>CM061747.1:170278800-170626751 GCA_030979885.1 Lolium multiflorum | reverse complement strand
TTAGAAGGCCTACATGGAGACTTCTGCAGTTGGTTAGAAAACATTTAATGAATGACGATCATGTTGTAGATCAGCTGTACATGGGCCAAGACACCATCTTCGAATATAACGACTTTCCAAGGGTACGAGATAAATGTGAATACATTTTACACGATCGTCCAAGATAAAAAGAGCACCAACCAAACAAGTGGTGTCCGCTTTGTGCAACAACCGAGAACGGGCAAAAGGTCACATATTATGACATAGATGAGATATGGGAACTTGACTATGGACCCTCCTTTGGGGGTCCCTTTGTTCCTGTGCAAATGGTTCAAGCTAACAGAGGTGGGGTAAAGGTGGAACCAGCAATACGGAATGACAATGGTGGATTTCAACAATCTTGGTTACCTTGACGAACCATTCGTCCTAGCGAAAGATGTCGCCCAGGTTTTCTATGTGAAGGACATGAGTAGCAAACCGAGGAAACGGAAAGATAAGAAAACGATCAGTACATCATGCGATGAACCACATTGTTCTTTCCTGTGGAAAAGAAACATCGTGGGAGAGGGGAGGACAAGACAGACATGCCAGAAGATTATAATATGTGCTGAAATTCCGCCCTCCAAAGTGAACACCGACCCAAGCATTAAGTTAAATGATGAGGATGCTCCATGGATACTGCACAATCGTAAGTAAGCAAGCAGAGACACAAGGAAAGAAATGATGTAATAATTTATTGTACCAAACTTTGTTGGAATGGATCATGTGAATTATTACTCGTGATGTGTTTGGTGTCCATTTTCAACTGATTCGAATTGACTCGAGATAGCACCGATGATACATGAAATTTGGGAGATCTACCATACTCGCCAGTGATAATATATACTTGTGTTCATAGCCATTGTTGTAATGGGTAGTCGCCGCTTTGTTGCCGCCGTTGCCGCTGTCGTTGTTGCCGTCGCGCGGCGCCGTGGGTTTCGAATCGTGGTAATGCAAAGTGGGGATATCGCCGGCCGTGATGTCCATGACGCTCGCGCAGAAACCGCCGCACCACCATAGTTTCATCACGTACTTCGTGGAAGTTCTGCAGAGGCGGCATCGTTCATACTGGCGAGCGCTTTCACGCCGCCAACATTGATGAAGAAGGCGCCTAAGTATGCTGGTTAACGCGATGCCGCCGTGGATACGTTCGCCGCGAGGTCGAGGTAGTAGTGGTTTGTGACAATGCCCGCGCTACAGCACTGGAGTGATCTTAGATCGCGACGCCACGGCTTAGTTCCACGCATGGACGCGGTAGCCTGCTGGCAAGGGTAGAACGAGGGCGCAGCCTTCCAATTGGCCGTAGGTTAGAGTGGTGCGGTGGAAGCTATGTGAGAGAGCGATGAGAGATTGTAGAGATGTGATAATGCTGCCAAGCTGCTACATATATGGAGGACAAATGGCGAAAATGGGAGCGGAAGAAAAAGTAAGGAAGAAAGAGAAGTGAAGAAAGAGGCGAAGAAAGAGGGGCGAAGAAAGAGTATGAAGAAATTGGCGGAAAATGGGCGGGAAGAAAAGAGGCGGAAGAACAAGGAAAATTGGCGTGGAACAGAGGCGAAGACAGAAGAAATGTATGGGAAGATTTAGGCGGAATAGGGTCATGAAACATTTGTGAGGCGGAAGAGGCCAAATTCCAGAAGACAGTAGGCTACCGTGAAGAAATTTTAAATTGGAATTAGTTTTATTTTTATGAATTTTTTGATAATTTGTATTTTTAAAATTTTGAATTGAATTAGTTTTATTTTTCTGAATTTTTTGATATATTATTTGTATTTTTAAGATTTTGAATTGAATTAGTTTTATTTTATGAATTTTTTGATATATTATATGTATTTTTTAAATATTTTGAATTGAATTAGTTTTATTTTTCTTAATTTTTTGATATATTATTTGTATTTTTTAACATATTGAAATGAATTAGTTTTATTTTTCTGATTTTTTTGATATATAATTTGTATTTTTAATATTTTGAATTGAATTAGTTTTATTTTCTGAATTTTTTGATATATTATTTGTATTTTTCACATTTAGACATGAATTAGTTTTATTTTTCACATTTAGAAATGAAATATTTAGGCTCTTAGTCATGGTGGTTAATCATGATTTAGTTTTTTCTCATGGAACCGCAAAATGGTGGTGGGTTTTATAGTCATGGCCAGGTCACCAATCGCTTTATCAGTATATTTTTAGTCATGGCAGGGACTTAAATCGCTTATCACTAAAGTTCTCATAGTAATATCGCACGTAATTCGTCACAGCTTTTCTTCTCTCGCCTCGCTTTTTCTTTGCTGCTTTTTCTGCTGCTCGCGACGCTGCTGCCGCCACGATTGCCGCCGCCGCCACATTTATCACGCCGCTTTCGTTAGCTTAACGCCACATGCCGTCATTACAGTGCCTGCTGCTTCGCTGTCGCTTCGTCAGAAGTCCATCGATCAGCGTTGCTGCCGCTACGCTTTCCTCTTCTCAGCCGGCATCGTTACATACACAAGGCCGCTTCAAGGCTCAATATTTGCTGTTGCGCTTCACTCTCTCGCTTTGCCGCTTCGACGCTATGCTTCTTACATTATTCGCTTTCTTATTGCTGCCTTTTAAGTGTAGACTCCAGAGAGATCTATGGTAGGAGAAAAGGTAAGTAACCTCCTCGGCCTATTTTTTTTTGTTTTTTTTTTAAATCAGAATTTTAGTTTTTTTAATTAAAATTTGAGACTTAAAATTTGAGACTTAAATTAACTAAATAATTGAGACTACAATTTGACTTAAAAACAAATAATTGAGACTTAAAATTTAAGACTTCAAATTAACTAAATAATTGAGACTACAATTTGACTAAATAATTTGAGACTACAATTTGACTTAAAAACAAATAATCGAGACTTATAATTTCCCACCTGGTCATTACACGTATTAAAAGGTGGAGAGGAGGCCGCACGTGGCGGCTGGGACACAACATAATATCACATTATTAACATGAAGTGCGTCATGCCTCGCTTCTCCATCTTCTTCCAAGGCGACACACGCGCTTCTCATGACATCCTTCCACTCCTTCAGCTCGTCGCTTCTCTTTATAATCGCTTTTCACATCACATCATTTCTTTTGTAGACTTAATCAATTTGTTTTGACTACATGTTTTCTGTGGATCGATATATGGCGACTTATAGAGTCGACCCGGCTGAGGAGAATTATGATCCGACTTTGAAGACCATATGCCTCGGGTATCATAACCAAGGAGAGTTCTATATTGTTTAATTCTGACAAGAAGAAGATGGATATCTCTTCTTATTCAACTTGAGGGTGAAGATGAAGGACGCTGCCATGAAGATGATGCCAAAAACGTCAAGAACTGCATTTCATCTTTCAATTGAAGTAGCAACCACCTCCTCGGCAACAGGTATATATATTAGTATTGAGCCTCCGTGATACAAACTAACTGATTTGAATAAATATGTGTGTACTAACGCCGCCACTTCTTTTCTTATTTTAGTCTCTCACGGATCATTAAAAAAATCGAGTGACGCCGCCGTGCTGGCGTTAACCAAGATTTATGAACACAGGAGTAAACATGCACCATCGAGGTTGTCGAGGAAGCAACGGGCAGGCCGCAGCAAGAACGCTACCAAGTTTATCAGCCAATGCGGAGCCGTGGGACAACGTCCCGATCACCGTCCAAGAGTGGAATGAGCCAAAGAAGGCACGCCTTGGTTTCACTTTGTCGATAAGAGAACAAAAAAGATTGCTTCAACAAGGTTATGGAACATTTCGCTCTACCTCCGGAATACCGCATACGATGATGAGGGTAACAAGATTGAGGAAAACAAGGAGAGGTTAGTCAACAGCTACTTTTTCTAAGATGTCCAACGCATTCCGGAAATATAAGCAAAATCTAGCCCATGACTTTGTCAAGCGTGGCAAGCATCTTGATTCAAGGATTGGGTCATGAGAAACTGGTGAATACGATTGGCCAGAATTTAGAAGTAAAAGAAATCGAGTAGCTCCTTGAAATATCGAAAAAAAATGATGCTGCCAAGAAGGAGTACAATCATAATATGGGGCCAGGGAGGGTATCGCCTTTGGCAGCCTAGGTGGGAGAAGATGGAGAACGAGCCGAGGACGCGAGGAATCCGTCCAGGTACGTAGAGAGGGATGAGACCCAAGGGCCAAAAAGTCGGTGGTACTGCACGGATCGCCAACCTCGAGACAGGGAGTGTAAGCTTACTGTGTGGCAAAATAACTAAACCCACCCAAAAGCTTATTAAGTCAAATGAGGGATGCTCAAGAGGGAGAGATCAAGTTCTCCTCAGAGAACGACGCCTGACAAAGCCCTCGGGAATCCCGAACACCTGGGAGGACGTGTACGAGGCACGGGGCACATTCCGTGGAAAGTAGGGTTCCCCTGCGATGACCCGTACGGTTACGAGCCGTAAGAGAAAGATGGATCGAAGCGAGATGTTGCGGTTGGCATCGGAAATGGATGTCATGAAGAAAACCGTGAGTGTACTAGTAGCGAAAGAGATGCAGCTCTACACATGAAGATCATCCATTGATCCTGGAAATGGAGAGGAAGGCGTGGCTTCCACGGGAGGCCCCGGCTGGTGCACCGACGATCGAAATATCTGACCGAGTTCTCTGTGGTCGAACACGACCGGAGCCTCCTCGCTACCCCGGATTATAAAGGAGATGAAAGCATGTCACTGTATTATCCTATCTGAACATGTCCATGAAGGTAGCCATCTGCAGTGTGCTTTACACTGGAGCACTCCACCACAACAACCCCATTCAAGATGGCTATGCTCGTGTCACGGTGGAGGACATAGTCCAAGGGTTTGAGGACCTAGACATTCATTACTTTACACCGAAGGGGCGACAAGACTTGGAGATGTCGCGCCAGCTCATTCTATAGAAGAAGTTTATCAAGTTTCCAGCGAGGCGCCAACAAGTCCACCCCACGGTGAGTGGTGCGTGCGTGGCGGTGGTGGTGCTCACCTACACCTCCTTCACGTCAGCCACGCCGCTTTCAATTCACTCTCCGGCGGTAAGCATGCCCCCTAGTCCGCCGGCGTGTAAGGTATGCAGCCCCAATACCTCCCGGCAAGAAGCGTACAGCAGCTCCGGGATTATTAACCCGACCCACGTACCTAAGAAAACAAAGGCACCGAGCCATCATCAAGCTCTCCCACGAGGCCTTGGGAATGTAGTGCTGGAAGTCGAGGTGCGCGATCGCCGATTTGAGAAATGGAAGGCGGCTGCAAGAAGAAAAGAGAGCCCGAGCCCAAGCCAAGATTTTATGATGAGCAAAAGAAGTGGGCTAAGTCATTTTTGAACACACCGTCCCAGAAGAATCTGCCTGACGACTATGCACGTGAACTAAAGAATCAGGCACGCATATTCAAGGAGAAGAAAGAGGAGGCGATAAAGCGGAATTACAAAGTGCACAAAGCGTGGAACGAAGTTGTTGCCTAGCTCGGAACAAAGTAAACAATCGATTACCGCTTATAGTGACAGCGCCGTCCGGATGCCCCAAAATCATAGAAGCTGCGGCGCAGGATTGACCGTAACGAGTGCCGAGAACAAGCGGCCAACTTAGGTATTACTCTTCGTGAACTCGTTAGGCCTTGATGAGGCGCGGAGTAGTACTTACATATGTGAAGAATGGCTCTCTCGTCGCGCAGGAAGTGGATCTACCTCCACAAATGAAAGGTCTGCGAAATGGTACAAGGGTTACATAAAATAAAAACGCCAAAGAATATATTTATGCGGAAGTTGGATATGAGCATCACTTCAAACAATACCTGTACAAATTCATCTGAGGAATTGTTCCAGCTTTTCAATCTGCAAATTGGACAAATCCATCATCACTTTGCTACGTTCGTAAGTGATTTATTTCACCTCATCTCGCTCATATTGCCACAATATATATGTCCTAACTATTGTTGTGTCCGCTATTATACATGCAGATTGAAGATTAAGGAATGCAGAGTAAGGAACATCCATGATGTTGGGTTCATTGACCACACATCTTAATGGATATACGCTTCCGGTCACCCCATCGACGTGGAGGAAGACCCGTGGCGCTTACAAAGCAGAACTCAAAAGTGATATTCTATTTCCTTACCATTTTGGGTGAGTGTTTATGTCTTGAGCACATTCTCTTTTGTTTACTCCATGCATGGTATGTGGCTAATCGATGAGTTATGCATGACGATCGCATGTATCGTCCGCAGGTTCCAACGATTCTGCTAGTAATTCAAAGTTCACAAACTCAGAATGTCTCATCCACGACTCTCTGAATATGGATCCGGCGCGTTGGGCCGACATGAGAAAAATGATTCAAAAGTAATTGTTTTCATTCATTTGCGCTCTATCGATCCGCCTATTTCGTTCATTTCCTAATTAATTAGCTTCAAGTAATTAACTAATAACTCTTTGTTCATTTAATTTTCTTTGCTTCGTAGGGTTTGGAGACGGTTCTATTACAAAGGTCGGTGAATTCAAAAAGATCTACATTTCATGTCAAAAGAAGAATGGTGGCGATATTCAGCCACCGGGGACCAATCTATGTGGATACTATGTTCGTGAGATGACTGGAGATACACCTGAGCGCTTCCTAGTGATACCAATGCTCGGAAGAATAACTGATGATGCTTAGTCCAAGCCTGCTCCACCACTTCAAGAGGAACTAGCTGGATGGTTCGTGAGGAAGTCCTCGATCCTAAAGGAGAACACCACGAGGACATAGAACTATACATGCATTAAATTATGTATGGAAACTTGTTCAAACTTGTATATGGTCATCCGATGATATTGAATATATATTGTATATTCCTCTTGAATTCTTTTTGGTTCTAATTTCAAATTTATTTGAAATTGTACATTCATATGCATGTATGTAGTACCGTAGAATATGTGAAACTCCTACAAAATTACAATAAAGCACAAAAGAAATAAAATAATACAAATTAAACAGAAAACAGGTTTAGGGGGGCAGGTTTAGGCCTAAAACCCTAAACTCACATGCCTTTAGTCGCGGTCGCCGAAGAACGATTAAAGGGCCTCCCCCGATCCGTCACGCGCCACGTGGACGGCCTTTAGTCGCTTCAGTAAACAAGCGACTAAGGCTGGCTTTAGTCGCTATTGGTCGCGGCTGCGCAACTGCGACTAATGGCAGTTGCAACCGCGACCAAAGGCCCTTTTTCCACCAGTGTTGGGGCTTCGATTATCGGATTTTATGCCTACCCCTACCGACAGACGCTGAAAACTTCACCCTTAAGAGGAGTGCAAACTCTGCCCTGGATTTTTCTAACGTCACATTGCCATGAAATTGATTTATTTACGGAAGAAAAAAAGAATAGTGTGTGTATTTAAAATATATGGATGTACACAAGTTTTCACTATTAAGAAAAAATAAAAGAAAAGGAATAAAGAGATATAAAATTTGTGTATGTATGTATAAAAAATACAATAAATAAAACAAAAAATAAAATATACCAAAAATAAGAGTAAAAGAAGGAAACGAAGAAAAAACATACAAAGGCATGTCAAAGAAGCGTCGGCCGGTTCACCGCGTGGCAGGATGTGGTTGTTGCTTCCCTTGCGGACGGTGAAAGCTTCTCCCTTTTTAGTCATGGAAGACAGGTAGAAAATAGTAGAAGGATTTTTGGAACCTAGGATCATCTGGAAAAAAAATTTGGACGTAGGCAACAACTGTAGATACGTGGATCCGAAGTTTAAAAACTTAGATATGTTCATTTGTGATTTTTACAAAAATGAAAATATGCATTTTATGGAGTAAGTTTCAAACTTTATAACTTGTTCCAAAAAAAAAAGGATAATATCAAAAACGAAATAAGTAGCCCAGAAGTTAGGTTGGATGTGCCTGACCATAAATTTGGCTAACCACTCTTGAAGTGGCCGACGTGAAGGGAGCGATACAATCACCGGAATTGAATAGTCGAGATAAAGGTTATTAAAAGACTAGGAATGAATTGCAAGCGTGTGTTCATACGATCCAATGCTGATCGGAACATGTGTTTAGCAAGTATATCTTCCTATTTCCTTTAACGACTTCAAGCATTTGTCAATGTTTTGATCTTGGCTATTTTTGAAGGATTGAGCTTAGAGCATGTCAGAGCATGTCTAACAGACCCCTTATTTGCTCGCCCTGTATTGAGCGAGTACAGGGCCTGTATCAGAAAAATTGATCATAGTTCATCACGCACGAACCATTCCGTCTAACAGAACCCTTACTTCACCCCGTATTTTTTTAAATTTGCAAAACCCGGGAGAATTCATAGAGTTCATCACATTGATCATACATACGGATTTGCAAATTGCGCGATCCTACTGGATCGCGACTTCTACAATGGCACCTAATCGCCGAGGATGACGATTTGGGCAGTGGCGGCGGCCTCCCGCGCCTTCATCTCCTCGACGGCGGCGATGGCCTGCGCCGCCTCCTCCGCCTCCGCCCGAGCCTTGTTGGCGGCCTCCTTCTTGGACGCGGCCACCGCCTCGAAGAAGAGGGGGTCCTCCCCCGGCGCCTCCTCTTCCTCATCGGCGCCTCCTCTTCCTCCGCCGTTGGAGGCTCCCCTCCCATGCGGCCTTCCAGGAGTGCTGTAGCTCCCACGCGCTCCACCATTTGTCGAACTCGCCGCCGCTCATCGGCTTGAGCGGCGGGTCAACCTTGTGGTAGTGGCGGGTCGACGAGCCTCGGCGGCACCCAGTCGGAGCCGGCGTATTTGCACGCCGACTCCCGGTGGCGGAGAACTTACAGTGGAGGCGCCACGCCTCCTCCATCGTCGCCGGCTCGCGGGATCGCTTCGGTCCGACGGCAGGCAAGACGCTACTCCTCCGTGAAGCGCTCATGGCCGGCGGCGGTGCAAATGTGGCGGGCCGCGCGTGTGAATTGCTCGCCGGAGTGGGTGCAGGGAGGCGGCGGCGCACGGCAGGGCTAGGGTTGCGAGCGAGGGGTTGGACCCCCCACTCACACCTTCACCCTGTATTTGTAGAGGGCGGCGGGGTGGATTTAACAGGCCCCGTATTCAGCCGATACGGGTCGGCCCGAATACGGGGCCTGCTAGACTGCCGAAACGCTCTCACCCTCTATCCCGCCGGAATTATACGGGGTGCCCGTGTTTTGAGGGGCCTGCTAAACATGCTCCTAGCTGTTCAAACGTTGATTCTCGTAAAGAGGAGTCCAAAGTCCAAACACTAGCATGAATTTACTTTTTCTAACGTCACATCGGCATGTGAGAGTGGTCCTCCTAGAGGGCCTCCGACCGATGCTGCCGAGGGGGCCGTGAGGTTGATGAACTCCGGCCGGTGTTCTCCACCACTTGCCGGAACCGGGGCTCTGGAATTTCCTGGAGCCGGGGGTTTTGGCGTCTGGAGCCACTCGTGGCGACCACAAGGAGCAGGACGGGTCCAAGGCCGGGATAAGGTGAGCGCCCGCCGCGATTGGTTCACCTGTGACCACCGTCGCGCCACGTGTCACGTACGGTATATTCCAAGGCAGCCTGGTTCCAAAGCCGCCCGATTCACCCGTTCGTCTCCCCGCGATCTCACCTCGGTCACACACACGAGCTGCCGCCCATACACACGCGTCCACGCGCTTCCTCCTCCACGCTTGTTGGAGGTACCTCGCCGGCGCAGCAAGCTCCGATCAGGTACGCTGATTAATTCCTCTCCGGCGATCACGCGGCCGGTGAAGAAGTAGCATATGAACTGAGGGATGTGATTGTGGCCTTGTGGGTGCAGGATGCCGTCGGTTTCCAGGGCTGTGTGCCTGCAGAGGCCGAGCACGAGCGGCGGCAGGAGGAACGGGGAGGCGGCCCGATCGGCGGCGGCGCCGAGAGCCCGGCAAGCGAAACCGAAGGTGATCCGCTCGGGATCGGGCTCGGCGCGGGGCCAGCATTGCTCTCCGGTCAGAGCAGTGGCGGCGCCGATACCTGCCACGAAGAAGGTATGTGAACAGCTCGCGACTCGTGTGTGCCACTAGATCGTTATCGCTTCCGGTTGTTACTTGTGCGGGCGACGTTGCTCTTCCATCAGTCGATTGACATTCGTAGTTCCGTACGATCACGCGGACTTCAGCGACTGTTACCCAGGTTCTTGAGTTATAGCTTGCCAAAAGTCGAAAGATGCACGATGAAGTAGAGTCTGAAATCGAAATACGAGTTGGCCAAATGTAGTCTACCGATAGCCCTTTCGCACCTCGCCGGAGCTACGGCTGGCCTTTCAGACAGACATGAACGCCTCCAGATTGAGCTTAACAGAGGCAGTGCTTCCTTTTTCTGCAAACTAGAAGTGAATGGCGATGGAACACTACTCCACTATATGCCTTCGTTTTCATTGCCGCAGCTAGTGGAATTAATGGAGAAACTGAGAAAAGAATGCGGTGTTCTGCACTTACAAATGAATCATAACTTATAAAGAAGGATGTGACTAATTTTTACTCGTCCGAAAATTAGCTTAATTCTCAGTCAAAGTCAAAGTGATCTCCTCCCATAATTTTGTAACGCATTAACCATTTTTCGGCAACAACTCACTTATGATTTAAAAATCTCAATTGCAACACCACTTGCAACGGGAAATATCTCAGTTGCAACTAAAAAAATCCAACTTGCAACAGATTTTAGTTGCTACCCCATTACAACTGAAAATCTTAGTTGCAACTCCATTTGCAACTTATGGAGCGCACGAATCACGGTGCAAATCTATTGGTCATGAACTTGACTGAGCACTAAGTTAATTCTCAGCTAGTTGAGAAATAGTAATCCCGCATAAAGAAATGGTGTGTCGTGTCTCAATCGATTCAAAAGTCTCAATCAATTTAGATAAGAAAATATTCTGTTATGCACTTTTATTATACTGAAATTGCAACCACCGAGACTCGTGAAATCATCCATTCCCTCCGGCCACATATAAATGACTCAGATTTATCTAAATTTACATGTATCTACATGCTAAAACACGTCTAATAAAATACATACATATCTACACAAATCAATCTATGCCACGTAAAGAGCAAATCAATTGAGATATAGGATACCCGTTAAAGAAACTAACAATATCAAAACGTGTGCTGAAGCCCTGCTAGTCACATTGGGGGCCAACAACTGTTGCCCTTCATCCCCAACTTTATATCATAAACGGCCCATTGGGCCCACCATCTATCAATGTGGCATGCCATTGACATCCTGACAATAATCAGGGAAATAAGAGAAGAAAATGTGAAAGGTGCCTTTGGCACACGAACACCAGCGCTCCCAGTTTTTGAAAAACATATTTTAGGATTCTACTTATCTTAAATACACATATACATAGAAATCTTGTGAAGGTACAATACAAATTTTTGGAGGAAAATATGTTGTATTATAAACTATACAAAAAAGACAAATTTCTGACAAAAACTATCGTTATACATGGCCATACATTTTTTTTTCCTATAGCTCAAAGTACAACACAATATCTACCAAAACTTTGCATTAGTATTCAGGACATGTATATGTATTCATAAATAAATTTTATGATTTTTTGAAACATAGAAGTACAATTTTCAAATATTTCAAAAACTGAGAGGACTGATGCTCAGGTGCACCAAATCTGCTCTCAAATAAATGTAGGAATCTTGCTTCAGTTGTAGGAACACAAACCAAGTAGTTTTCTATCATTTGAAGTATATATATATATATGATAGAAACTGCTGAGATTGGATAAATGGAGTCTGAGCTCAATGGAGGATCTTTAAAATTCAAAAGTCATATTTACATGTTCTACAAAATTCTGAAAAAGTACGTATGTAACCCATGATGTGTCCTACAAGCGTGCAAAATCCTAATATGAAATTTTTTGTATTCCGGGCTATAAAAAGAATATTAAAATCTGTTTTTTTTTATAGTTTTAGAATGTGCACTATTTCTATAGTCAGATCTACACTTTTGACATTTTATGTAGCCTCAAATTTAGAGAGTTTTGTATTGAGATTTTCCATGGTTGAAGTATACACCATGGATTACATGCACACATGCATGTTTTTAGAATTTTTTGAAACTTTAAAATATAATATTGAAATATTTAAAATAAAAGGCTCCCTAAAGTTTGGCTTCCATTTGGAGTTTCTGAGAAGCTGCTGGATAACTTGCAATGTGGAGACTGACAACATATTGGTCTGCGGTTAGAAAAGTATAGGAATTTATTTTTGCAGCAGAGGCGTATAGGCAGCACTTTGCTACTTGGATTGCAACCCAAGCCCATGGTGTCACCAAAACCAGAAAAACAAGGATAACACGCCCTACAGAAAGAGCTAAGTTCCTACCCATGTTACAAGAGAAGAATAGAACAAAATGTAAGAATCTTTTTTCTTACTGTGAGAATGTAAGAATCTACCCCGATCAATAGGGACACAAAAACTGCCACAATTTGGTTTGATAAAATTGAAATAAGGCAAACTGCTAAATAACTCACTTGTAGACAGTAGAATGCTAGTACAAAACATTTTCCTGTGCAACTGGATAAGACAAGTAAATATTCTCTTGCTGCACACAGAGGATAAAGACAGTAATCTCTATTCGGATTGCACCTTAACAAGCCCATGGTTTCACCAAAACCGGAAAAAACAGGCATAACTTGCTCAGGCAAAGAGCTAATTTCCTTTCATGGTTCAATACATCAGGAATGTGAAAGGAATCGAGCCAGGAATCCACGGTTAGACAGGGCCAAATGCATTTTGGCAATCTAGCAATTTGCTTAAGCCATCATGCATGACCATCAGGCAAGTGTCCAAGGTTGTGATCACGCAAGTAAAACCAAGGATTATGTGGCCTAGTACAAGAAACCACACCTCCCGAAGAAAAAAGTACAAGAAACCACGGGCGATTCGACAACAGCAGCCAATTAGCCCCAGGGTTCAGCAGCGAATGCATAAATGTCATTTGTCCCTGTTGCCGAGGTTTATTTCAGTAGGCAGCATCACGAAAAAGCCGGCGTATAGGGTGTATATGCAGAGCATATTGCAAGCATCTCGGTCTGTTTGCATGTTTATTTTCCTGACAAAATGCAACAGGAGTAGCACTAAACCGTTACTCCCTCCGTTATAAAATAAGTAAGTTTTACCATGTTTTTTTCTCTAAATAATGTCAATTTACAACGTACAATTTTAAATAGTATGAAAATTCAATATCTGATGAATCTAATACTTCATCAACTTAAAAACAACATACAATTTACATAGTTTGAAAATTCAATGTCTGATGAATCTAATACTTCATCAACTTAAATACAACATACAATTTACGTAGTACTTCATCAATATCTGGGTAACATTAAATTGGCGTTCTAGATTTTTGTATAAATATGGCTAAAACTTAAAGTAGCTCGATTAAAAAGTTCTCAACGTAAATATTCAAAACAGTATTACCAGTCAAAGTACGACATCTGTTCATGAACGGAAACCAATTTCTGATCCGACTCATCCGTATCAATTGTTGTTTGATGGGCGAGAAAACCACCAGTGTTGCTTAGAAAACCAGAGTGTTCAGTTACCCACAGGTTCAGTGAATTATTACTAGTAGTTCTATAGATAGTTAATTCACTTCTGTCAAACTTTAGCGACTGACACGTTAGTGATGCAGCCAATGTCCCCACTGTCTCACTTCTGTCAAACTTTTGTCACACGGGGCTGGTACAGTATTTGCAAACTACACGGGTATATGTCTCGTTGGATTTGCAACTACACATTCAAAGTTGAAAGTCCTGCACAGGACGCCGTGAAAATCAACAGTTTTGAAATGGCCGATTAGCTGAAAAACATGTAACACGTTAGGGAATTTCCAACGCCGCGACACATTTCGGACACCCAAAATATCCGCGGGCGTTCGTTTGCGTCGCCTGACGGACACTGAAATGGTCACGCGTCCGTTTACGTCTGGGTCTGACTCCAGCGGGGCGCAGGCCAGATTTTTAAAAATAGATTGTAGCCTCAAATTTGCATGAAATTACAGCCGCAAATTGAGGTCTGCAATATGTTCATCACACTTTGCACAAGGTACAACGCAAAGTGGAGCAAAAGCGGCACAACAAGGCCTGAACAGCAATAAAAAAAAGTCCAAAAGGAGACCAAGGTGCTGGGCGCATGGCGATGGCGATCAGGCGTCTCGCGCGCGATTTCGGTGCGCCTCTTCATGAACCATGCCCTGGTGTCGTTGTCGACACCGCTCAAGTCGACAAGCATGATCCTTGTGTCTTCTGCACGCAATTTGGCCTCGACGTCTGCCTTTTTGGCCTCGACGTCCATCCTTTGGACCTCAATGACCTCCTTCGCGAGGTTGTGGTGGATGGCAGATGCGGTCTCTTTTTCCAGACGCCTCTTCTCGTCCCTAGCAGCCAAGGCGGCAAGATTCCCGGCCATTAGCTTCTCCATGCTCTGGGTGAACGCAATGGCCTGCGCCTCCCAGGCTAGATCGGCCTTGGTAGCCTTATGGCCTCGGGGACGAGGTGGAAGGGCTGGACGGCCTTGATCGTCGTCTTCGCCGTCGAGGTTGATCGCTGTCCCATTCCACAGCTTCGTTGTAGGACGCAAAGCTTGTCATCCACTTGTTGGCGTCCTTGAGCACGTCCCAGCAATGGACCATATGGAAGCCCTTCTTATCCGTCGCCCTGAACTTCTCGGGATACCTGCAATCATAGCCGCCAATGATGTACATAGAATGATGCAAATAGTGTAGAATGATGATGGTTGTATCGTGTTTACCACTGTCATGACGCCAGCGCCGCTTACGGGGTTGTTAATAGCATGTTCGACCCGAGCAGAACTTGCTTGTCTCTTGTTTGATGTAGTTCCATCTTTTTCGGAGGGACTCTTCCGTCCGAGGGCTTGTGATATGGTAGGGCGGGTGCATCTTGGTATCGTTGTACTCCTACAAGACCTTGGCCCAATAAACCTTGCCCTTTTTCTGCACGCCATTAATACAGTCATGGCTCGTTGCCAGCCACGCTTCGCACAAACACTTGTCCTCGTCGTCCATGAAGCCTTGTGTCCTGCGGCTCTCCCCCTTCTTCTTGGTAGCAATGTCCGTGGGGACATGTTGTGTTGACGCGTCGTCGAAGTCGTCGACGCAGCGTCTGCTGGGTGGCGATCAGCCGTGCGGCTTCGATGTCCTCCGTATCTTGCGTCGGTGCCCACCCATCATGCGGTCCTGTCCCGGGCCCGGCGTCGCCAACGAAGCCACCGCCGAAGATCATGGCCTCGATGTCTTTTTCATGCTGGTCAATCCAATAGGCCTGCGAATGACCAGACATCAGACGCATGATACACGGCAGTCGCACACACTGAGAGAGCTCACGTACCGGGTCGTCCATCGTCGGGGCAGGCGGCGCCATTTCGTCGAACATGATGCGGGGCTGTGTCATGCTCTCCTCCGGCACCTGGCGTGTCTTGTGTGTCGCGCCCGGGCAGGAGTCACCGCTTCTCGGCGTCCGGTTGAGGTCGGGAACCGCCGCCCCATTGAACTGCTCCGGCGCCGAACCGCCCGGGTGGACCGCAAGGGAGCGGGAGTTCCGGGACGCAGGGAACTACCGAGCTCACCGACGAGGCGGAGGAGCGACGCCGCGATCCCTCTTCTTGACGAGCATGTAGCCCTCCAAAGGTCGGATGGAGGGCTACTTGCGCGACGCCGACTTTGATCCGCATCTACGAGGCCTCTGGTTGGCGGCCGCGACATCTTGATCTTCGGTTCTTGCGCGCCGCGCGGCCTCGATGATTTTCCTTCGGGAGAGCACCTTCTTTGCGCCTTCGCTTGCGCCGCGGTGGTGCCCGCGCTTCCCGAGTGCAGCCTCCATTGTGGCTATCTGGCTGGGAGGTGTGGCGCGGTGCGAGGTTTGCTCCGCATCCATGCGGTGTGGCGGCGAGGACGTCCATCGCTTCTGGACTGCTCGCGCCGGTCTAGTTTGATATTTCTCGCGGGGAATGGCCACTGGTTCAATCACTTTGCTTCGCCAGGGTCGAGACGTATTTCCGGTCACGGCGGACGCAAACGGTCGCTCGTCGCGCCGCTGGAGATGGCCTTATGCAGATAAGTTTCGCTAGGTAGGATTAACGCGCACATACTACATAAGGCTCCGTTCGGTTTGAGGGAATGCAATACATAGGAACAAAAAACTGTATAGAAATGGAATGGAGCGTAATGTGTGAACCTACGGTCTTCTGAAACAAAGGAATGAAAATATTTTGACGTGTTCTAGACAGAGGAAACTTTTGGTTCAGTCGGAAACTGAGAACTGTAATGGAGCACTGTTTAATATTATTTTATTCAGACTCGGGCAGGATTTGCAAGTCATCACATGATCCATCGCACATAGAAGCTTTATTTAATTCACACATCTGTCAACGCCAGAGCATCCTGCTTCGACCATCCACGAAACCAAGAGACGTCCAGACTTTTCCTTCGGTTTGGGTAGATGTTATTTTTCCCGTGAAAAGTATAGGAGAGCTAGACTTTCCAAAGGAATGGACTAGGCCGATTCCTACGGACCGAACGCAACTCCAGGAAAATATTCCAGCGAAATCTTCACCCGTGAAATTCCTGCAAAATTCCCGCACACCGAACGGACCCTAAACTCAGACATTCTGGCTGGCATTAGTTAACTGACAAGTGGTCTGCATTTGTTCCTTCAAATGAAAAAAAATACTGTACTGTATCGTTGTACTACTTGTCTTGTGTTCTCTGTATCCATGCGGCATCCTCGGCCGGCACAGGGACGCTGTGCTCTGCTCCCACTGCACTGCACATCGACGCGCCGCGCTGTGTACGTAACAGAGAGCAGAATACCAGGGAGCCTGAGAAGACCCGCCGCCGGTGGGTTTTGCTTGCTTGCGTGGCGCGCGCGCGTGATCCGCACAGACTGGGCGGACGGTGGTCAAGCACGGAACTGCGGCGGCGTACGTGCCGATACTATCCGCGAGAACATCGATCCAAAACCACAAGTGCAAGCGCTTTGATCGACCCGGCAGCCACCATCCCTTCAAGTGCGACGCACTCTGCTCCAGCTCGTCGCGCCTTATCCTCGTTTGACCTTCGCTTGCTATATCCCACGACTCTGCACTTGATCCTTTTCGCAGACGTTCATACTTATATTTTTCTTATGCGTACGCGTGCCGTAATTGCCAGCGATCACGCACATGTCTGTTAATTTGCCGTAATTACCAAGCACGTTCTTCAGGGTGGATTAATCAATTTTTTAGACAGCACGATGGTAAAGACCTGTGACGCAAATCATATTCGCGCCATTTTCCTCCGCTTCCACCAGATGGATAGCTAAGCAATTCATCCACCGCTGCAGATCGAATACGTGGCAAAAAAAATTACGACAGCCTTTACCTCAAAAAGAAAAAACCTACCAACCGAACGTTTTTACTGGATTGTATGCATTTTCTTCTGATCACCAGACGCTTGAAACGCGACGATATCCTTACCTAAACGAAGAGATCGGTTGCTGCTTGATAACTGACGTCGTAGTCAGTGTCACGACTAGTAGATGGTCATTGCCGGCATGTAAACTCAGAAAAAAATGCAGAGATCAGGGGAGCGCGTGTAGCTGAGCTTGCGAATCCATCTTCTGACGCGCACACCCAACCCATCCTGCCACGACCGACACCGCTATCCCTTCTCCCCGCGTGGGCATGCTGATCGAGCTGGCCGTGTCGACCGCTACTTTGCTTGCCCGTTGACAGTTTCACACCTTGATCGAGCTGGTGCCTACTGACAAGTGACGTGGACCTTATATCGGGGGATACCACAGTCATGGCACTGAAGATTTTTCATAATACTTTTTTTTTCTTAGGACGATATTATAACCGTGAAAATTATAGTTTAACAATATTTTGAACAAGTTAATGCAACAATCTTTTATGGTAAAGCAATAAAAAAGTTTCGTTGCAAATTCATTTGGAACAGAAATAACCGGCGCCTAAAAAACATATGTTTACAAGATTTTGAAAGCAACATCGAAATAAAGACCCGTAGCAAACGTCCAGCAATCTTTGCAACATTCTCCTTCACAGCAAACACATACGCACTTGTTACAATTTGAAAGCACGTAAGCACTACTAAAAAAAAACCACGAAATTATGTTTTTTTTTAAATTTAGTCTCCTAGGACCACACCAAGAGCGTGAGCCTGAAGCGGAGCGCGTGAAAGAAGCAGACCGTGCGGCGTGGAACACGTCGCCCTCTAAGATGCCACTTGGAACGTTCACGCAAGGAAAACGTCTATTTTAAACTCTGGGCTCTAAATTCCTGCCGTTTATGCTATGAACTTGTGAATTCCGGTCTAAATTAAACCCTGAAACTATTTGGTACAACAGAAAGCAACAATCTCAACCAGGATTACCTGTTACTCTCCCACATGCCATATTCATCTTCTTCCCCGATTTTATCCTCCAATCACTCCCGATCCATCTCGAGCATACCTCCCCGAGACAAATTTGTGGCAACTAATAATGAAGCGGAGTGAGTAATTTTTTATTCCATATTTTTGTGTGTATCATTCAGCAGCTAATGTTGGGCTCTAGAAAAAAAAAACATACTTCCTCCGTCCATAAATAGATGTCTTAGAGTTATCTAAATTTAGATGTATCTATACACTAAGTAGTGTCTACATACATTGAAATTTTGACAAATCTAAGGCATCTATTTATGGACAGAGGTAGTAGAACTATTGGGACGCCATCCTATATAGCCTACCACACGGACAAATATTTTCCTTGCGGCATAGGAGAAAGCCGAAAAGCGGGCAAGCAACATACATGCCCAAGCAAGCTGAGGCCAACTCAACGCAGCGGTGGCACCAAAAGGCCTACGCGGCGCATCGACACAAATTTATCTAGAAGTAGGCGTCATGAATTTATCTAGATTCATTTTTTTTTCTATGTATTAAAACACGTCTAGATAAATTTGCGACAAGTAAATCAGAATGTAGTCCTTTAGTGCATCACTAAGCTTGTCACTGGACCAGCCGGCCCCTCCCTGGGCTGCTCCGTCCCCCGCACGCGCCAATCTTTGGATGACGTCTTATCAGAGCGCCACGCCACTTCACGGCGCCACCGCCCCCCACCCTCCCTCGTACGTTGCTATAAATAGAGCATGCCTCAGCTCCATGAGCATCCAAACAAGCTCATCATCAGCGTTCGTCGTCACTGGTTTGTAACTTTGCATTGCACTAATGGCTCCTGCTCAATGCGTTCCGTTGCAGCGGGTGTTCCACTTCGGCAAGGGCAAGAGCGAGGGCAACAAGGCCATGAAGGAACTGGTAACCGATCTGTAATCTTGTTCATGAGAAGCTTCATTTAGTTATTCCCCATTGTATGTACGTAGCTCGATCGATAATTTTATATGCTTGTATATATATGTTGATGTGCAGCTGGGGGGCAAGGGCGCGAACTTGGCGGAGATGGCGAGCATCGGGCTGTCGGTGCCGCCGGGGTTCACGGTGTCGACGGAGGCGTGCGAGCAGTACCAGGCGGCGGGGCGGGCGCTGCCGCCGGGGCTGTGGGAGGAGACCCTGGAGGGCCTGCGGTGGGTGGAGGAGTACATGGGCGCCAGCCTCGGCGACCCGGCCCGGCCGCTCCTCCTCTCCGTCCGGTCCGGCGCCGCCGTGTCCATGCCGGGGATGATGGACACGGTGCTCAACCTGGGCCTCAACGACGAGGTGGCGGCGGGGCTGGCGGCCAAGAGCGGCGACCGCTTCGCCTACGACTCCTACCGACGCTTCCTCGACATGTTCGGCAACGTGGTCAGTACTCGATCTATACTACTGCACTACACACTTGGCTCTGAATTGCTAATTACTTGAGCTGATTAAGCTCGATCCGTCGTATACCATGCACGTGGACTGGTTGCTTGCCCTGCTGGGCATGGTAATGGTAATTTGCGTGCATCGACCAGCCGTTGAAGTGGGAGCGACGGATACTTTAGGTTTGACACCGGTTGCGTCGCCCAGACGGCGGCGGCTGCTGCAGCTGTTACTTTCTCAACGTGATGACAAAGGTGTTTGCGCCTTTTTGTGTTGCTTGCGAGGTATCCTTGGAGTACTTAACTGGTAAAAAATGATTATTGGGCTAAGTACTCTTGCCCTCTTGGCCAGTAGAATACGCGCGGGTTTATGTTTTAAAAAAGAATACGCGCAGATTCTCCAAAAGAAAAAGTAGAATACGCGTGGTTCGTGATATATTTCTGTCTAAATATATATACCGCGAACAAATAGAATACGGAATAAAAAAGGAAAGCTAGTTGCTTAATAATTTAGAAAAAGGAGACCAATTCTTTTCTTGAAAAGAGAAACGAATTACTGATGCAGACCTGTGTATTTATATTCTTTAAAAAATATTATTGGTCCTCCTATTTGCAAACACATTCAGTCGTGGGGTATATGAAAGGAATTACCGATGAAGACGACCTGTGTTACAATTTGACACTATTGGTTCACTCTGATAAGACAGGAAAAGAGGAAGGAGAAACTTCCTTCTTTAGCCCAGCATGTTCATTTGTCATGAAAATATTTATTTATATTCTTTTAAAATCTGAAACAATTAAAAGCAGTTGGTTCGGCTGACGGAAAACATGACAAAAAACTGCTCCAACAGAGTTGATAGATGACATATATGCGTTATCTATCTTGTTTGTCCTGGAGGTTTCAACAAATTTTCCAAAGTTGGTGTTGTCCGCTAGCTCTCGAGTGAAGCCATAGTTCAATGATACTAGTACTACCATGTCACTCGATGTTTCAGTCACCCCCGTCCTCAGAAGCGATTCGACATGCCGAATTTCGAATGACCAGTGAGTTCTAAGTTTCGACAGTGTAATTTCAAAACTCCGATGGTTCAAATCTTGAGCTTTTTTTTTTCGAATCATTCAAATCTTGAGGTGAAATCACCAACGTAGTAGCTCTGAATCGGCCCGGTCGGTCCCTGACAGGCTGACACCTTCGACACCGTCACGGGTCGCCCTGGTCCGGTCCGGTCGGCCCTCAAGTCGAACCATCCTCTCTCGATGCTTACCCAATGTCCACAGACGACTGCACTTCACCAGTTCACCGACGAGCGCGCCGGGCGGCCGCCGGCGGTGCCCGCGCGGGGGAGGTCGCCCCACGCCTGCGCGCCTCGTGGAGGCCGAAGCTCGGCCCCGATGGCTAGATCGGTTTCGATTTCCCTGGCCGCGATGCCCTGGTAAAAGAGGAAATACTGTGCTTAATCGTTAGGAACGAATATATTTTATTTTAGCACAATACTGTGGGTCGATGACAGCCAGTAGCTTGGGTTTGTCAAATTCCAGTCACTCATAATCTGACATTTGGGTTTGCATTGCATTTTCTGGTGTGTCTTCTTCGCTAAATACTACTGTAGTAGGTTATTCTGTACGAAGAGATTGGGCATTTGGGCGAAGGTTTATTCTGTATTACTCTGTACGAAAGCATCAACTGGCAAGGACATTGTTTGCATTGTTTCTTAGGAGGACATTTCCTTTTTATCAGGTCATGGACATCCCTCATGCACTTTTCGAAGAGAAACTGGAAGCCATGAAATCAGCCAAGGGGGTGCACAATGATACCGACCTGACTGCCAGTGACCTCAGGGAGCTAGTGGGTCAGTACAAGAATGTCTACGTTGAAGCCAAAGGAGAACAATTCCCCTCAGGTTTGTTCAAAATACCTCACCCTTTTTTAGTATCTGTAGACTGTAGTTCAGTATCTTTAAACTGAACTTGTGCTTTCTGCACCCTGTTGATATGCCTATATGTTGTTTCTTGTCTGGCATAGATCCAAAGAAGCAACTGCAGTTAGCAGTGCTCGCTGTGTTCAACTCGTGGGACAGCCCGAGAGCGAACAAGTATAGAAGCATTAACCAGATCACCGGACTGAAGGGCACCGCCGTAAATGTCCAGTGCATGGTGTTTGGCAACATGGGAAACACCTCTGGCACTGGTGTCCTCTTCACTAGGAACCCTAGCACTGGAGAGAAAAAGCTTTATGGCGAGTTCCTTGTAAATGCTCAGGTACGATGCGGTTCTGGTTGCTCCAATTCACTTCTGAATTCTAGCTGTTGTGTTATGCATGTGCACATACTGGATGAGCGGCATGCTGCACAGTCTGGTCGAGTTACATTGCGTAGGCATGATAACACAATTTATGGATACTGCATATATATCTTATGCAGGGTGAAGATGTGGTTGCTGGAATCAGAACCCCAGAAGATCTTGATGCCATGAGGGACCACATGCCGGAGGCCTATGTGGAGCTTGTTGAAAACTGCGATATACTGGAGGGCCACTATAAAGATATGATGGTATGCTATTCTAGTTCATTTTGTATTCCACTCTTTCAGTTTCAGTGTGATATGCCCCTTCTGTGCTTGTGAGTTGGAAAGAACTACTTTATCCAAAGATTTGCCGGAAGCTCCTGCAATGGGCTTGTTACTGTTGTAGTTTTAAGCAACTTGGCTTTTGATCCCTAATACGACAAAACTTATTTTGAAACATCATGAAAAACTTAGCGAACGAGTTAGTTTATGTGATGATATCAGCATGATCTTTTCATATATCCAAGCACCATCGCAGTACTTTCTTCAATAACTTTACTGCATGAGTGCTCTTTGATCATGATCCTGCTCTCGATGTGTTTCTGAAAAAATATTAATTTGCATCTCTACTATTTTCATGGTGATTGACTTGTATTTTCCATATGTAATGCAGGATATCGAATTTACAGTTCAAGAAAATAGGCTCTGGATGCTACAGTGCAGAGCAGGAAAGCGCACGGGTAAGGGCGCTGTCAAGATTGCTGTAGACATGGTTAATGAGGCTCTTGTTAATCGCAATACAGCGATTAAGATGGTAGAACCAGGTCACCTGGACCAGCTTCTTCATCCACAGGTATAAAATAATCAACACCTCTATTATCCTAACAAATTGTCTGCTCTTTCAGCATTTATTTGAATTACTTATTTATGTTACACAAGACTACATCGCTTGCATGCTGAGAATGCATTGTTAACCATTGAAGATATTAGAATCATTAAGCCTATGTTTTCTAACATACAACTGAACTCTGATTTATATGTATAATTACATTCTTTATATCAAAATTCGATTTTGTCATTTTATCTCATATGGCATCAACTTCAGTATCAGTTTTTTAACATGCAAATTCAAACTTAGTCACTTGTATTGATATCGACAACTTTATTTTGACACGCTCATTTGAGATTCACTTAACAACTGATAGTGGCAATACATTGACACGTTTATTATCCTTATGTTACGAAAACAGTTTGCGAACCCTGGGGCTGCTTCATACAAAGGCAAGGTTATTACCACAGGCTTACCAGCATCACCTGGGGCTGCTGTGGGACAAATTGTATTTACCGCTGAAGATGCTGAAGCATGGCATGCCCAAGGGAAATCTGCTATTCTGGTATTCACATTTCCTTTTTATCCTCCTTTTCATGGCAATTGGCAAGTGGTCTCCTTCATTTTATTTCATTTTTAGTTGGACCTGTGCGGTTGCTTTGTCCAAGATTTTTTGTTAATCATCTTTGGGAGATATTCTTATCTCATGTTTCTTGTTAGAATAGTTGATTGAAGGTTTTCTTATAGGAAATTTCAATTACTGACAACTTTTTTTTTGACTGCACATGAAAATCTCTGCATTGTAATTTAGAGTTTGTCCTGATATATTTTTGAACTTTCTGAATGTAAAGGTGAGGACAGAGACCAGCCCAGAGGATGTTGGTGGCATGCATGCAGCAGCTGGAATTCTTACAGCAAGAGGCGGTATGACTTCTCATGCTGCTGTTGTAGCGCGTGGTTGGGGCAAATGTTGTGTGTCAGGGTGTTCAAGCATCCGTGTAAATGAAACTGAAAAGGTGATTGAACTTGATGCTGCACATATCCAAGAAATGCTTTGTTAGACACAATGCTTCTTTCCAGCCTAAAATTCGTAATAAAATCATGATAAGCTTATGCTCATCATTTTGTTTTATTGAGTTGCTTACTTTGTTCATTCTTTACTCACAGGTGGTAACAATTGAAGACAAGGTGCTCTATGAGGGTGACTGGCTATCACTCAATGGATCAACCGGTGATGTGATCCTTGGCAAACAGCCACTTTCCCCACCAGCCCTTAGCCCTGACTTGGAAACTTTCATGTCCTGGGTTGATGAAGTTAGGCAGCTCAAGGTAAATTTCTTAGAAATAAAAGAACAAGAAATGCCTCAAGATGAAATAAACTATAAATGGCATCAGTTTTGTTGTCGGGTCATCTCAAAGCATTACACAAGTTTCAACAAAAAAATCCTTATTATGCGCTTCGTGTTTTAGGTTATGGCTAATGCCGATACCCCTGGGGATGCATTGGCAGCAAGAAAAAATGGGGCAGAAGGAATTGGACTCTGTCGGACAGAACATATGGTGGGTGTTAACTTCTTAGTTACTGTTTTCTTTCTGTTTTGTTAGGATACTTAATTTCTTACCTTAATTCTTTTGCTGTAGACCAACAGTTCAAAGTGAACTTTATGGAAGCAAGTCTACTCTCCTTGACAATAAAAAAAGTTTCATGTTCTTAATGTCTTTTGCAGTTCTTTGCTTCTGATGAGAGGATTAAGACTGTGAGGCAGATGATTATGGCTCCAACTGTTGAACTGAGGCAGAAAGCACTAGATCGTCTTCTGCCTTATCAGAGGTCTGATTTTGAAGGCATTTTCCGCGCTATGGATGGTATGTGAAGATTTTCTACATATTTGTATATTTGTTTTGTCTAAATGGATCAGGTGCACTCGAGTCTCGAGAGAGTTCATTTGACATGAACTGGCCTACTTTCTTAAGTAAGCAAGCATTGATTATCAAATGTTATCATTAAACACAAAAGGTAGATAAAGTTGTGAGATTAGGATGCAAATTACTTTCATAAGAATAAGGTATTATTTGTCATTAATCATTCAGGTTAAGATATAAAGTTCTGCCTGACTTGTCCAGTCCCTTACAGGAGTGGTATTAGGTATATGAATAATATGATCCATGTAAATGAATTTGAAAACAAACAATTACCATGGATTGGCAAACCATAGAGCGTTAGTTAAAACTACATCTTTTGAAAGGGAATCCAGAAAACAGTTTTGTCACACAGAACCGTCTGAACATCAATGTTTACATTTCAGGTCTCCCGGTGACTATTCGACTACTGGACCCTCCACTTCATGAGTTCCTTCCAGAAGGGAACGTCGAGGATATTGTGCGCGAGCTATGTTCTGAAACCGGAGCCGCTGAGGATGATGTCCTTGCAAGGATGGAGAAACTTTCAGAAGTAAATCCAATGCTTGGTTTCCGTGGTTGCAGGTTGGTGTTTTTGCCTTGTTGTTTCTTTAGTTATTATGAAGAGATTGGATTATCCATTAATTCATCAGAATATAAATCAATTTTTTCCGGCTAAACAGAATATATCCATTTGTGTAATCTTTTCATAGCTTATTCACTTTTGAATCACGTTTTTTTCATGTTCATTTACATGACTGTTCTCCTCTGTCTTATTAGTGATATCTTTATTTTCCCCTTTACTAAGGTTGGCAATGCTGATATTTCAGGCTTGGTATATCATATCCCGAATTAACAGAAATGCAAGCCCGAGCCATTTTCGAAGCTGCTATAGCCATGACTAACCAGGGTATTCAGGTTTTTCCAGAGATAATGGTTCCTCTGGTTGGAACACCTCAGGCATGTCTTCTATTCCTGCATATTTTATTGCTGATGTGAAGTGTACATGCACAATGAATGCTGTTGAAAATGTCATATACATATAATGAGAAAATTGGGTAAAACATTTTATGCATGTGTAATTCCAAAATTATGTGAGGTCATACAAATATACAACACATTTTTATGGAAATGTTGACTTCACCTAGAAATTGGACAGTTACATTTCTCTTGAAATGCACTTGGTTTTGTTGTTGTAATGTGATCCACCACTTGATTTTGTTCGAGACATTTGACATTTGACTTTGCCAGGAATTGGGCCATCAAGTGGCTCTTATCCGCCAAATTGCCAACAAAGTTTTCACCACTATGGGGAAAACCATTGGGTACAAAGTTGGGACTATGATAGAAATTCCTAGGGCAGCTCTCGTGGCAGATGAGGTAAACAGCTGATGATAGCTCCATTCTTTCCATGAAAAAACCATAACCTATGGCCTATTACTGTTCAGCATGTAGACCAAATAATACATGCACTGATTATGGGAACTCTCAACGTTACCAAGGTTGATGAGAGTTTTCCAAGTGCAAAGAATAAGTTTATCAAAAATTATCAAGGGAAGCTACACATGTCCCTGTTCCTTGAAAGCTATATGGCCTGACATCGTCATGTTGGTTGACAGATAGCAGAGCAGGCCGAGTTCTTCTCTTTTGGAACAAATGACCTCACACAGATGACGTTTGGTTACAGCAGGGATGATGTAGGGAAGTTCCTCCCCATCTATCTCGCTCAGGGTATCCTCCAGCATGACCCCTTTGAGGTAAATTTGTTACAACCGGGACCATAGCCAACTTCATCTTTAAGTAGCACTCGTATTTTTCATCATTTACAGACTTGGAACAACTCACATATCTACTCATTCTGCATGTTCTTTTTTTTTTTAATGTATGAGCACAATCATATCATATTGTACTTATAAATTTACCTGTGATAAATTATATATACCAGGTGCTTGATCAAAGAGGAGTCGGGGAGCTGGTTAAGATTGCCACTGAGAGGGGTCGCAAAGCGAGGCCTAATTTGAAGGTCAGTATTGGACTGGAGGACACTGCAAGTGCTGCGCAATTTATCTATAGTTCATTTGGCTGATTGGTTGTTTCCAAACAGGTGGGCATCTGCGGCGAACATGGTGGAGACCCATCTTCAGTTGCTTTCTTTGCAAAGGCTGGGCTGGATTATGTTTCTTGCTCCCCTTTCAGGTTGGCCGAGATGATCGAAACTCTGAAGATTAGTACTAGCCTGACACTATATATCTCACTTAACATTTTGACATGGAACTTGTTGGCAGGGTCCCGATCGCTAGGCTAGCTGCAGCTCAGGTGCTCGTCTGAGGGGTGCCTCCTCATGGTACCGGATCACCAGCTGTTGGTGCATCCGGATGGTGAAGAAAAATAATACATAGCCAGTGACTGGTGGAAACTCTGCTGCCTGACGAAGGCCAACGTATATATGTAGTCTGTGCTTGTAAGCCTGAAGTGGGTGGTCGCATGCATTTCCCTTGAACTGTCATGGTAATGTAACCAAACAGCGATGATGACGAATAGAGATCGAATAAAATGTGTTAATTGCCTGTGCTATCAGCCCAGGATGATTCTTTTGACTGGTGGCTGCTATGAGCTGCGATTTTTTTTGTTTTCTTGAAACGAAGGCAAAAGTTAATTAAGAAGGGAAGGTAAAGCCAGGCGAATAAACCTGATTGCTGATGCATGGGACGGCTCTAATCTGAAGTTTACCTTTAGGAGAACGGTATCCCAGGTCCTATATGATAGGTGGCTTGAGTTGGTTGTCTTGGTGCAAACTGTTTCTTTTTCCGATTATGATGATTGCCCAATTTGGATGTTCCATCCCTCTGGTTCTTACTCGGTTCGATCTTTCTATGGTATTGTTAATAATGGTGGTGTGATTCCGATCCATACCCAGCGGTTTGGAAACTTCATATTCCTCCTCGGATTCATATCTTCTTGTGGCTGCTTGCAAACGACAAACTTTTGACAAGAGATAATCTTGGAAAACGCAGACATGTGGATGATTCCACCTGCTTGTTTTGCAATGAGCTGGAATCATCTTCACATTTGTTCTTTGAGTGTGTAGTAGCTAGATACTTGTGGGAAATTATTTCTGACATATTTGGCAAGAAAATTGGGGATAGTTTTGAATCTATTGCTAGATGGTGGATTAGTGAAGATAATAATTCTGTCTTAAATATCTTTTCCTCGGCTGTGCTGTGGACCTTATGGTCTACTCGTAATGCTATGTGTTTCCAGGGACTGAGTTAGCCAGGTGTCAAAGAGCTACTAAGAAAAACTGTTGTGTTGATCAGAAGCTGGCGCCTGTTGTGTTTGGACAAACACTCGTCCCTTCTGGATGCAAACCTGATGCGATTGAATCATCTTCGTGGGGAGCTCTTGCGGATAGCTTGGATATGAAATGTCTGCTTTTGGGATGTCTGGCAAAGACCTTTCAAGCCTCGACCGCCGCGAGAGTCGTTCCATGCTGGAATTAGGAGATAGCCTGTGAGAAGTTAGTGTTAATGGTGTTTGCCATTTGGTTCCCCCAGTTATGTAATGATCATATGGCTATCTTCAGTTGGTGCCTCCCAGTTTTCTTTTTAGTTTGTAAGACTATGCCTTAACTGTTGAGTTCACAGCTCTGGATCCTTGTGACTTTTGGTTGCATTTTAATGGAACCTGGGGTTTCACCCCTTTTTATCTAAAAAAAACCAGACAGTATGAGCATTTGATTCAATCCCACCTTGTAAACTAGTTGCCTTTCCATTTCGTTCAAGTGGAATACCAATGAACAAAATATCTCAATACCGCTCATATATACCTTACAATGGTAGTTCAGTTCTCCTAGGTACTGTAATTAGTATTTTTTTTTCTCCTGGAACTCGAAAGTAGGCCAAATTGGGTGCTTCAAGGCTAGTCAAGCAACGTGTTTCAGTATCACAGTTACTTGAGCTGCCAAATTCAGGGAAATTCTTCTCTGAACCATAGTAGCATCAGTCACTCAAGCTGCGAAGCTGAGGACGCCAAAATGATGTAGGGTGGCCTGATGACCTGACATGAGAATATGAATACGCAAGAACAGAACAGAGAATGTGTATTACACTCGAAAAACAACTTTACGGATTCCATACTGCAATACTGAAATGCTTTAAACGGGAAATAGCGAATGAGTAATTTATCTGATATAGCGCACTCATGTCGATAAAATGGTTTGAACTATTTACTAGAAAAAGGGAATTTATCTGATAAACAAACACTTTTTCTGTTCGAAATGGAGATGGGCTAAGCTGCTGGAGATGCCCAAAAGAAACATGGCGATTTTACAGTCGCCGGTACATACCGGCGTCACATATAGCGTTAAGTCCGTGCTTTGAAATTGTTGAGGCCTTTGACATTTTTCTAATAGAAAACTAATAATAATTGAAACATAAGCGAATTTTTTGTGAAACTAAACTGATACATATGTAACATTGTGAAACATTTTGATAAAAAGTAAAAATGTTGACGCCACACTGCTCACAAAATAATCGTATTTCAATTATATTTAAATTTTGTTCGATAATTATGTGAGACGATTAAGTCAGTGCACGGCTGAGGGCAATGTAATAGGTAGTATCGGCTATTGTAACATGAGGGCATGTGCAATGGGGTGACGTCAGCCTTCTCTTATGCCTACTACGTATGATTTTTGCTTAGTTGGAGGGGAGAGAAGGAAGGAAGAGAATCTTATGAAATAAGAGAAGACTATTTTCCCATTGTACAACTTGTTTTCCCTTAGACACACAATTTTCTACTAAAAACAATTAATTCTTGTTTATTATAAGGGATAACAATAAGAGATAATGCATTGTATCCCTAATATTTATCGTCCTATCTAACTGACCTTGATTACTAAGAAAACTATGTCTTCCCTATCATTGTACATGCCCTGAGGGCTTTCATGCCTTCCCTTTTATGTACCATATGGTGTATGTGGTGAGCAACTTAAACAAACAAATATCTATAAAAAAACGGTTTTGCTATGTCTCAGTCAATTGAGATTTTCTTAAGTCTAAGTCACTTTAAAAAAAGTACTTGCGTTACACTTTTCTGTTAAAAAGTGCAGTTACACTTTTCTAGAAATGTGCAACTTGACCGAGTTGCACTTGTAAGGGTACATTGCCCCTATGTGTGGTTTTGGTAATTAATGACAACCTCTATGGACTAATGTTTTCATTGAGTTTATATGAAGGAATATTCCGTAGGTACTACTTGTATTCCATGTGTTGGATTCGAGTATGGATGCCATTAGTAAACAGTAAAATGGAACCACATACGGCCATCTACAGTGATTTGAGCACGCCAGCCGTCGGATATTGCTTCTGAACAGACACGATCATTTCATGGTTCGCTTCTTTTGTTTGCCCGTAACAGTTGGCCATCATTGCTGGGCCTGTACTCTGAAGATCGACTTGGGCGCACACACGTCAATTGAGCTCCGTCCATCTAATGGGCCGACGAAGGTGTACGGGAGACACTTTAACTTATTTTATTCTTGGCTCATCCTAATGATGTGGTTTGCTCGACGAGCACGCGGGCCTATACTTCTCGATGTGATGTTCCGGGCTTCCAGCGCTATGAGCCCGTCTTTCCGTTTCTGCAGGTCCGTAAAGTTCGGCTTGAAACCGCCAGCGATTTTCTAATTAACCATTCATGATGACAAAATCCGACTGTTTCCCTTCCGTGATATACTCCGTAGTGATTGAGCTCCGTCTGGCGCTTGCACTGCCTCATTTTCTCCTATTTAGTGCCGGATAAATTTCATCTTTCTTGGTTCGCCCACCTCCTTCGTCTTGAGGATAAACCTGGCTGGCTGGATGGTTGTCTTCTTTGTCCGTCAAAAACAGACCTAGACATGGATGTTGCTGGTGCCCGGTGAGTCCCTTTGCAGCACCCCGACCAACTCCTTCTAGCCCATCTTTTTTTAAATGTTGACACGCTAATATTTCTCAGTTCTCCGTTCGAGAGAAGAGACTAGCAGAAATTGATTCCTGCAATAAGTATGCAACCAGAACCAAGGATATTTTTATCTCCTCCTTTAGATTTCTTCTTTATTCATGACTCCAATTTCTCAATAGTTCATTCTTGCAGTTATGTGAACCTATTTCCACACAGATTGGAGAAGGTATAAAATCGACGTTTCGATTGTTCCAAAGAAGAAACGGAAAACTATCATCAGACGCAATGAGGTTTCCTTCTTCTCGCATATGTTTCCAATAATTAGTATTTGACACCCTCCCTCTCTATTCCTTGAGGGATATTCAATCAAATGCTATATTTTGATCTGTTAAATGTACACGTGATGGCAGGCTGGCAGCAATGAGGCTGTGCTTCGTTTACTGGCATGCGATCAAGTTGCTCGACTAAATCTCGAGGATACACACATGAATAAAAAGGGTGAATTTTTGTTTCAATAAATTATATTGGCTTCAAGTCTTCCCACAGTAGTAAATAGAAACTCACAAGGCATAGGTCAGTTCTTTTTCAAGAAAACGTATACATTGGCCCCCTCCACTACTGCTATTAGTACCTGTTAAATATTGATAGAAGATTGAGACAAGCTGGTGCCACTAAATACATATCAAGGATGTGCAGCAAACAAGTCAATCGGAAGATAGATTTGTCCACGCGGTGGCACCGGGGTTCTCAATAACATGTTTGGCGCAACCAATTCAATATGAAGATATTTTTTCTCTCTGCCCCCTTCATTTGAGTTTCTCTCAGTTTCTTCATTTCCGAAGCTAACGATAATTCTTTGTGATATTTGGCAAAATTTCAAAGGAAACTTTGCCTTGTAGATTTCATGGAAAGGTATGTTTTTGTATGTCCCGCACACAGACTAATCTCATGTTTGTGCCATAGATACATGTTCTGCGTCACTACTTATCTCTTGATTGTACAAAACATCACAAACCGTAGGCCCTCACTCTATCAAACATGTACTTTTGTAGTCCGTCGGGTTTTATCTTTTAGATGATAAAGTTTACTGGACATTATTTATGATCAAGTAGCTTCTTACTCCCGTCTTCACAGATGAGGTTTTTTTCAAGCGGTCCAGGCCAGGTATTTTATGACAGTGCGTCTAGCAGAGTAACAGCTGCAAGCACAAGGACTTCCACTAAAATATATGGCTCGACCCTTTGCAGAATTTACTATATTTTCCTCTCGAGTATACCTGCATTGTGCACGAATCAGAAAAAAATTTAAGCAATCATCAATTGAAACTTGCCACATTCTTGTATATGGGAGTTACTACTGAGCCAAGGATTGAGAGAAAAAGTAACTAAGGAAGTATAGTTATTTTTCCATGTGAGAAGTATATAAAACATGATGGAAAGCCACCAGTGAAGTCACGTTTTCTTTTATTGATGTTATTTATAATCTTTGGCGATTCCAGTTGAGCTGAATATATGATTTCTACTTGTGCGTTTGATGTAGATTACTTACATTACTAATATGCAAAATATGTGTGGGACTGTGGGGTGGTATGTCAACGAAAGTAAATGAAACAAATATGCTTGGCCTTATATGCCAAGGCATTGTAATTAAAAAGTCTAAGTTTTATGGCATGTTTGTCATGCTCCATTTTTTCAAGTATTTCTTTCATTTTTTCTTATAATGGACGGGCGCGGCAAAGCGCGCCTTAACGGTCTAGTGTAAATAAAGATACATCTAGGGTATTGGCATCAAGATCATCGGTTTGAAGACATATATGTGATATGATCAAGAAGAAGAAATGAAGATGGAGTTATTATGTGGAACTCAATATTAGTCATGCTCTATCTTATGAGAGTATGAGAAGATACAAGGTTGAGTTGGGCAAGTTCAAGATGAGCATCTCAAGTGGATAACATGCTTGAAGCTTGCTGTCCATTTGGTGATAATGGACTTGTGAAGATGTGCATCAATGAAGCTTTCCCATCATAGTGTATGGGGAGCATTTGTGAGTCTTCACAAAGCAACAATGATCAAGTGAGGCATTCCGGCTTGAGTGGAGCGTGAAGAGCTATCATCAAGATCAAGCGGGATGTGCAAGGCAAAGGTATGGCCTTGCTAGGTTTTCCTTTTACCGGTCTCAAGGTGGTTGTTGGGAGACCGGATTATAGGATAGATAGCCGCACTATCAAGAGGGGCTTTCGGTTGGGTACCTTGATCACATCGTCTTAGGGAGCTCAATCCTTTGCATACTTTGCATATCCTTATTGCTTCTTGGTGTTTCTCTGTGAGGTTCTTGAGCTTGTTGCTAGCTTTACAACAAGCCCAAGTTCATCGAAACGGAATCCGCATGCATCTTCTATTGCATTTTCGAGTTTGGACGTCTTCACCGTTTCTTAACGGTGGGAGACTCCCTCTCTAAAATCATCTAAAATGTTCTGTGAGGAGTCTCCATATTGGGGTTCTATTCGTCGTTATCTTTCCAACAAAATTGGTTTCATGTCAATCAGGGTCCGGACACAAAAGTTATCACAGTTTTTGTATAGCATGTTTTCCTGCTCACCCGTTCAGGGACCCGGTCGGCCGGACCGTGCACCGAGCTGGCTCCGCCATGTCCGGTCAGCCGCCTACAACCCGGCTGTGCCGACCGGACCGGCGCCAACCGGATGGGCCCTCGGACGACGCAGTGACCTTGTGGTCTGTTCCCGACCGTTTGACCGCTGGTTCGGTCAGGTCTGGAGGCGACGGATGGCCGGCTGACCCTCCTCGACGGTTGACTCAGCCCAACTTTTTCCCAACGGTTATATTTGCTCTTGGGCTATAAATAGCCTTTCTTCCACCTTGGGCTGTGTTAGTTCTCCCCTTTTCTTCACCTCCATTATTGCTCTTGGAAGAACTTGTTTTCCCCTTTGATTCCTCCCATAATTCTTGCTAATTCTTGAGGGATCTAAGAGAGGAGATCTAGATCTACACTTCCACCAATCCATTTCTTCTCTAAGTGAGGGGAACTCTTGGGATCTAGATCTTGGAGTCTTTTGTTGACTTTCCCATTGTTCTTCCTCTCCAATCTCATCCTAGCATTTGTTGTTTGGGTGGGATTTGAGAGTGAAGGATTTGAACACCTCTAGTGTTCTTGCTTTGCATCTTTGCATAGTGTTGAGCTCTCCACCACTATTAGTTCGAGTGAGAGACCGTAAGCTTGTTACTCTTGGAGGAAGACCTCCTAGTTGGCTCGGCGGTTGGTGCTCCGGTGATCTCTTCAAGAAGATTGTGAAGAGGCCCGGCTCTCCTTCGTGGAGCTTGTGAAGTGGTTGTGCTTGCCATCTCCGGAGTGGAGGAAAAGTTAACCATAAGGAAAGGGCCTTTATCCTTCGTGGGTGTTCGAGAATCGCGAGCCTTCGTGGCGGAATCCTTCGTGGACCTCCACTCCCGCAAACGTGACGCGAAAGGAAGAAACACGAATACATCCCTCTCCGCGTGTCTCTTATTTCTATATCCGAGCTCTCTTCCTAGCCATCGGAAGTACATATATATTGCTATCACTTGTATTATATATATCTTCTGCCTCTTTGAATTTAATTGCATTTTCTTGAACTGCTATTGCACTTTTCTACGCGGATTATTTTTGCGCGATCGACCGCGCGAGCGGTTATTTTCTTTCTGCGCGGAGCGCTCTGTCGGTAATCAATACGGGCTCGCTTCGCTTGCACGGTGGTCCTGCCACAGTTTCATTTTTGTCGGATAGCGCTAACAACTGCTGTCCTCTCACGTTGTGTTACCGTGGCGCTAACAGACAGCTAATGGGCTTCCTCTGTGGGCCGTTTTTTCTTCAAAAAGTAAAGACCGGACACGTGAATAGAACTATGGATCTCATGTATCAGGACAAATCACACTAACTAGCGATGCACGCTTCTTATGTACAAACATTAAACTAATTTTATTTATCAATTCCCTTTACTCGTTTTAAGTATTCTTTAAATCAAAATTCATGTTTTGGCAGCTTTCCATAAACGAATCTAGTTGCTCAATTTTTTTTTACAATTCCCTTTTCGTGTCATTGCTTCCCATTTTAACAATTCCCTTTATTTGTTATTTGGTATGCAAATTCATGTTTTTTTGGACCAACTTTTACAATCCCTTTATTTTATATTTTGCTTTTTTGTGTTATTTGTATCAAAATTCATATTATTTCGACTATATTATCTTTTATTTCCCTTTTTCGGGTCAGTGGGTTTTATCAGAGAAATAATGGGTGGGGAAACCACTTGCAACTCAAATAAACTACCACTTGCAACTTAAATAAACTACTACTTTCCACTCAAATTAGGTACCATTTTTATCAAGGTTGTTAACTTTTCAAATAAAATTAATTCTTTCGGGTCGATAACTTTTCATATTTACTGTTAATAAATAGCTCGCAGAGGATTTGACAAGCTAAAAAAAAGTCTCAAAAATATTCTAAATAAAATTATATTTTTGGGTTGATAACTTTTCACATTTATCGTTGATAAATAACGGGCGGATGGGTTGAAAAATTGTGAGCAAAAATGTTCCTAAAATATTCTAAATAAAATTAAATTTTGGGATTGATAACTCTTCACATTTACCATTGCTAGATAACGAACAGAGGGGTTGATAAATTGTGAGCTAATATTGTTTCCAAAAATATTCTAAATAAAATTACCTTTTTGGATAGATAACTTCACACGTTTACCGTTGATAAACAATTGGCGCATGTGTTGATTAATTGTGAGCTAAAAATATTTCAAAAATATTCTAAATGAATTAGCTTCTGTGTTGATTTTTTTTAACATTTATCGTTGATAAATAACGAGCAAACAGGTTGATAAATTTGAGAGCTAAAAATTTCCTAAAAATATTCTAAATAAAATTACCTTTTCGGGTCAATAACTTTTCATATTTACCGTTGATAAATAAGTGGCAGAGGGTTTGATAAATGGTGAGCTAAAAATGTCCCTATAATATTCTAAATAAAATTACCTTTTTGGGTCGATAACTTTTCACATTTACCATTGATAAATAAAGGACGGAGGAGTTTTGTGAGCTAAAATGTTTTTTAAATATTCTGAATAAAATTAACTTTTCGGGTTGATAACTCTTCACATTATAATTGCTAAATAACGAGCAGAGTGGTTGATAAATTGTGAGCTAATAATATTTCCAAAAATATTCTAAATAAAATTAGCTTTTCGGGTCGATAAATTTTAACATTTACACTTGATAAATAATGGGCAAAGGGGTTAATAAATTGTGAGCTAAAAGTATTCCTAAAATTTTGTAAATGAAATTATTATTTGGGGTTTGTAACTTTTCGGATTTACCGCTAATAAAAAACATGCATAGGGTTGATAACTTGTGAGTTAAAAAGTTCGTCAAAATATCCAAATAAAATTTTGGGGTTCATAACTTTTACATTTTACCGTTGATATCTTATGAACAGAGGGTCCATAACTTCTACATTTTACCGTTGATATCTTGCAAAAGAGGGTTCATAACTTTTAGGGAGAAAAAAGGTGCCGAAACGTATGAAGATGGATATCATCTAGACCAATTTTTATTGCTGAAAATAGATCTTAAATCAAAATTATTATTTAAATGGTAAAACTGTATGAATTTTCGAATTAGGAGTGCTGTCAACAAATTCGTCTAAAAGGTGTATGATAAACATTGGGTAGATAACTTAAAAAAGAATTTAAATTTTTGCGTGTAATAAATTTACCTTTTCGGGAATCCTAGTTTAAAAATCGGATTAGTGAACAAGTTTCGTTTCGCTGGTTCTTTAGTGTACGGAAAACGAACTGATGATTTTGTTTCTAGGCACCGTGTTGGTTTTATTAGATATGATATGTCTCCTGCATTTCGCAAGATCAGTAGGAAGTGAAACTGGTTAGCCGCACAGTTCTGTTACGCTCTCAGGGCATCTTCAGCGGCGCGACGCATTTTAGCATTCGCGTCGGTCCTTTTGGTCGAAACGACGCGCGTCGTTTTGCGGGGTATTCGGCACGACGCATTTTGTTTTAGGACGCATCATTTTTTTGAACTGAAACATAATTTACAAAAACTGAAACATAACTTACATACTTGAAAACATAAAAAACCTAAACGCCTATCGCGCATCGTGGCCGTGTCGTTCCTCGTCGCTGTCGAGCAAGATGATCTCGGTATGTCCCACGGCCAGCCATCCGGGGAGCGTACGCGGCGCGATCGCGGTGCTCGAGGTTGAGGAGGCTGCGGCCGAGGCGGCGGTGGAGGCGCCAGGCGGCCGGGCGGCGGATGAGGAGCCCACCCAAGGCCGTGGCGGCTGGGGAGGCGCCGAGCCATAAGGCGTGGCGGCGGGAGCGGGCCGTGGCGGCGGTGGAGAGGCGCCGCCGAGTCCAGAGCGCTCGTCGAAGGGCTTCATCCGCGACAGCCCGGCGCATGACAGTGGGGCGAGCGGGGCACCGGCCCGACAAAGCTGTCAAGGAGACGAGGAGGCCGAGCTTGGCCATCTCGTCATCCGTCATGTTGTCGGGAACGAAGTTCCGGCCCTCCGCCATGGCCTCGCCATTCGTGGAAGACGAGGCCGACGTAGTCTCCGCTGTCGTCCTTCACCTCCTCGCTATGGTACGCGAGCGCCTCGATGTAGTCGTCGTCGCACGGCGTAGGCTTCGCTGCCGCGCCCGTCCTCGCGGTCGTTGTGCCGCGGCGCTCACGTCGCGCCGGCGTCGCCGACGCGTCGGCGGTGCAGCCGAAGGGATAATCCTGTCGCCCATGAAGCCAGCCCTTCGTCCTCCGTCTCCTCCGTGGTGTACGTACGCCAACTCTCCGAGTCGATGGCGTACGCCGGATCGGCGGAGGTCCGGATATATCGCCTCCTCGCCGGATCTCTTGGTCCGCCGATCGCGCGTGCGGAGGGACGGGCACCGGCAATGAGCCGCCACCACAGCCGCACGCCGGATCAGCGCCGCACGCACCCATTTGCCGTGCATGAGCCTCCCCACCGTGACGGGGAGCGCCACCTTCTTGCTGCCGCCGCCGGAGGCCTCGAAGTCGTTCTTCTTCCCATAGCGCGGGCGTTGTAGTGCGAGGAGCGGCGAAGGAGCAACGCCGGACTTTTAAGGCGGCGCACGGATACGATGCCATTGAAGGTGCCGCAGAAGCCCGCCGCCGCCGCACGCGCAGAAAGGGTGGCATTCATGGCGAAGCGGCACGCTGAAGCGCCGACCGCGATGGTCGCGAAGCGATGCCCTCCATGGCTCGCCGCGGCCCGATGGAGACGCGGACACTTTGCGCGTCGCTTAGCGTCGTTGAGACGCAAACTCGCGATATTTGGGCTGGTTTATGCTCATGACGACCGATCACTTTGCGTCGCCAGAGGATGCAGACGCATTTACGACCAAAGCGGACGCAAACGGTCGCGTGGAGATGCCCTCACTCAGAAGGTCCGTAGTTCGAATCCTGTTGGACGCAACATGTTTGGACGTTTCTACGCAGTGCCCTAGCACTAGGTAGTCTTACAGAGTGCCCATCCAAATATGGAAATAAACCAGTCCGACATATCCGGCGTTCCAAAAGTAGAAAAGATCCACATGTTTCGTCTTTCCACCCGGGATCGTTGCTTTGTCTGAACATAAAACAACGCTCATGCCGAAGAACACCTTCTCATTTCCGGACTCCGTGACGAGAAAAAAATGCGAGAATTTGATCGTGAAAGAATACATCATGTGGTCGTAAATTCACAGAAATAAAAAATAAAATAAATGGATCTGCCATCTCTTTCTTTTCAAGTATTGGCATGTAAAAATTTATAGTTCACCTACATAAATTTACATCCCAGAAAAAATACTAATGTTTGTGATTCTAATTGAAGATGTAAAAAATGGCAGCCGGATGTAGAAAAAAGAAAGATATTACATCCAAATCTGAGGAATCTGCTATTGTTACATTCAAATCTGGAGGAACTACTAATTCAAGATCTGGATGAAGAATAAGAAAAAAATTCACCTATCGCATCATTCTAGATGTACAAAAAAGAGAAAAAATACATCTGGCTCCAAAAATTTACAACCAGAACCTACTTTTGTTAAATCCTTCGATATTACATCATATACAGTAATTTTACAGTTCATAGATGTAATAAAATAGCTATTTTACAGTTCATAGATTAGATGTAACAAAATGACTTGAGTGCAAAGGTCATCGACGAGAACTAGACAAAACAGTAGCAGGCGGAGAGGCGAAATCTCAATTGAGGGAAGGCAGGAGGAGAAGCTAAATCTCACCTAGCGGAGAATGTTGCCTGTAGTATGACGAAGGGGACACCGCTGGCGAGCACGAACATGCGGTTCACGATGGTGCGGCGACGTCGAGGTCGGCGATGAAAAAAGCGACAAAGGCGAGGCCAAGAAGAAGGCAGAGGCTGGGGTGCGGAGCAGGCCAGGGCGTGCCAGATCTCGTCGAGGCCATCAATAGCCATCACTCCCGATAGCCGACGAGACCCGTGGAGGCAGGGGTCGGGGCGGACGCGCGAAGTACTTGTTAATCTTGGGCTCGTCGGAGACGGGAGTGGCGGGCGCGCATGTGTGTGGCGAAGCGGCGGCCGGATGCAGGGGTCGGGGCGGCGGCGAGAAGGAAGGGAGAGCTGAGCGCCATCACAGAGGAGACGGCCGCGTCCGCCGCGGGCTTGCTCGTGAGGTCCACAACCCAGGCCGGAGGAGACTCGGAGGCACAACACCAAGGCAGAGGAAGGGCTTGATTCGTAGGCGGCCACCGGCCAATCCGTCTCCGCCGTTGAAGAGAATCGCAGAAGAGGATCGGACATGGAGGGGAGAGGTCGAGTCAGGGACACGGGAGAACAGAGAGCGAAGACCAGCCTGGCCACGTGCAGGGCTTTTCACCATTCACCCACCGCTTCGTAATCACCGTCAGATGGAAATCAGACGAGCCCAGGACGTGGTCACTGTGTAAGGCAACACAGTGCCCTGGCATTTATTAGAATTCGGGAACATGTTTTTGCCTGCGAGCGCGGAAAGCAACAAAGGACGAAAATGGAATACGGTACCGTACAGAAATGGAAAGTCGTTGTCGGAAATCGAACGCGCGCGCGGTCGACCAGCCGCACGCAGTAACTTTTATTATTTCAGCGGAACTGATAGGTGGGGCCCGCATTAAGATGGCCACAGAGCTTACTTGCGCAAATTAAAAATATCAAGGATCTTTTTGCAAAATCTATAACGCCACATGTCATCTTCTGATTAACTGAGGACCAAATCTGCACATCGTAGACAAGTTGTAGGACTGCATTTTCACGTTCTGCAAGTAGTAGGACTAAACCTTCACATGATGTACAAGTTGTAGGACTATAGGTGTAATTAGCTCTTTCTAAGGTGACTAAGACTTAAAAAAATCTCAATCAATTTAGATGTAACTAGAAAAAAGTGCCTTCCCTTTTACCCAAATTCTAATTAATGCCAGAGCACTATGTAGTCTTAGACAGTGCTCCCTACTCTCCTCCGTCCGATCCACATCTAACGGTGTTTCTCAGGCGGTGGGTGAGATGCAAAGCTCCTGCACGTGGCCAGGCTGTAATCACTGTACCTGGCCTTCGTCTCTCCCGTGACTTCATCTAGAAATCTCATCTCCTCCCAGCATCAGGAACGTGAGGCGGGCAGGCGGCGGTGCTGCGCTTCCAACGGAAACCGCCGGCGACTCGTCCGCTCGGCCCCAGCGCCATACCTCCACCGGCGACTCGTCCGCCCGGCCCCGGCGTGCCAGAACTCCGCCGGCGACTCGCCCGCCCGCCCCTCGCGCACCAGACCTTCGCCGGCGACTCGTCCGCCCGGCCCCGGCGCGTTCTACCTTCGCCGGCGACTCGTCCGCCCGGCCCCGGCGCGTTCTACCTTCGCCGGCGACTCGCCTGCCTCGTCCCGGCCCTCCCTACCCCCATCGGCGACTCACCCTGTCCCGGTGCGCACGAGCTCCGCCGGGCACGCGCGTGATGGAAGCGGCAGTCGACGCCGACTTCCTTGCGGCAGAGCAGCGGCCAGGAGGCCGTCCCCTTCTTCAAGGCCATAGTCTGGTAATTTAGATGTATTTTTTCCCTTTTTATACATCCACCGTTGTTATTTAGACCCCCAATTGCTACGGGGAGGAGCTCGGCGGCAGATCGGCAGGGGCGGAGCCACCACACGGCGCTGCAGGCCCTGTCTCCATGGGCATCGCCGGAAAGGGCCTTGCCCCCGCCGCCTGCCGCTGCGCCCCCGTCTCCATGTCGCGCCGTCGGGAGGACGCCCATATCCATCGCGCGCTGCAGCCGCCAGGAAGGTCCTCGCCCCCACCGCGCCGCTAGGCCCCCTCTGCCATGGTCCATCAAGCACCGCTGGGCCCCGCCAACGGATCGACTCCTCTTCATCTCAACTCCGTCACCTCCCTGGCACCTCCAATTCTACATCCTGTAATACCAATGGATGTAACAATAGTAGGTCCCTTCTAGTTCGGCTGGTAATTGTTTGGAACTGGGATGTACATTTTGATCTTTTTATACATCTGGAATAATGTCAGTGGTGTATGTATTTTTTTTCGTTTTTCTACATCTAGGATGTTTTTTTCCCTTCTTTTATACATCTAGAATCTTGAATATAATAGGTTCTTCCATATCTGGATGTAATATTAGCAGGTTCTCCCAAGATTTAGATGTACTTTTTTCTCTTCTTACATTCCACCGCTTCTATATTTTACAGAAAAACAAGGTGGTGTATTCTTTTGTCAGGATTAGCAGTCCACCGACGTGGCCGTAATTTTTCTACAGGATCAAAGCATACGAACTTGGAATGGAGCACAGGAAAGAGAGAGCGGCGCGGAAGGAGGAAACACGGAGAGTCATGACTTTTTCTATTTTTGGATCGTGCGGGATGTCCGATTGGTTTTCTTTCTATTTTTGGGTAGGGCACTCCCTAAGACTAAACAGTGCTACGGCACTGTGTAGCAACGTCCTCCCTTTTACTAGTATGTTGGAGATCCACTCGACCACTCCCTTTGCCCCGTCCGTCCCCATCGGCAACTGAACGACCTACCTAGCTTGATTTCGTCCCCACACCGCCGACCCTCCAGCGGGGCTCCTCGGAGATTCCGACGACCTCCAACTCACTGTCGAGCATGTCCTCACCGGCGCCGGCACCGGTTCCGGCCTCGCCGGGGTCCTCCTCTCAGGTCCGCCCCCCTTATTCGACCTTCGCCATCAATGTTTTACTGATTAATGTCTCGGCACCTTCGATTCATCTGCCCACTGCCCTATCCCATCTGCCTGGTTTACTCGTTGATGTCGGGGTGGCGGGCGGGTGGGTACCTGTGATGGCTATGTAATTCTCAGGCTCCCTATCAGCGGCTGGTTTCGTTGCTATTGTGGGGGTAGGTTTGGTTGCGTCTAATTGTTTCGTTAGGTATTGATGAGTGGACTGTGAGCGTGATTTGGCTGGTACGGAGCAATATCCACATGCTTGATCCTTGAACAAAAATGTTGCTTAGGTGGCTCCAGAGTAAGATTTGATGATCCCGCATACATGAATCTTTATGGCCCTTAATACATCTATCAGGCTGAAGTTTATGTGCATTACTTTGGAATATTCTCTGTATGATAACTGCAGGCATCTGAAGACTGTTTAACTAGTTATAGGGAGGTTGGGAGCTTAAAAGATCAGCAAATGATTTGGGGTTATTTTCGAAAATCATGGTTGGGATCAAATGGGAATATGTAGGATGATAAAGAATTGTGGAATTTTTCCAATTACTAAAGTGGTTACACAGTTCCATCGCTCATCAGTTTAGGCTTTTTACTGATCCATATGTTTCGTATTGTGGCAGTGTTAACCTATTTGCAGTTCTTCAGATTTCATGACAATACATACATAATCTACCCGCTCACGTAACTAACAATAGCGAGTAGTGGGTCCAAAGTAAAAGTAGTTTTAGAATTATTATACTTCACCAAGACAATTGATTAGAGCATTGGCCTCTTTACTCTTTAGGCTCTGCTGAGGACAACAGTACTATAAGATATGGCTATGTTATGACATCGTTCACTGAGAGAAATGAAAAAAGGATTTATGGGAAAAATTTATAATTTGGGCATGCATTTTTTGTTTAAATTGTAGGAATGGTTATGCTAGATGAGTTCGTACAAGGTTGCTGCAGGGGACAAGGCAAATGCTTTCTTTGGATAAATTCCTGCCCTGCCTGACATAATAAAATACTAACAGGAAACCTTCTGATTTTGGCAGAGAAAACGAGGTTCAACAGAATCTGTTGGCATGTATGCAGTCCAGTGTTGTGAGTGTTATAAATGGCGTACTGTTCCAACGAAAGATGAATTTGAGACACTTCGGGCGAACTTCACTGATGACCCATGGTTCTGCAGCAAAAGACCTGACTGCTCATGTGAAGACCCTGCAGATGTTGAGTATGACAGCAGCCGCATCTGGGTCATCGACAAGCCCAACATACCAAAGCCTCCACCCAAGACTGAGAGACTAGCGATTATGAGAGGTGATCTCACTAAAATGGATATCTACTATGTCCTGCCAAATGGGAAGCGTGCAAGGACCTTAGGGGATGTGCAGAAGTTTGTCGACACAAATCCAGAGTACAAAGACAGCTTATCAGCTGAAAGCTTCAGTTTTACAGTACCCAAGATTGTTGACGAGACTGTTTCACATAGCTCTGCGCGGAAGACTAAGAAGGCTAAAAAAGAGGACAAGACAATTGCTTCAAGCAGCAAGAACTAATATGACAGCAAACAGACAATAGTTCATGTGCCTGCTTGGATGATCCTAGGTAGTCAAGGCGGTTTTTTCTCTGGGATGTTACTCTTAGCACCTGATTGCACTTAATCTCTTCTTTTTTATGCATCAACTTATGGTAACATTCTCAGATGCTTGAAGAAGGCTGTAGTTCCTTTCAGAACTAAATATATTACAGATATATGCTTCAGTTATTAGCCTGTGATACATTATCTTCCAGGTTGTTTTTCGCTACATAGACGTGCATGGAGTTCTCATTAGAAAGCAGACTAGTAGGTCAATTCTGTCCAAGCCGGGGTATTAATTCAGTGCCATTTGATTCGATTCCATTTGATAGTTCAAAGCCTCTAGATGATCTACTTATCGGCAAGAAAAATACCGAGTCATCTTACATGCATAAATCTGTACCATGCATGCCATGGCCACCGCAGTTTCAGCTAGATGATTCTGAAGTTTTTCTTGCCAGTATTGGCTAAATAACAGACAAGCAATAATTTGTCCAAAAGTTTAGCTAACAAAGTACTTGGTCTGGTGAACTTGGGCTCAAGCCAAACAAATTAGTCTATTTCATACCTTTTGCATATCACCATCATAACAAAGAAAACCCGAGTCACCTGCTATTCTGTTATGTAGATGTCCTCTTGGACCCCCTTTTGATGGCAAGATGTCTCCATAATTTTTATGCCATTTTGGGCTGTATTCGTGATTTCGCCCAAGATAGTTTATTAATCTTCCTTGGGAGGTATTCTTGTCTCCTGGTTCTTGTAGGAATAGTTTGTTATAGGGCTGCTTACAGGCAATTACCTTTATAGTCAACTTTCTTTGACTTCACATAAAAAGCTTCTGCCATACAATTCTTGAGTTAGTGTATCCTCGTACATGTTTCATGTTTGTCCAATCTTTTTGTGGTATATGTAATAACATGTTTCATGGAAATGGACGTGTCATAGCATGGATTGTCAAACCATACGCCATAAGTTATAGACTACTCTTTTTGAAAGCTAATTCAGACTACAGTTGTCACACAGAACCATCTGAAATCAATGTTTGCATTTCAGGGCTGCTAATCGCTAGGCTAAATGCAGCCCAGGTGTTCATCTGAGGAGTGCTGCCTCATGGTCAACTGCCTGCTGTTGGTGCATCTGGATGGTGAACATAAATAATACATAGCCATTTACTGGTGGAAACTCTCCTGCAGACTGCGGTCATGCTATATGAAGTCCAATGTATATATGTAGCCTGTGCACCCAAGCCTGAAATGGGTTGTTCTCTGCATTTCCCTTGAACTGTCATGGTGTGCAGCATTTCATTCAGTCCCAGGTATCTTTTTCCATTTCATTCGATCTGGAATATCAAAAACCAAAACCTAAAAGTAAGTTATGTAGCCTTCATCTGCCAAGTGGTTAGTATAAAACAACCATAGGCTGAACTCGATCTCTCAAGGACTAAATTTCAGTAACCTGTGAGGCTGTTTGTGGTACAATCCCAAATCCAAACCCAAGTCCAGAGATCCCACAACGTTGCCATGGTCATGGAGTTCTGGCTCTTACACTTGTTGCCCTGGAAGACGTTGAGCTGCTCCCGGTCTACCTCCACTGCAAGATCGTAGGTGGGCAGCTCCCTGCTGCCACCGCGATCTCGAGGAGAGCAGCAAGGAGTGGTACTTCTACATCTCTGACTCTCCATCCGTTCAGCCAAGAAGGCGGACTGCAAGATCTACCGGTCACCTTCTGTATCCGGTGCTCGTTCGTCAGTCCGCATGAGACGGCAAGTGAAGTTTTATTCCCCTCAACTCATGCAGCCATTCCATTTCTTCAACAGTGATTGTTGTCCGCATGAGACGGCAAGTGAAGTTTTATTCCCCTCAACTCATGCAGCCATTCCATTTCTTCAACAGTGATTGTTCCTACAACGGGTTTCCAAAACATGTCTGTGGCTCCAATCGAGCCGCAGGCAATGCAAGAACATGAGGAGTCGCAAAGGTGAGTTCCGAATGAGTTCTTGGTTCGACAAAGTGATACCTCGCCACTAATGGGCAATTATGGCTTCATCTCGCCCTAACACCTGATCTGCGAGCTGACCTTCTACACATTCCCGAGCAGCGACCCTGCTTTGCTGCTTAGGGAGCATATATGAGGATGGGCATGATCCAATTAGCCTAGCTAAGTTTAATTGTAAAAATCGTTTCATGCTTATGTATGGGGTCTGATTTGTGCCTCTGTTTGGCCTAGTGGACAGTCGGCTCCTATGCGACAATCTGGCTTACTAGCCTCTGAAATAGAGACACATGCTGGTGTGGATAAAGCAAATGATAAGGCCTCCGATCTTTCAAGATATTCCGAAAGCAATGTTTGGGTTATTTCGAATTCCAGTGGTAGATGAAGGATCTCAATCAGAAATGGAAGAAGGAATTGAAAGACCTAACTCTTCTGGTGGTTGACAAACTTTCTTGCTGGTGTTCTTGTTGTTCTAGGAACCGTGGTTGGTTACTGATGAAGGATCTCAATCAGAAATGGAAGAAGGAATTGAAAGACCTAACTCTTCTGGTGGTTGACAAACTTTCTTGCTGGTGTTCTTGTTGTTCTAGGAACCGTGGTTGGTTACTGAGAATTGCTCTATTGAAGCTGGGTAGCTTCTTTTATGCACTAGAACGAGAACTGATGATGTGCATATGACACCAGACGTGATGACTACTACTACCCTGCATGGCTGATTGAGCTGCTTGCTATGAGCTCCACCTTGGCTACAATTTACCAAGCTCCCCATCGAGGAATGAGGATGAGATGAACGGGTTTGATAGGGCACGATTGAGAAAAAACAGACCTTCCTAAAAGGTCTCTTTCATTGCGCGGCGCCAATTGCGGGTAGGAGGGCAGCCAGCTCAACGAGCGCGTCCGCATGGCGTACTCATGTTCCTGTTTTTTTCCTATAAAAATATACATGGAAATTTCTCTGCGTATACAAGTACAAAGTGCAGTACCGCGGTATCTAAGTACAACTATACTACAAAAATACAGGAACCGAGAAAAAAGAAGTATCCAAATACTTTTCACATGTTCAATGAACTAGACACATTTACCCTAAAAATTTGCCTAAACCTACCACGAGTATTTAGGGCAGGAGAGAGTACGAGTGTTCTCTAAGCACAAATTATACACCGAGACATGCGTAGTGCAAACGAGATACACTGAAGTACAATAAGTATAAGTACTATACTAAAGATCAACCACTTCAATTTTTCTCAGAATTTTGAGGGGATTTGGGAACTAATGTGGTGGTGAGACGTATGCATTGTATGCGTTTTATATTTTGGTGCTCTATAAGAATATTAGGAGAGTCCTTTTCTTTCTTGGTGCATCGTTGTTGGGCTGTTTTGGGACACCGGCCATGTGCCTGTAGCTAGAAGGGCATATGGGACACTATTTTCATGCAACAGATCTGCTTAGTTGCTATTGGTGGTGGGTCCAATCTATAATCGTGGAATACCTCCACCGTCGATAATTATCTTCCTGCATATTTGGCTTTCATACAGAGCCAACTAGATGTAAAGAATGCCATGAGATTGTGGATGCTACTCTGTAACCAACATCTCTCACCCTGTTCTCCTCGGAAACTATTTTGTTCTCTTATGAATACATTCGTAACATGTGTTTGTATGGTATTTAGAATTTTGTTTTGAAATCTTAATTCTAAACTGTTTCCTTGACTTACGGTATATGCAATCTGTTGCTACATGTTACTATGAATTATTTGGTTGATAACCATTTTGGATAAAAGTATCTATCGTTGTATCCTTCAACCGTGTAGACACTTCTACAAATAGGTTGCAGTTCTTCACGCGTTGTAGAGACAACCATGAACGGAGTGCAGTTGTGCACCAGTGGATAACCTGCATGAAAGAAGAATATTTCATCATAAAAAATCTAATGATTTCTACGTAGTCATAGCGACTAAATAATGATAAGAAATCCCACTTGAATAAGTATTTTAAACCTATTTTCCGCACCATTTAGCCAATTACCGAATATATTAGCAATGCTACATGGTGGGTATAAGATAGAACCTATTTGGGTGACTGTGTTATATAGATCTAGCAAATTTACACTCAAAGAAGAAGTGGCTATCGCCATGGCGACAGAAGACACACTTTGTACTTCCATGTCAATTGTGTTTCGCAAGGTTGTATTTATTGAGGATTGCACGTCTATGAATATACCACACAAAACCTTAGAATTCGGCAGAATCATCATTTTCTAATTTATTATTATTATCAACCTACACATTTAGTTGGATTAATTTTCTATATATGGAATACACGAAGAATCTACCAATCTCAGGTAGATTCCACCGAAATTCGTGAGTCTCTTGCGTCAATTGGACCAAAGTCAGACGATGCATCAAAGCATTCCATGATGCTAGTCTGGGACCAACAAGATTTCTTCTGAATGTCACATTTGGTGGTGAAGTTTCAACAACTTAGCGATTTTATCGCTTTTTCTGATACACAATATTGTAAAGCTGGATATTTTTCTTGGTGTAGCATTACCTAGCCACTTATCTCTCATAACCTTATTTTCGAGCCATCCTTAATTATGAATGAACCATATTGGAAGAAGTATTTCATAGTCACGCCATTAGGCTAGTCTAGAAGTACAAGTCCCTGGGTTAAATCTGACACAGCACACGTGAGACTATGTATTTCCTATTTAGTAGGGTTTGCCACTCCCCTTCTTTGGTAAGAAGTTTGAAGAGCTAGTTACCTTGGAGGGCTCTGTTCTTGACCTCAAGGTCATAAATCCCAAGTACTACTTAATCTTTATACAAATATGTGCGATTTAGGAATCTAGATATATATATTAGAGGGGATATATTTCCTTGTTACTTTATAAGAAATGGATCACTCAGTTGTTACCTTAGTCCATTTTTGACTTCTTGATATGTATTGCCTCATTGATCCAAAGATGATACATTTGACCCAAGATGACCCATTTCTCGCTAAACTTAGAATGTTCGCAAACTCAAATTCATTGCACTTAAATCGACATCTAAATCTAACTCATTGAATTACGCATAACTTAGATCAGTTTGAGAAATTTAGTAAAATGCATTTCCTCATATTTTGTGTATGAATGAAATGCACATACCTAGATTATACCCCATCCGTTTGTCTGAACTACGGGACATGACACACATTTCCTTCTTGTGCTTCCATGTATATGTAGAGAATATTATTTCTTCCTCTATGACTTTCATATTTTCATATTTACATATTACGAGCACAATTACGATGGCTTGCATTTTCTTTGTTTATTTTATTATTTATGTGCATCGGTGCTCTAAGAAGGGGTAGCTGGTTAAAAATGTATTGTTTCACCTTTTTTCAGAATGCCATTTTACTAAAAAGAAGAACATCCTCAGATTAGTGAATATTGAGGATGCACACATTTTTAGTACTGCGGTATTACTTACATCGACAGTTAATGGAAAAAGATATTATCTCCCATTTACAACAATTGAAGATATGCATAAATATCACCACATACATAACTTATGCCAATCAAATCTCAAGATCCTATCAGGTAGCCATAGTGCTAGTATCTTAGCTAAGTCCAACAAAAATGATGATATAACAACTAATTAAAGAAGAGAGAGGATATTAGAGTAACATAGGTGGATACCGTATCATAACGCATGTCACGAGAAAAATTAGTGCTAAACAAATCTTGTACTCTCTCCTTCTCAGTTTACTAGTCTTCCCTGTATCTCTAGATCGCCAATTTAACCTATATAATTTAAATTATATAATACAAAAATTATATCATTAGAAAATAGAACATCTAAATTTTCTAATGATATTTTTTTATAACATATAACTAATACTAACTTGATCAAATTTGCGACCTAGAGGTACGCGCAGGCCTAATAAACTGTGAGAGAGGGAGTACAAAATTTTACATTGAGATTCTAAAAAACAATAAATAATAGCATAACTATGATACTACTCCATGATACCGGAAATTCAATTTGGTTCCCGGGTGCGTATGCTCCCTCTACCAAAAAAATCATATTGCGAAGTGTCGAAATTTTTGTACAAAAAATTCTACATGTGCATCTCCATAATATATGGGAATTCATCAAATTTCACAAAAAAACCCAACATTTGTGTGCTCTATGTAAAAAAGAGTAAACTTATCCTGTGAAAAGCATTATTTTTTGCACTGAAATTTATCTTTTTTACACACATCATATAATAAGTTGATTTTTTATGAAACGACTATGTGAGTGCGTAGCACGTGAAGATGTACGTGCAAATTTTTAGTTTCAATTTTTTCGAAGTTCAAAATATGTATAAGATGCATTTCAAAATAGTAGGAGCATATGCACCCATGTTCCAAAACATCACTCCCGACATGATACTACCTACTCTAGAGATAGTATCATACACAAGTATCATGATACTACTACGTGATACTTACCACTATAGCCAGCCTCAAAAGAATAAAATATTCTTGCAATAAAAAGAATTGATTGGCGCCCACAAATCTATCCAATAAAATTTATTAATTGCGTATCTTGCAAAACCAATAAATACGACCATATCTATGATATATTTGCACGCAAACTAATTTTCTTTTGATGTAAAATAAAAGGTTAATTGTGTTCTCTAATCTATATATACTAGATGATACCCCGCGCGTTGCTGCGGAAAATTTTGAAAACAAACTATACGTAGGGCATATGCTAAAATTTAGATTGAGTAAGAGCACTGAAATAATAGTGTCAATTCAAAAGCAAGGGCATGGAGTATAGATACACGTACACATAATTTGAGAGCAATATCCAATTGGACCAAAAATATTTGCTACAATAGTGATTAGAATTAATCGAAAAACATCCGCTATACATTAATCATAAAAACAATAATTTTAGGAGGACTAAAGCATGCACATTGCTTAGAGGCTCGAGTGCATGCGCATTTCGGATGCTCTTCTGCTAACGTTTGGTCGCTAAGGACATTGTCAATACAATGCGCATAGTAATAGGTTGCACATAAACCCTATTTACTCTCAAATCAAATACATACTCCCTGTAAAGACCAACGCGTTGGTCTGGGTGGCAAGGCATGCAGGCCGAGCCTTGGGCTTGGTGGGGTGCTCAAGAGTTTTCTTCTATACAAAAATGCCAATGGATGCTAGTGCCTGGGTTGGTTTCATTTTTTTACTCCCTGTATTTTATATCTTTCCTATATTCAAAGCATGGCAAGTCACAGCTGAACCACCAATAAGAAAATTGTAAAATCACTTATTTCTTATTAACAAAAGGAATATATACTTAGCAATCCAAATTTCAGAAAATAAGGCAAAACAATAAGGGTATATAATCACTGAGAAAGCGCAGATTGCTAAACATAAACAAAAGAAATGAATTGTTTTCAATTTAGTTTCTCCACCCGCAGTCCTTATGTTGGATGCTATGTATATGAGGTGAGAAAATTATATGTGCAAAGAAGGTGTATTGATCTAAATTAATTAAGAAATCTAAAGAAAATACTGAGAATGATCTTGCTTCAAAGCAACACATACAGGTTTATGAGAGTAAAATGTCCAAGCTAAATTATATCTAGCAGCATCCTATATATGTTATGTTGTTGACATTGTGCGGTCAAACTAACCATAAGAAGCTTTAACTCCCAAGTGCATAATACCGATAGTCATTCCTAATCAGTAGCCTCTATATTTAAGATTTCGAGTAATGAAGAAATAAGAAGCTCACATGAATGGACTATACTGGTCGCCTTTCGACCTCCTCATGTTTGTCTTAGTAGGATGTAGTATATCCTAAAACACAATCAGCAAAATAAAAATTTTAATTCCCAGAGGTACATATTTCTGGGGTTCCAAAATCTGCAGAATTACTTGCACTATGCAAGCTCTGAACATCATTGCTCACAACACATAATCCAATATTGGCAAAGAAATATCACCATACCAAAACGCTAGAGGAGGTGGAGCCATAAACCTGCATGGTCACAGCAACAATCGTGTATAGATCTGAGTTAACTTGTCAGTGCACGCTTCAGTAATTAAGAGAAGAGAACAGAACAGTTAACAATGGCAGGTGGTGGGACGAGGATTTTGTGCACATGGGAGTCAGTGCTCCCTTCACTTTTAGATTTTTGAAAATTTTAGATTCTCATATTTCTCTGCTTTCAAGAATTATGATATTAAATATGTAGATAGATGTGTATACGAGGATTGGAATCAAAAAAGTCTCGTCAAAAAATACGCTATATTTTGGGAGATGCAAAAAAGACAAATTTCTGACAATAAACTGTTTATTGTCAGAAATTTGTCTTTTTTGTATTTTCCAAAATACAAAGTATTTTTTAATGGGACTTTTTTGACTACACTCCTCGTGTCAAAATCTACCTACATATTTAATGTCATAATTTTTGAAAACATAAAAGAGCGAGGTTTTGAAAATTTTCAAAATTCCAAAAGTCCAAGGAGCACTTATGCTCATGTGCACATGGTACTTTCCGCAGGTGGGGGGACAAACTGTTGCGGTCAGAAACCCACCGGCGAGCAGCGATGGGCAACACCGTAGAGCCGGGAGGCTCCCAGGACTGCGGCTAGCCCTGGTCCCTCCGAGCGACGGCCCGCAAAGACTCGGCACGCACGTCCGATGCCGATGCAGGCGTGCCACCCGACCTATACGGTCGGGAAGGTGTTGATGTGCCTCGCTTAGTTTCCTGCATGGCATACACGTAAACATTAAATGCGAGCATCGATCGGCTCTCAGGTCCCGTGAATCGGCTCAAGGAGCCGATCCACCCATGATCCGTACGAGGTGTACGATCAGATGGTGGTCCTGCTTGATCAGAATAGAGCTAAAACGACCTACTACGATTTAGGGTTTTCACCGCATAATCGGAACATCCTACTCGTGATTGAGCCCGGCGGCCACGCACGGTGATCGTAAACCGACCCTAGACAAGGCCTAAAAACCAACACGAAGTTGATCCCGAACATCCTGTCTAGGGCTAGCAAACTACACCCTACGCGCCACCGGATCCTTCAACCCGTTTGTAAGGCCTAACTATGCAGATATTAAACTAATCCTTGAAGAACAAGGAGCAATCATAACGGATCGGATCTACTAAATAATGATCAAGCGGGGCCGCCCTTACACCTAAGATAGGTGTAAGGACGGCTAGACGTCTAAGGGTTGCACGACGACAGCATATGATACGATGAACAATGCTAACCCTAACACATCTATGATAACTACGTTGCTCGCCATCAAAAAGGCTTCAGCACGAGCAACGCATGAACAACGAATAAACGTGTGCTGCCTAGATCGCAAGATGCGATCTAGGCAGCATGATGTTACCCGGAAGAAACCCTCGAGACAAGGGAGTTGGCGATGCGCCTAGATTGGTTTGTGGTGAACGTGATTGTTGTTTATTTCATAAACCCTAGATACATATTTATAGTCCGTAGACTTTCTAACGTGGGAATAATCCCAACCGGGCACGAGCCCAAACTCTATCTAACCGACACGTATCCTACTAGGTTACAGATACACGGGCAAACTAGCCCAAACTTTGTATACAAGGCCGATTCATGTATTTCTTCCAGGTATATTCTTCAAGCCCATCTCCAATCGCGGCCCACCTCTGATCCGGTCAAATTCGGTGATAACACATGCCCCCTGGTTTTGGAAATGACAATTCCAAAATCACTGCTTTTCTTCGTCGGGTCATGTCGTGGCAGAGCAGAACCGTCGCAGAGTCTTTCATCATGTCGCCTCGCCTCCTCAACTTCTCTGCGTGAACTGACAGATTCGGCATCATGTCCTCGAGAACCGTCATGGCATTAAATCTCCACTATACCCCCTTTATTTAACTGTGCCGAACGGTTCGCAACTTCATCCCCTTGCTCTGTTATGTCCATCAGCACCCAAAAAACCCTCTTTCACTGTAGCAATGTCTTCCTCTTCCTCTATCTCCTCAGGCCCCTCCTTCCAATCTTCCTCCTCGAGCGAGCCGGAGTGGAACTTTGACCACATATGGCCCACCCGAAGCGCTCGTCGGGTCGATGGTGACTTACCTCGACCGATGGGGAGGACGACCTCGAGTTCCTCATCGAAGGGGAGCTGAAGAGCGAGAGTGAAGACGACCTCCACTCCTGGGCGAACCCCACCTCCTCCGACAAGGAGGAGGAAGAAGAAGAAGTAGAGGAGGAAGAGGAGGAGGATGATTCCTCCTCCTCCGCCGGGTATCCGCCGGCGAAGCGCTCCCGCGCGTGGGCGGACAGCGAGGACGATGATGATGACGAGGAAGAAGAGGAAGAGGAGGAGGATGATTCCTCTTCCGCTGGGTATCCGCCGGCGAAGCGCTTCGCGCGGGCGGACAGCGAGGATGATGATGATGATGAGGAAGAAGAGTCTGGAGGGTGGCAGCCGACAAGGAATTCTCTGGAAGCGCCGACGGCCTCCGACGCCGACGATGGGGCCAGCGAGGATTAGCAATGTAGGATTATTAGTTCCTGAGCAATCGGCTCTTCTTTTGTTCTTCCTTTCTTGAGCAATCGGCTCTTTATTGTAAAAATCCTCTCTTATTAATGAAGAAGACACTTCTCAGCTGATTCTGTCCCCTTTTCCAACTTTGCCGATTTAAAGTGAGTCAACACATTAAGAGCCGATGGCAGCGCATCGGCCCTTGCCATAAAACGCGAGCAAGGCCAACTCTATCGTCTTTTCAAATGGTAACCTGCGACTTGTCCGAAAGCAAAACTCAGATCCCCAAATAACTGCTTGAACAGATCCAACCCACGGCCAAATGAACCTCAGATGTCAATCGTGCAGGTTTGCAACTGCAGCGGACCCAAGGGTAATATCATCCAATGCCCACGCTATGGTCTCCTTCCAGCAGCTCTGGGGATCTTCCTCTGCAACAACCCACCACTTTTCGAAGAAGTTTACAATGCAGGGTTAGCCGATGACACTCCAATCGGCTTCCGAGAACAGAGTGCCTACCAAATCAGCTGCCCCCCGAGCCTCAGTCAAGGCGAGAACGGGGGTGAGGACATACAGTTCAGACAAATGGACCCGAACTTGAGCGAATCTTTTCTTCCGTTGAAAGCCGATATTGTAGGCAAAACATCAACGGCTTAATCGACAAAGGGTTGGAAGTCCTTGAAGAGAAGGTTCTGGCACCAAAATCGGCTCATTGCCGCTGAGGAAGCTCTCACTGTTCACTCCCTCCAGGAAGCAGAAGGCCATCCGCGTCTGAACACGCATCGGGTAGATCCTGTGTAATTGTACTAGAGTCGATGGCTATGCATCGGCTTTGTTCCTTAGTTCTAGCGGGTAGTAAAAAAAAAAAATTTACTGGCCGATTTCTCTATCGGCCCCCCAATATTTCACCGCACATGTATCGCACATGATCATCTGATTAGGTGCCCCCCGAGCCGATTCTGCCAGGTAACTGCTGATATCGGCTCTGTGGTTAGCCAAGGCACTATATGTGAACGTCGGCTCTGTTAGGACCAATGTTGACTTCTTCCAGCTCATCAGCCGACGTAAACCCATTGCCCATTAGATCGACATTGAACCTAGGTAGAATGCATGGCGAAGATAATTTTGGCCGATTGCTGGAATCGGCCTCCATGTTGATTGAATTGCTCAATGAAGGTTTTGCAATGTTCCTCCATAGATCCTTGGGGCCGATCACATGGATCGGCATCGCCACGTTTGTCCATAGATGTTGCCCTTGTTACACGGTCAGGCCGGTGGATAAAACCAGCCTAACCCCGTCCTTCGTCAGGTCGATGCGCTCGCAGTTGTCCAAAATGATGCAGAGTGGCTCTTGGCCGATGTCTCCCAAACGTTCATGCCAGCCGTTGAAATCTCGGCTGAATCATCGTGGACGACTTCTACTTCATCTCCATCCCATTGTATTAGGCATTGGTGCATCGTGGATGGAATGCAACAGGCGTGGATCCAATCTCTCCCTAGCAGGACAGATAGGTGCTCTTTGTTGTCGACAATAAAGAACGTCGTAGGGATGGTTTTCCTTCCTACGGTCAGATCCACGTTCAACACCTTGTGCGTCGATGCTTGGCCGTTGAAATCGCTTCACGTTGGTTTTGATCAGATCCGAGCTAGAGCGTCCCAACCGACGTAGCATGGAGTATGGCATAATGTTGATGCCGCTCCGGTGTCCAAGATCTTGTTGACAGCTGCCCATTGATGTAGCCTCGCAAGTACAGGGCCTTCAGATGTCTGTAGCTTCTTTCTCGTGGCTTCTCAAAGATAACCGGCCGTGGGCCGCGTCAAGTTGTGCCATGCTTCGTCTAATCCTGGAGCACTAAACTCCGTTGGAAGGATGAACACCATGTTTGTGCCAGCCGATGTTTCATCATCGGCTTTCTTTGTCTGGGGCGCCACTCTTTCCTTTGTGGCCGACCTTCTTCGTCCAGGGTTTGCTGAATTTTAGCGGCCAGATCAGGGCGCCTTCCTCAACGTGTGCGTATAACCTTTCGGCTTCCTCCAAACCACGTAGTCGCTGAACCCTACGCTTTTGGGAACGGCTGAGTCCATCGGGGCACCACCTTGGCCGATGATACTTATCCTCTTCTTCATCATCGTCCTCTAGTTCCTCGAGATCCCGAGAGGACTCAGCGTGCTTGTTCCGAGGCGGGAGAGGCCCTAGACGTTTGAACACGGACACATTAGCTGCATCCTTCTTCTTTGTCTACATTCGGGCAGCTGCCGATTGTAGGCAATCGGCTCATTCCCGAATCCCAGTTGTCGAAGAGGGGCAGTCCAGTGCCTATCCACGTCGTCTTGCTCTCCCGACTTTTCCTTAGCGTGGCGCTCATATCTCTCCTCGTCGCGATCATGCCGACGGTGTCTCCTGGCGTCCCTAGCCAGGCGATCTCTTTCATCATCGTCGTTGTATCGTCGGCGTTGGTCATATTGACTCACATACTTGTTGAGGAGGTGATCAGAGAGAGGTCGTTGATATCTCACGTTCTTTACTTCTCCCTCTGTGATGTAGCGCTTGCCATCGTGACGGAGCCGATCGCGTGGAACGGCTTCCTCGTGTCCTTGCTATGAGAGCAGCTGCCCTCGTCTCCGCCAGAGTGGTGCCCAGGTCCTACCATGTTGATGTTGAACGAGAATCCTGGCTGGCACCCTCCAGGGTAAGTGCAATCCACCATGTTAACGGCGGGAAGGGGTGTGTGTCGACCTTCATGGCGTACTGGCTGAAAATTAGCCGCCCTTGTTCTATCGCCATTTGGACCTGCCGACGCCACACCCTGCAGTCGTTGGTGGCATGGGTGAACGTGTTATGCCACTTGCAGTATGGCTTTCCGTTCAGCTCCTGAGCCGTGGGATCTTGTGGCCTTCGGGTACCTTTAGCTGCTTCTCCTTGAGTAGGAGGTCGAAAATTTGCTCAGCCTTGGTGACATCAAAGTCAAACCCTCTTGGAGGACCTTGTGGCTTAACCCACTTACAGGACACGGGGCTTGCCCCTCGAGTCCATTCAGCCACTGCTACCTCTGATCTCCTCAGAGCCTTCATCTTCATCGCCTCAACCAGGACCACCGCGCGCTTGAATTTATCCTGGTATACATCCGGGTGGCGCTGTTCATATCGATAGCTTCGCACCATGTGCGCTGGAAGGGCTGCTTGGGAGGCCACGTCCTTGATCGGTGATGCGAGACCCACCACCGCCAACTCGACCGCTTTTTTTACACGAGCCGAATAGCATCGGTTCCTAACGGTCCCGAAGCGCTGGATGTATTCCAACTGTTTCTCCGCGCTCGTCGTACTTGGCTAGATCGGCAATGCCAGCCTCGGAAGCCTCTCGAGTGATACCGCATGTGGAACTGCTCTTCCAACTACTTCCAAGTCCGGATTGAGTTCGGTGGCAGCGATGTGTACCACCCAAAAGCCGATCCCGTGAGGGATCGTGCGAAGAACCTCACACGCAGCTCATCGATGCTGAAATCGTGCCCAGCTGTGCCAAATATCGGCTCACATGCTCGATGGAGCTGGAACCATCTGATCCATTAAACTTGGAGAAATCAGGGAGCCGATATTTGGGTGGTAGCGGGATCAACTCGTACTCATTGGGGTACGGCTTGGAATAGCCGATTGTCCTCCTTTTCGGCACCATGCGAATGGTCTTTTAAGATCGCTCGATCTGATCCGTGGTGCCGGCTGTAGGAATCGAACTCGGATTCGCAGTGGCATACTTAGCCAGCCATGCTTGCTTTTCCAGCTCTGAGCCAAGCAGGAGCTGGGCTCTGAGGTTTGTCGGAGTGGCATACTTAGCTAGCCACGTCTGCTTCTCAAGGTCGTTCCCGAAGTTCCTCCTGCTGTTCAGAAATCCCTGCGTTGCGCCTGGTTCGTGAGTGCCCGCCTTGCCTGGCACGTATGTGCACGTGTATCCGTGAGGGATCTCCTTAGGCGCCTCATGCAAGAACTGGTAGTCACTAGGGTCACCACCGATCTTGTAGACGACGTATGGGTGAGTTCGGCACCTGGTGCTGCCAACGCGAACGGCGCGGTGGACGGGACCGGAGTGGCATCTCCTTGGTGAGTCCCTAGAGCTGGTCCGACGGAGAGTACGATGCCTCATGATTTCCTGGATCACGCGAAGAGCGACACGCTCCAAAGTGTTCACCAGGCTCTCGAATGGCGGTGTAGCGAATGTGCTACCATGAAGTTAATCTCTGACGCAGGGACCTGGTGCGTTCTTCGACGGGGCGAGACAGTCCACTCCATCGAGCGCTGTGAGAACCCTTTCCACCTGATGTCGTGGGTTCTGTGAAAAGAGCCGATGAGGTCGGCTTCGAGGATTGCTTTGACCTCGTCATGCTTCTTCTTGAGCTCCTCGGTCAGATCCTCGTACTGACCGGAGTGCCTTCCACCATCTCGGATGTAGATGGCGATGCGGTTGATGTCGAAGATTGTCCCAGGCGTGCTGAATGTGTTGCGGTCGAAACCCACCGGCAAGTAGCGACGGGCAACACCGTAGAGCGGGAGGCTCCCAGATCTGCGGCTGGCCCTGGTCCCTCCGAGCGACGGCCCGCAAAGACTCGGCACGCACGTCCGATGCCGATGCAGCGTGCCACCCGACCTATACCTGGTCGAAGGTGTTGGATGTGCCTCGCTTAGTTTCGCATGGCATACACGTAAACATTAAATGCGAGCCTCGATCGGCTCTCGTTGTCTGTGAATCGGCTCAAGGAGCCGATCCACCCATGATCCGTACGAGGTGTACGATCGGATGGTGGTCCTGCTTGATCGAATAGAGCTAAAACGACCTACTACGATTTAGGGTTTTCACCGCATAATCGGAACATCCTACTCGTGATTGAGCCTGGCGGCCACGCACGGTGATCGTAAACCGACCCTAGACAAGGCCTAAAAACCAACACGGTTGATCCCGGAACATCCTGTCTAGGGCTAGCAAACTACACCCTACGCGCCACTGGATCCTTCAACCCGTTTGTAAGGCCTAACTATGCAGATATTAAACTAATCCTTGAAGAACAAGGAGCAATCATAACGGATCGGATCTACTAAATAATGATCAAGCGGGCGCCGCCCTTACACCTAAGATAGGTGTAAGGACGGCTAGACGTCTAAGGGTTGCACGACGACAGCATATGATACGATGAACAATGCTAACCCTAACACATCTATGATAACTACGTTGCTCGCCATCAAAAAGGCTTCAGACGAGCAACGCATGAACAACGAATAAACGTGTGCTGCCTAGATCGCAAGATGCGATCTAGGCAGCATGATGTTTACCGGAAGAAACCTCGAGACAAGGGAGTTGGCGATGCGCCTAGATTGGTTTGTGGTGAACGTGATTGTTGTTTATTTCATAAACCCTAGATACATATTTATAGTCCGTAGACTTTCTAACGTGGGAATAATCCCAACCGGGCACGAGCCCAAACTCTATCTAACCGACACGTATCCTACTAGGTTACAGATACACGGGCAAACTAGCCTAAACTTTGTATACAATGCCGATTCATGTATTTCTTCCAGGTATATTCTTCAAGCCCATCTCCAATCGCGGCCCACCTCTGATCCGGTCAAATTCTGGTGATAACACAAACCTATCAACCTCCAATGTGCCAGCCAATGAGGGGAAGATGATGTTGCGTGTGATGCGAGAGAGCAAAGATGCAATGAATCTCACATCGGTGCAGATTGCATAAGGTTGTGCTAGCTACTCCTCACTACACTTTGATATTTTTTGCTGGTGTCAAAGCCGTCTAACAAGGATCATCTGAGATTTCAGTTGGTAGAGAGAACTGCTAGAATTTGGGGCATTTGACCTTTGGCCCATGGCCCATTATCAAATTCTGAAACTCATATGCCCCATTCTAATAATCAGTGGCAGCACTAGTGGGAGCTAAAGTTTAGTCCCACATTGCTAGTTGGAAGAGAGTTGGAGTGGTATATAAGGTGGGCTGTTCTAGTCCTAGTAAGTGGGTGAGAAGAGAGAGAGCCCTCCTCCTCCTCCGCCCGCCTCGCCTCGCCTCGTCACGACGCGCCGCGGGTTGCGGGAATCTCGCCGAGCCGAGCTTATCTTTTTGCTGTTTGGGAAATTAATTGTGTAATCAATTTCAAGTCACTAACAGACGCGTTACTCAGCCGTTTTGCCTTCCGGTTTTCGGATCGTGGCTGTGCCGACTCGGACGTGGGCTGCGCCCCACGACCTTCCCGAACCGCACTATATAAGCGCAGACTCCAACCCTAGTCTGTACCAGACGCATACGCGACTACCTGTTTCTAGTTCATTGCGCCGCCGCCTTCGTCTTCCTCATCCCGTCCGTCGGCGTGCACCGATCGGCGGGACAGAGGCCTCCTAACCCTCTCTCGTGAACCCGTACGGGTGAGGGGCAATCAGGGTTTTGGGGAGCGCTCCGCGCGACTACTGGCATCACGACGTCGTCATCGGACGACGAGTTCCTCCACACCGACAACTTCTTCCCGGACCTCAGCGACTTCTTCGACAACCTCAACATGGGCGACAACGACGCTGCTGCAAAGTATGTGATCTTGTCGTCTCTCTTTCAGCCGTTAGAGTTTCTTCTTCTAGTCTGTGGTAGATGCGATCAGTTTATCTTGTTTAGATGTGATCTGTTCATCTACCTTACTAGTCTGCATGATTAGTTTATTTGTTATTTTCGTAGTCATGATTTATCATTTACTTTGTACGGATTATTTCATATGAATATTTGCTTATATTCCCAACAATCCAAAAACCTGATTTTAGGCAAATCAATTCAAGCAGCGTTGCTGCCGCTACTCGACCTCCCCTCTTTGATGGTATGCATTACAAGAGGTGGCGCACAAAGGCAGTTCTATGGTTTACAAACCTAGGCTGTTTTAGCGCCACAGATGCTAGACCTGAGGGGCCTCTCTCTGCAGAGGAGCAGGAAAAGTTTGAGAAGGTCGACGCCATGTTTAAGGCGGCCTTGTTCAGCATTATTGGGGACAACATTGTTGACCTGTACATGGCTTTCGACCATGGTAAAGATGCGTGGGATGCGCTCGAGGCCAAATTTGGGGTCTCGGACGCTGGCACTGAATTGTATGTCATGGAGCAATACTATGACTACAGGATGACTGATGAGCGCTCCGTGGTTGAGCAGGCTCATGAGATTCAGTCCCTTGCCAAAGAACTCGAGCAGTTTAAGTGTACCTTACCGGACAAATTTGTGGCCGGTGGCATTATTGCCAAGCTTCCTCCTTCGTGGAGGAACTTTGCTACTTCTCTGAAACATAAGAGACAAGAGTTTTCCGTTTCGGATCTCATTGGCTCGCTTCATGTGGAAGAGAAGGCGAGAGCAAAGGACACACGCGCTCGTAGTTTTGAGGGAGGTTCTAGTGCCAATGTGGTACAGAAGAAGAACTTCCAATCTCACAAGTCTAAGAATAAGAACAATGGAAAAGGCAAGTTTGATGAGAAGAACAAAGCCTCCAACTCAACCAACTTCAAGAGGAAGAATCCTTATAAGAAGAAAGGAAACTGCCATGTTTGTGGCGCTCCTGGACATTGGGCTCCTGATTGCCCAGAACGCCATGATCGGCGTGGGAACAGCGGCAAGTCCGCAAATGTTGTTATTGGCGTTGATACTGAGATGAAGGACGTTGGGTACGGTATTTCCCCTACTGTCCTTTCAGTATGTAATTCTCCTGATTGGTGGATAGACACCGGAGCCAATACACATGTATGTTCTGATGTGTCTATGTTTTCTTCTTATTAGGTCGCAAGGACTTCCTCCGTCCTGGTGGGAAACGACTCACGTGCTTCTGTTCGTGGTGTTGGTATGGTGGATCTGAAGTTTACTTCGGGAAAGACCATCCAGCTGAAGAATGTGCAGCATGTTCCCTCCATTAATAAGAATCTCGTTAGCGGATCGCTTTTATGTCGAGATGGTTTTAAGTTGGTTTTTGAGTCCAATAAAGTTGTAATTTCCAAGTGTGGACAATTTGTTGGAAAGGGTTATGTGTGCGGAGGCTTGTTCCGCTTATCTTTGTCAGACTTATGTACTCAAATTATTAATCATGTTTGCAATGATAGTGAGTCCGATATTTGGCATTCACGACTTTGTCATATTAATTTTGGGTGCATGACGCGGCTAGCGAATATGAATATAATTCCGAAATTTGCTATTGTCAAGAAATCCAAGTGCCAAGTATGTGTGCAAGCTAAGCAACAACGTAAGTCTCATAAGACTGTGGAGGCAAGAGACTTGGCACCGCTGGAGCTTATACATTCAGATCTTTGTGAAATGAATGGTGAATTGACAAAAGGAGGAAAAAGATACTTCATGACTTTAATTGATGACTCTACTCGATATTGTTATGTGTACCTCCTGAAATCTAAAGATGAAGCTCTTAACCACTTCAAAATCTTTAAAGCTGAAGCAGAAAACCAACTTGATCGAAAGATCAAGCGGCTAAGGTCTGATCGTGGTGGAGAGTATTTTTCCAACGAGTTTGATTCTTTTTGTGCGGAACATGGTATTATCCATGAGAGGACGCCTCCCTACTCACCTCAGTCAAATGGGGTGGCCGAAAGAAAGAACCGTACTCTAACCGATTTGGTTAACGCCATGTTAGATACATCGGGTCTATCCAAGGCATGGTGGGGGGGAGGCGATATTGACTGCATGTCATGTCCTAAACCGTGTTCCCACAAAGAACAAAACCATTACCCCGTTTGAGGAATGGGAAATGAAAAGACTGAAACTCTCTTACCTATGAACTTGGGGCTGTATGGCGAAAGTAAATGTGCCGATACCCAAGAAGCGCAAGCTTGGACCAAAAACCGTGGATTGTGTTCTTCTGGGTTATGCATTTCATAGCATTGGCTACAGATTTTTGATAGTAAAATCTGAGGTATCTGATACGTCTCAAACGTATCTATAATTTCTTATGTTCCATGCTACTTTTATGATGATACTCACATGTTTTATACACATTATATGTCATTATTATGCATTTTCCGGCACTAACCTATTGACGAGATGCCGAAGAGCCGTTGTTTTGCTGTTTTTGGTTTCGAAATCCTAGTAAGGAAATATTCGGAATTGGACGAAATCAACGCCCAGGGCCTATTTTTCCACGAAGCTTCCAAGACCGGAGGACTTACGAAGTGGGGCCACGAGGTGGCCAGACACTAGGGCGGCGCGGCCCAGGTGGGCCGCGCGGCCCTAGCGTGTGGGCCCCTCGTGTGGCCCCCTGACCTGCCCTTCCGCCTACATATAGTCTTCGTCGCGAAACCCCCAAGACGAGCCACGATACGGAAAACCTTCCCGAGACGCCGCCGCCAATCCCATCTCGGTATTCAGGAGATCGCCTCCGGCACCCTGCGGGAGAGGGGAATCATCTCCGGAGGTCTCTTCATCGCCATGATCGCCCCGGATCGATGTGTGAGTAGTTCAACGATACGTCCAAACGTATCTACTTTCCCGAACACTTTTGCTATTGTTTTGCCTCTAATTTGTGTATTTTGGATGCAACTAACACGGACTAACGCTGTTTTCAGGAAATGTCTCGTTTTTGTGCGTAAACCCAACTTTCGGAAAATCCTCGGAATTTATGCGGAAGGTCCTATTTTCCCTGAATATTGGCGGAGCCGTAAGAGCGAAGGTGGGGCCCGAGGGCCCCACACACTAGGTCGGCGCGGCCCGGGAAGGGCGCGTGGCCCTAGTGTGTGGCGCCTCGGCTGGCCCCGACGCCCTCCTTCGGACTACTTATTGCCTTCGACCTAAACGCACGGGGAGAAGTCGAAAATCGCCGAAAGCCGCCATGTCGCGAAACTCCGTCTCGGGACCGGAAACTCCGTTCCGGCACTCCGCCGGACGGGGAATTGGAGGAGATCATCGCCATCATCATCACCGACGCCTCTCCATCGACCAGCCATGTTTCCCCCATCCATGTGTGAGTAATTCCCCGCTGTAGGCTGAAGGGGATGGTAGGGATTGGATGAGATTGGTCATGTAATAGCATAAGATTGTTAGGGCATAGTGCCTAGTGTCCGTAATTGGTACTTTTATGATATTGTTGCAACTTGTTATGCTTAATGCTTGTCACTAGGGCCCGAGTGCCATGATCTCAGATCTGAACATGTTATCAATTCATTATGATATTCATTGCTTTATGATCTTACCTGCAAGTTGTATACACGTATTGTTCCGGAACCCGAGGCCCCAAAGTGAGAAATTGGGACAACCGAAGGGGATGGCGGTGATATGAGGATCACATGTGTTCACTGAGTGTTAATGCTTTGCTCCGGTGCTCTATTAAAAGGAGTGCCTTAATTTCCAGAGATTCCATAGAGGCCGGCTGCCACCGGCTGGTAGGACAAAAGATGTTGTGCAAGTTTCTCATTGCGAGCACGTACGACTATATATGGAACACATGCCTATTGATTGATTAGTACTTGGATACCATTTTATTATTATCTGCAAATGCCCTGCTTTGATTGTTACATGAGTTTCTCTCATCCATGCAACGCCCGTTCATCCATCCCTGTGCCTACGTATTTTAATCCTGCTGTTTACTATAATCACTACTGCTGTCTTTGTTACTCGCTGTTATTTCACTCGCCGCTATAAAACTGTTACTGATAAACTCTTGCGAGCAAGTCTGTTTCCAGGTGCAGCTGAATTGACAACTCCGCTGTTAAGGCTTTCAAGTATTCTTTGTCTCCCCTTGTGTCGAATCAATAAATTGGGTCTTACTTCCCTCGAAGACTGTTGCGATCCCTATACTTGTGGGTCATCAAGACTATTTTCTGGCGCCGTTGGAGCATAGCTTTATTTGGAAGTTCACTTGGATTGATATTGTTCGCTGCAAATTCTCCATCATGGGTAAACCTCGCGATCTTAAAGTCGCTATATTACCATCCACTACAAGAAAAGGTACAACTCTGAGTACCTCTGCTGCTCTTGATTCACCATATGTGATTGATAAACTTGTTTCACCACCACATGCTTCACATGCTGGTACTTCTGCTAGATCTGAAAATTCTTATAATATTGATGATGCTTCTGCTGTGCTTGATGATAGTGGTTCATTGGGATCTTTTCTAGATGCTACGATTGCTAGGTCTAGACAAATTGAAAGTACTGAAACTCCTAATTAAAATGCTGCTACACCTGTTAATTCACCTGAGTCTGTTGAATACTCTAGTGATGATCTTGATGAAGATTATGTAGAACTTGATGATGATTTTATTGATAAATGCAATGCTACTACTGATGCAAGAAAAATTAAAAAGTTGCTTGCACAACATACTGTTAGATATAAACTGTCTCCTGATCCTAAATTTGCCACATCTCCTATAAACATTAAGGATAAGGATTATGATTTTTCTCTTGATTTGTCTCATATATCTATTGTTGAGAAAACACCTTTTTGTGGTACTGAAAAAGAAAGTGCTGTAGAACACATGATTGAGCTATCTACTCTTACTAGCTTGTTTTCTGATGATGTTAAGAAGCATACTTATTTCGTTGCTAAAATTTTCCCTTTCTCATTAAAGGATGATGCTAAAACTTGGTACAATAGTTTGCCACCTGATTCTATTAATAGTCCAAAAGAATTGCTTGATGTTTTCTTCCGTAAATACTTTCCTGCTAGTGCTCAACATATTGCTTTGCAGAGAATTTATAATTTTGATCAGGAAGATGGAGAGAAATTGCCGAGGCTTGGGCTAGATTTTGCTCTCTTATTAGAGCTCGGCTGACCATGATTTGGAAAAGCATGATTTACTTGATATATTTTATAGTGGACTAACCATTGAGTCTAGGGCATACCCGGATAGTTGTGCTGGTTGTGTTTCAGAAAAGAACTCGCAATATTTGAAGAATTATTGGCTAGAATAGGCCAGAATCACGATGATTGGTCTACACCTGAACCAACCCCGACACCAATGTTGAAGAAGAGGGGTATGATTAAATTAAATGATGAAGATATGAGGGAAGCCAAGAAATCTCTTAAAGAGAAGGGTATTAAATCCGAAGATGTGAAGAATTTACCTCCCATAGAAGATTCATGTAAGATCACTCCCCCTTCATCCATGATTGAGGTACACTCTCTTGAACGCTTTACTAGAGAAGATATTCCATATTCAAAACCTCCTGCTCAATGCTTAGATGAGTTTGATAATTATATTGTTAAGCAAAGTAATTTTAATATGAGAGTAGAGAATCATTTAATGGAAAATTCTCGAGCTATTGGTGAATTGCATGGTATTGTGGAGAGAACCTCCAATGATGTTAAGATGCTTGTTAAACATTTTCAAATGGTTCAAACTCAAATTGATCAACTCACTAAAGTGCAAAATGACTTGTTAAAATATAATTCTAAAGAAAAGCATGCTTATGAAGTAACAACTAGAGGCGGTGTTTCTACCCAGGATCCTCTATATCCTGAAGGGCATCCCAAAAGGGTTGAACAAGATTCTCAACGAACTGAAACTAGTGCTCCATCTAAGAAAAAGAAAAAGAAACATAAAACTGATGTAGAATCCTCTGAGCCTGTTAATGATCCTAATAGTATTTCTATTTCTGATGCTGAAACTGAAAGATGTAATGAACATGATAAAGATAATGATAAGAATGATGCTTCTGATAAAGAAGAGGTTGAAGAAGAACCTGAAAAGCATGCTAAAAATAAAAAGTATACTAAATAAGATTTTATTGCTAAGAAACATGGTAGTGAAAGGGAACCTTGGGTTCAAAAGCAAATGCCTTTTCCTTCTAAGAAACTAAAATCAAAGGAAGAAGAACACTATAATAAATTCTGTGATTGGATGAAACCTTTATTCCTGCAAATACCTTTGACTAATGCTATTAAATTGCCTCCTTATTCAAAGTATATGAAAGATATTGTCTCTAACAAAAGGAAAATTCCTAATGAGGAGATTTCCACTATGCTTGCTAATTACTCTTTCAATGGTAAGGTTCCAAAGAAGCTTGGCGACCCGGTATACCGACTATTCCTTGTTCTATTAAGAATAATTATGTTAGAACTGCTCTATGTGATTTGGGAGCGGGTGTTAGTGTTATGCCTTTCTCTCTTTATAAGAGACTTTATTTAGATAAGTTGATACCGACGATATATCTTTGCAAATGGCTGATAAATCTACTGCTATTCCTGTTGGTATATGTGAGGATGTTCCTGTTCAAGTTACTAATAACTGCTTGATATTAACTGATTTTGTTGTGTTGGAAATGCTGAAGATGATAATATGTCTATTATTCTTGGGAGACCTTTTCTTAACACCGCAGGGGCTGTTATTGATTGCAATAAAGGAAAAGTTACTTTCAATGTCGATGACAAGGAGCATACCGTTTATTTTCCCAAGAGGATTGAGAAGGCATGTGGAGTTAATACAATTTCTAATGTGAGAACTATCAAAGTGGGAACTATTGATTGTCCAATATATGAGCCTAAAGAAAAATATCAAACTCTTGTGATTGGATCCATATCAATACAATACAAGGTAACATGATTGATTTGAGGTTTATTTCTTCATATGTTATGTAAAATTTATTTGCTCGCAAGACTTGATCAACCTTGTTAACAAATTCATTTTATATGCATAGGAGGAATTAAACAACATCTCTTTCTTCCTCCACATGTTCTACTTGCTGTAGCACTTTTGTTTTGCAAAGCTCTTTAGTTAATTAGAGATTTCAAAAAAATTCCTGCCCAGTAGTAATAATTTTGACACCCAGAAATGTGCACTTTTCAAAGTTTTCAAAAATTCACAAAAATATACCATTGGTCCTATTTTTCGACGAGGCACACGGGAACACCTGGGGATGACCAGTGGGGCACTTGGTGGCACAGGCCGGCGCGGCCAGCAAGGGGCGCGCCACCCTGGTGTGTGGGCCCCTCATTGCCCCACTTCATCATATCTTCCTCCCACTCTCTTCTCTCTCCCGAAAAACTCGCACCCAGTTCCTCTCACTCGCGTTTTTGCTCAAGAGCTCCAGATTTCTCGATCTCTTTGCTCACCCAGATTTCTGTCTGAAATTTGGCACATTTGCTCTTCGGTATGTGACTCCTTCGATTATCCAAGTAGAATTTTGTTTGGTGGAGTATATCTTGAATATTTTGCTGCTGTAGGTAACATGTTTAGTGAGCTTGCATGCTTGTTCTAAGTGGTAGAAACTAGTTTCGATGCATGATTAGTACTCTAGCAAGTTCCTATGGTAGTTTCCCTCAATTATATATCACCAAATCAAATTTTATAATGTTTGTTGAAAAATTTCAGAAAAGGAAGATGGATAATTGTAACTTTGGAGAAGTGTTTGAAAGAGAGACAACAAGCACGGGGAGGCCCTCGAGGTCATCCACTCGATTCAGGCAATCCTATAATGAGGACCTCATCGCACCAAGCTTCGCACCCGAAGAGGACAATGGAGTCCCTAATGCTGCATCCTTCCCATGTTATGACTTTTTGAGTAATGCAGGGTTGTTGGATGATTTCTTGACCCTCGTCGGTAAGGCAGGTTTAACCACCTATGTGGGAGATGAGAGTGAGCAATACTATACGCTCACTAAAATCTTTGTGGAGAGCTTCAAATTCAACATTAAGCACTTTCGCCCGACCGTAGAATTTAAGATCTATGGTAAGCCTATTACTATGAAGTTGGAAATTTTTTGTGCTGCATTGGGTATTGCCCCTGTAGGTACAGCGAGGAAGATCGAGGACAACCCCAAGGAATTGCTGGAGCTCTATCGAGGGATCACCAATGATGATTGTCGCACCATTCAGCGTGGCAAGATAAGAAACATTCAACTCCCCGCCATTAAGTATTTTGCTTATTACATTGGTACTAGCATTCTTGGTAGGGAGAACACTAGTAACATATCTAGCTATCACCTTGGTTTCTTAATTGCTGCACTCACTGGGGACACGCCTTATCATCTTGGTGCTCTTGTTGCTCGCCGCTTGTCTAACAAGGGGCCTATATTTGGAGGAATTATTGCTTCGCGCGTTTTAGCATATTTAGAGCTTCCTCTTGACCCTAATGATGTAAAAATAACTCCTATGAGGCTCGATATTGCTGCTATGAAGAGTCATCAATTTGTTACAACCGACTCTAGTTTAGATAAGATTGTCTATAGAATATTGTTTGCTGACGGGGAAGAGAGGGAAATCCTTTGCCGCAGCCAGATTTGTTCAGTATTGACAGGAAACCATGGTCGCGCACTAAGGAGGAGGTGGATGAGCAATTGAAGATACAAGGCTTCCACCAGCAGCATGACTCCGAGGACGCCGAGCCCTCCTACGACTACACCGTCACGTATCCGGGTGCTTCTTCCAGCATACCCGGAATATGATCCATCTTCGTCGTACTACGGAGGTGCTACTTCATGGGCACCATGGGATTGATCTCCACTTAGGCCAAAAGCCTAAGCTTGGGGGGAGGTATACCGGCATCACTCAATCTTTGCATATTATGGTTGATGGATACTTGTACATACTTGTTTAGTTTCTTTGAGTGGTTTTCTATGAGAGGAAGATGATATTTGGGGAAGTGCTGCCTGAAAACAGATTCTGGACTGTTACTAAAAAAATCGTGCACAGCCAGAACGTTATTTTGAGCTGCCAATTTTTGTGCATGTTCCCCAGGTTGTTATCTAACTTTCATTAGTTGAACACTTTTCGAGCTGAGCAGCGTAAGAATTTCTTAAAAATCAATTACTGTAATGCTGTCAAGTTTTGGCAGATTTCTGCCATCTTGCTTTTCTGTGTTTCTTTTAGTTTTCATTTTCTTGTTCTTGCTTTGTTTCTTTCCTAAAACACAAAAAGACCAAAAATATTTCTGTTGTTTCTCTTCACCACTTGTTTATTTTAGTTTCTTGCTTTTATCTTGCTTTATTTGCTATCGTTGGTTTGCTATAAGAAAATCCAAAAAGATTTTGCTTTGTTTGCTTGTTTCCTTTTGCTCTTGCTTTCAAATTCGAAAACACCAAAAATATTTGCTGTTATTCTTTGATTTTGTAAAGTTCTTTATGAGTTCAATGGTCTTCGGTGGCTGGAGCGTGGTTTTCATTCCATATTATTCAAGCTACACAAGTGAAAAGGCAATAATGACGATATACGACAATCTGATTGTGGTGAGAGGCTGGTATGAACTCTATTTGTTTTCATTTTTGTACATATACTCATCCATGTGAGCATGCTTAGTTGGTTCATGTGAGGTATATGTCATTTAAGAAAGTTTAGTAGTTCATGTTCTCTCATGATTAGCTCCAATTTATTAATATGAGTAGCATGTCATAAATATTTGCTTGCATTGCCTTATTCATAGATAGGTATGACATTGTGGTATCCTCCTCTGAATAATTCTCTTGAATCAACTTGGCACATGCCCACGCATGCATATGACTGAACAAAATGTCAATTAAGCCTCGATGATTTACTTTACCTCAGAGTTCTTGTATCACTTTTATGCCTCCGTTAATTTATTTTTGTCGCAAGCATGATTATGTGATTATTGCTCTCTTGATTGTCGCTCCCAGCCTATTGCTAGCCTTCACTTGTACTGAGCGGGAACGCTGCTCGTGCTTCCAAACACATGAAAACCAAGTTATTCCAGAGTGTCCACCATAAATACCTATGCATGGCATTTCAAACCATTCCAAGTAAATTCTCATGTGCTACCTTTAAACCTTCAAATTGCTTCTCAATTTGTGTTAATGTTTCATAGCTCATGAGGAAGTACGTGGTGTTTATCTTTCAATCTTGTCATTTACTCCTGACAGACTTTCATAATGGACTAGTGGCACATCCGCTTATCCAATAATTTTGCAAAAAGAGCTGGGGGTTCCCAGCCCCAATTAATCAACTTTCATTAATAATTTTCTTCACATGTTTTGCCCTGATTCATCAGTAAGCAACTTAAATTGCAAATAGACACTCCTCCATGGTATGTGATTGATGGAAGGCACCCGAGGATTCGGTTAGCCATGGCTTGTGTAAGCAAAGGTTGGGGGGAGTGTCATCCATAATGAAACTAAAATACGTGTGTAAACAAAAGAGAAGAGGGATGATTTACCTTGCTGGTAGAGATAACGTCCTTCATGGGAGCCGCTCTTGAAAGTCTGGTTGACGAGGTAGTTAGAGTACCCACTATCATTTGTTGACAACAACAAACACCTCTCAAAATAATTTTACTCCTGTTTTACAAATGAAAAGCTCTAGCACATGTTAATCCCTGCTTCCTCTGCGAAGGGTCAATCTTTTACTTTTACATTGAGTCTCCATCCTTTCTTTGAGCACTTTCTTGAGAGCACAACTGTCATTCTTAGTATAATATGCTTGTCCCAAAATGTGATTAATTGTGGTATAACTTTGATGCTTTTATCTTTGATAATCTCTATTTCCAGTCTTCTCATGAACTTCAAAGGTGCCCAAGCATTTATGTTTTGCTGTACAATTACGGGCAAGCGAGATACCACTTTATCATATCATTCTATGAACATTGCAATCCTGCTGATAGACATGATTCATGATGCTCATTATTAATTTGTTGGTACCTTTTCCATGATTGACATAGCTATTAGATGATTTTATTTGCATGTATCTTATTATGAACTGCTTAAGTACTTGCCACATCATGGGAATATTTACATCATATGAACAAATGTGTTCGTGAAAGTTCTTTTATCGCACTCAGTTGTCAACTGAATTGCTTGAGGACAAGCAATAAGCTAAGCTTGAGGGGAGTTGATACGTCCAAAACGTATCTACTTTCCCGAACACTTTTGCTATTGTTTTGCCTCTAATTTGTGTATTTTGGATGCAACTAACACGGACTAACGCTGTTTTCAGAACTCTGGTGTCTCGTTTTTGTGCGAAATCCAACTTTCAGGAAAATCCTCGGAATTTATGCGGAAAGTCCTATTTTCCCATATTGGCGGAGCCGAAGGGCGAGCCAGGTGGGGGCCCGGGCCCCACACACCAGGGCGCGGCCAGAGGGGGAGCGCGGCCCAGTGTGTGGCGGCCTCGGCTGGCCCGACGCCCTCCTTCGGACTACTTATTGCCTTCGACCTAAAAACGCACGGGAGAAGTCGAAATCGCCGAAACCTTCCGTACGCCGCCACCATCGTGAAACTCCGTCTCGGGACCAGAAACTCCGTTCGGCACTCGCCGGGACGGGGAATTGGAGGAGATCATCGCCATCATCATCGCCGACGCCTCTCCATCGACCAGCCATGTTTCCCCCATCCATGTGTGAGTAATTCCCCGCTGTAGGCTGAAGGGGATGGTAGGGATTGGATGAGATTGGTCATGTAATAGCATAAGATTGTTAGGGCATAGTGCCTAGTGTCCGTAATTGGTACTTTTATGATATTGTTGCAACTTGTTATGCTTAATGCTTGTCACTAGGGCCCGAGTGCCATGATCTCAGATCTGAACATGTTATCAATTCATTATGATATTCATTGCTTTATGATCTTACCTGCAAGTTGTATACACGTATTGCTGTCCGGAACCCGAGGCCCCAAAGTGACAGAAATTGGGACAACCGAAGGGGATGGCGGTGATATGAGGATCACATATGTTCACGGAGTGTTAATGCTTTGCTCCGGTGCTCTATTAAAAGGAGTGCCTTAATTTCCACTAGATTCCCTAGAGCCTGCCACCGGCTGGTAGGACAAAATATGTTGTGCAAGTTTCTCATTGCGAGCACGTACGACTATATATGGAACACATGCCTATTGATTGATTAGTACTTGGATACCGTTTTATTATTATCTGCAAATGCCCTGCTTTGATTGTTACATGAGTTTCTCTCATCCATGCAACGCCCGTTCATCCATCCCTGTACGTATTTTAATCCTTTACTATAATCACTACCGCTGTCTTTGTTACTCTCGCTGTTATTTCACTACTGCTACTGCTATAAAATTGTTACTACCGATAAACTCTTGCGAGCAAGTCTGTTTCCAGGTGCAGCTGAATTGACAACTCCGCCGTTAAGGCTTTCAAGTATTCTTTGTCTCCCCTTGTGTCGAATCAATAAATTGGGTTTTACTTCCCTCGAAGACTGTTGCGATCCCCTATACTTGTGGGTCATCATTCACCCCTGGACTATGGGTCCATAGCAGTAGCTAGATGGTCGTCTTCTCCCCATTGTGCTATCATGTTAGATCTTGTGAGCTGCCTATCATGATCAAGATCATTTATTTGTAATCCTTCATGTTGTGTTTGTTGGGATCCGATGAATATTGAATACTATGTCAAGTTGATTATCAATCTATCATATATGTTATTTATGTTCTTGCATGCTCTCCGTTGCTAGTAGAGGCTCTGGTCAAGTTGATACTTGTGACTCCAAGAGGGGGTATTTATGCTCGATAGTGGGTTCATGCCTCCATTAAATCTGGGACAGTGACAGAAAGTTCTAAGGTTGTGGATGTGCTGTTGCCACTATGGATAAAACATCGATGCTTTGTCTAAGGATATTTGTGTTGATTACATTACGCACCATACTTAATGCAATTGTCGTTGTTTACAACTTAATACTGGAGGGGTTCGGATGATAACCTGAAGGTGGACTTTTTAGGCATAGATGCATGCTGGATAGCGGTCTATGTACTTTGTCGTAATGCCCTGATTAGATCTCATAGTACTCATCATGATATATGTATGTGCATTGTTATGCCTTCTTTATTTGTCAATTGCCCAACTGTAATTTGTTCACCCAACATCTGCTATCTTATGGGAGAGACACCGCTAGTGAACTGTGGACCCCGGTCCTATTCTTTACATCTGAAATACAAACTGCTGCAATTGTTCTTTACTGTTCTTCGCAAACAACCATCATCATCCACACTATACATCTAATCCTTTGTTTACAGCAAGCCGGTGAGATTGACAACCTCACTGTTACGTTGGGGCAAAGTTGTGATTGTGTTGTGCAGGTTCCACGTTGGCGCGGAATCCCTGGTGTTGCGCCGCACTACACTCCTCCGCCGTCAACCTTCAACGTGCTTCTTGACTCCTACGGTTCGATAAACCTTGGTTTCTTACTGAGGGAAACTTGCTGCTGTACGCATCACACCTTCCACTTGGGGTTCCCAACGGGCGTGTGCTTTACGCGTCATCAGTATCCGACATGCATGTTGGTACAATTATGGAGTCGAATGATGCGACTTTCTTTGAGGACATCTTTCCTATGAATGAAACGTCTAGCTCATCAATTCAGGAGATGCCCAGTTCATCTACTCAGGAATTATTTCCTGGACCTACCATGGCTATATAACACTTTGATAATCCTATGGAGGATGATAGTGAAGCTCCCAAGAGGAGCAAGAGACAGAGGACTGCAAAGTCCTTTGGTCACGATTTCATTGTGTACCTCGTGGATGATACTCCCACTTCTATTTCAGAAGCCTATGCATCTCAGGATGCTGACTACTGGAAGGAAGCTGTCCGTAGCGAGATGGATTCCATCTTAGCTAATGGAACTTGGGAGGTTACTGATCGTCCTTATGGGTGCAAACCTGTAGGATGCAAGTGGGTGTTCAAGAAAAAGCTTAGGCCCGATGGTACTATTGAAAAGTACAAGGCACGTCTTGTGGCCAAGGGTTATACCCAGAAAGAAGGTGAAGATTTCTTTGATACATACTCACATGTTGCCAGATTGACCACCATTCGAGTGCTACTATCCTTGGCTGCCTCACATGGTCTTCTCGTTCATCAAATGGATGTTAAGACTGCCTTCCTAAATGGAGAGCTTGAAGAGGAAATCTATATGGAGCAGCCTGATGGATTTGTAGTAGATGGTCAAGAAGGAAAAGTGTGTAAATTACTGAAGTCTTTGTATGGGCTTAAGCAAGCACCTAAGCAGTGGCATGAGAAGTTTGAAAGAACTTTAACCGTTGAAGGCTTTGTTGTAAATGAAGCTGACAAGTGTGTATACTATCGCCATGGTGGGGGCGAGGGATTTATTCTTTGTCTCTATGTCGATGACATATTGATATTCGGGACCAGCCTTACTGTGATTAAGGAGGTCAAGGAGTTCCTATCTCGTTGTTTTGAGATGAAGGACTTGGGAGTAGCTGATGTGATCTTAAACATCAAGCTGCCGAAGGATGAGGATGGTGGGATTACATTGCTTCAGTCCCACTATGTGGAAAAGATCCTGAGTCGCTTCGGGTATAGCGACTGCAAATCTTATCCAACGCCTTATGATCCTAGTGTGATAATTCGTAAGAATAAAAGAATTGCTAGAGATCAATTGCGATATTCGCAAATCATTGGCTCGCTTATGTATTTAGCCAGCGCCACGAGGCCTGACATCTCCTTTGCGGTAAGTAAACTCAGCCGTTTTGTGTCTAGACCTGGAGATGTTCATTGGCATGCTCTTGAGAGAGTTTTGCGCTATTTGAAAGGCACTGCGAGTTATGGCATTCACTATACTAGGTATCCAAGGGTACTTGAGGGTTATAGTGATGCAAATTGGATATCTGACGCTGATGAGACTAAGGCCACAAGTGGTTATTTATTTACACTTGGAGGTGGCGCTGTTTCCTGGAAGTCTTGCAAGCAGACCATCATTACGATGTCAACTATGGAAGTAGAACTCACAACATTAGACACAGCCACTGTTGAAGCAGAGTGGCTTCGTGAGCTCTTGATGGACTTACCTGTGGTTGAGAAACCAATACCCGCTATTCCTATGAACTGTGATAATCAAACGTGATCGTCAAAGTAAACAGTTCTAAGGATAATATGAAATCATCAAGGCATGTGAAGAGGAGACTGAAAACTGTCAGGAAAATGAGAAACTCCGGGGTTATAGCGTTGGATTATATCCATACGTCTAGAAACCTGGCAGACCCCTTCACAAAGGGACTATCACGGAATGTGATAGAAAATGCATCGAGGGAGATGGGTATGAGACCCACAGTATGAGCTATCCACGGTGGTAACCCACTCTATGTGATCGGAGATCCCGTGAATTAGAGCTGGGAGACAAGCTGTTGGTCAGCTGAGAGGAGAGTATATATCCCTATAGCAATTTTACCACTCCGTAAGATGCAATACTCTCCTAATCTGCATGGCAGGTTGATAATTATCTTAATGTGTTCTAAGTGGCTTATTTTAGCAAAGATGTTGTCCTGCAGAACATCTTCAAGAACACACCTATATGAGTCGATTGTTAAACGTCGCAATCTATGAGAGTTGGGTGCTCTCTAGTAAACTCATGAAAGGCCCTGGAGTATGACGTATAAGCTCCAAACCGCGAGGAAGCCTCGCGGCAGCCTAGTATCGGTCTAGGCTTTGTATGAAGCTAGTGCGCAGAAAACTTGTAGTTCAAGGCATAGTCCACTATCCAAGTTGCAATCTAGTGTAATATGAAGCTTTAAGTGGAAGTTCAACTTAACAGTCTCCACGACATACCGGTATATAAAACAATGTTCTGGAAACTTATTGATGAGATGTGCCAATGAGAGTTTGTGGGGGATTTCTAGAATTTGGGGCATTTGGCCTTCCCATGGCCCATTATCAAATTCTGAAACTCACATGGCCCATTCCAATAATCAGTGGCAGCACTAGTGGGAGCTAAAGTTTAGTCCCACATTGCTAGTTGGGAGAGAGTTGGAGTGGTATATAAGGTGGGCTGTTCTAGTCCTACTAAGTGGGTGAGAAGAGAGAGAGCCCTCGCGCACTCCTCCTCCTCCTCCTCCGCCGCCCGCCTCGCCTCATCACGACACGTCACGACGCGCCGCGGGTTGCGGGAATCTCGCCGAGCCGAGCTTATCTTTTTGCTGTTTGGGAAATTAATTGTGTAATCAATTTCGAGTCATTAACGGACGCGTTACTCAGCCGTTTTGTCTTCCGGTTTTTCTGGATCGTGGTTGTGCCGACTCGGACGTGGGCTGCGCCCCACGACCTTCCCGAACCGCACTATATAAGCGCGGACTCCAACCCTAGTCTGTACCAGACGCATACGCGACTACTGTTTCTAGTTCATTGCGTGCCGCCTTCGTCTTCCTCATCCCGTCGTCGGCGTGCACCGAGCGGGGACAGGCCTCCGGAACCCTGCCTCTCGTGAACCTGTACGGGTGAGGGGCAATCAGGTTTTGGGGAGCGCTCCGGCGCGACTACTGGCATCACGACGTCGTCATCGGACGATGAGTTCCTCCACACCGACAACTTCTTCCCGGACCTCAGCGACTTCTTCGGCAACCTCAACATGGGCGACAACAACGCTGCTGCAAAGTATGTGATCTTGTCGTCTCAGTTTCTTCTTCTAGTCTGTGTGGTAGATGCGATCAGTTTATCTTGTTTAGATGTGATCTGTTCATCTACCTTACTAGTCTGCATGATTAGTTTATTTGTTATTTTCGTAGTCATGATTTATCATTTACTTGTACGGATTATTTCATATGAATATTTGCTTATATTCCCAACAAGAACACATGCCATCTAATAGCGGCAGTGACTCGCAGCCTCGCCGCCCGGCCAGCACGATTCCTATCGCTCACCACAGGCATCAGCTAGTGGCGCAAAAGAAAGTGTAGTGATACGTGTCGCACGCCGGCGTGGTGTTCTACTCTTAGCCGCCGAGATGGGGCCATGGAGGCCGTCTGCGCACGGCGCGGCAGCGGACTGGGGGTGTCGACAGCTGGGACTTCAAATAGATCCATCAAGCTCCGGTTGGAGCAACTCAAGTTTTTAAAGGGAGAGTCTCTTCTTCTCCACCAAAAATTTCAGTTACTCGCCTTCTTAATATTTAAAGAGAAAATCCATCGGTTCCTTGTAGTAACTAGTAGTGGGAAATTGAGTAATGAGATTTGATGTGGGAGACGAAGAGAGAGAGAGGGCTGGGAATCAATCGGTGGGAACCTGAGAGAGTAAACCGAGCCATTGGTTTTGAGCCGCTACTTCTAAGAAGAAATCAGACTGAAAAGGAAGAAACCACATGAAACGTACAGATATTAATTACCAGCACCGCAAGAGAACGTGGATTTTTCAGAGAAGAAATATGAAAAACAAATTAGAAACCGGGTGGGAAGTGCTGATGTGGAAGGATGATGATGTGGCATGCTTGCATGTTGAGAAAAATCATGTAGTGGGGTGCTCCTATTTAGAAATAGAAGATACCAGGTAGACTAGAATAAAATACTCCAAGTAGTATTCTCACCAACCATCACAGACCCGAAAGCATCCCTCCAAAGTTCACCGTAGGAATCATGGCTGATGAGGTAATTCAACGATCTCGGTTTTGCTGCCTTGGCTTCTTTTTGGTTTTCCTTTCGTAGGCAGGTCAGTGATCTAAGCATAGTGTATGTCACCATCCCAATCATGATTAATCATTCATAGGATTTATGGCCTTAAAAAATTAAGGCAATAGTGTTTCCTGGTAGTTTTGTAGACTGCTTTGTTGCATCTGAAGAAGTCCATTAAGGGTCTTATTTATAAAACACATTACAAACAGCTATTTTGATGTTCAAATATGGTTCAACAGAAATAGATCTGGTTTAGATTATCCCATTATGATTAGCATGTCAAAAAAGTTGTCCAAAACCAGTGTTTATTCTTGTAAAAGAAACTGTGCAACACAACCAAAACAAATATTAATTGCAGGGAATTCCTTTCTTGTTATGTTGCCCAACGATTTTCATTATTGTGAACCAATCATTTCAGCGACAACTAATTAAGCAATTTAACCTGTCACCTTTGATTTATGATGATTTTTTTTTAAACATAAGGCCAGACCGCCCGGCTTTATATATAAAGCCATACGGCAACCACGAGTTTCATCGAATACAAGTCATACACACCGGCTCTCAAGCCCGACACCACGCATTAAGACATACAAACCGCACATCCAACCTCCCCACAACGAGTCCAACTCCACTAGTACAAAGGATAACAAGGAAGATACAGCAGCAGGCTCCTCCCGTTACGTCCAGGTCTCAGGCTCCTGCTCAAAGTCTCGACTGCAGGCTCCTAACCTCGCCCATCAGCGCGTCCAGCATCTCTCGGTCCCTTGGCTTGACGAGGACCCTCCACCTCTGCATATAGGTAAGCATGTGAAAGAAGGCATCAGCGGGGTTGTTGATTGTTTCCCTTCCATAGCTAGTTTGTTCCTAATGTTCCAAAGCGCCCAACATTGAGCCGCAAAGGTGAACCAAGCTAGCCTACGCAAGGACCCCGATAGATTCTGGACGAGACCAATGAACTGACCAGCCCCGGCTGGGTTCCAATCACATTGCAGGAGCTCCCTAGCTCCCGCCCACATAAGCTTCGCAAGGTGGCATGAGAAGAAGATGTGATCGCAGTCCTCCTGCTCCCCGCATAGAGCACAGGCACCATTGGTAGGACCCTTACGTTTGGCCACCTGAACTCCGGAAGGCAATCTGTTCCTAATGAGTTGCCAAAGGAAAACCCTAATCCTCGGAGGAACCCTTGTCTTCCAGACCTCCTTGAAGTGAGTTACTACCGCCCCATGCGTTAGTCGTCCATAGATTGACCTAGTGGAGAACTCTCCCGAGGCCTCTAGGGACCACCTCACCTCGTCCTCCCCTGTGGTGTAGGGGTGGAGGTCGAAGATCCTACACAAATTCTCCCATTCCACCGTTTCAGCAAGTCCAAAGGTCCTCCTGAAACGGATACGCCACCCATTGGCGTCCCGAACCCCAGCAACCGTCGCAAACGGGCTATCGCAGCATTGGAAGAGGCGTGGGAAGAGGTCCCTTAAAGGGCCCCTCCCAGTCCACCAATCAAGCCATAAGTATGTCCGTCTCCCATCTGCGACATTGTGCCTTGCCCCCAGTTTGAAGTACCACTTTATCTTTTGGATGGCATTCCAGAACTGAGAGCCCTTGGTAGGAACCACGGGAGAAAAAAGATCATTCCCACGAAGGTACTTGGCTCTGATTAGGTCTGCCCACAGACCCTCAGCCCCCTGGTACAGTTTCCAGATCCACTTGAGCATTAGGGAGATATTCATGAGCCTCGTGTTAATGACTCCCAGTCCCCCAAACTCCCGAGGTTTGCATACAGTGGCCCAGTCCACCATATGGTATTTCCTCTTGTTGCCCACCCCTTCCCAAAGGAATCGAGCTCTGGACTTGTTCATCTCCCCATGTGTCGTCTCATGGAGGAGGTAGATCCCCATCGCGAACATCGGGAGGCTCGAGAGACAATAATTAGTAAGTTCAAGTCTCCCAGCTGAAGCCAGAAAGAGCCCCTGCCATGGGTCAACCCTATGTCCCACCTTCTCCGCCAGGAAGTGCCAATCTGCTACCGACAGGGTCTTATCCGAAACCGGCAGCCCAAGGTACTTCATCGGGAGGGTCCCAAGGTTGCAGTTGAGCGAGTCAGCTACCCTTAGCTTCTCAGTGTCGTCGACCCCTGTCACAATAGCTTCGCTCTTGTTGAAGTTAATCTTCAACCCCGACATGTTCTCAAAGCAAAGAAGCAGAAGCTTCAAGTTTGCAATCCCAATGGTCGAGGGTTCGATCAAAACCATTGTATCATCCGCATATTGCAGATGGGTGACCCCCCCTGGGATCAGGTGTGGCACCACCCCTTGTATGTGACCACTCTCCTTGGCCCTTGTCAGGATGGCCGCTAGGGCATCAACCATAAAGTCAAAGAGGATCGGTGAGAGTGGGTCACCTTGTCGCACCCCCCTGGCGTTCCTGAAGTAGGGCCCAACCTCACCATTGATGTTAATCGCAGTTTGTCCTCCCGAGACAAGCTGCATAAGTCTATGCACCACGCCTGCTGAGAATCCCTTTCTCAACAGCACTTCACGTAAGAACTCCCAATTAACTCTGTCGTAGGCTTTCTCGAAGTCTAGCTTAAGAAGCAGCCCCTTTAGCTTCTTAGAGCGTAGCTCGTGAGCAATCTCGTGTAGGGCCAACACTCCCTCGTGTAGGCAGCGACCTTTGATGAAAGCAGTTTGACTCCTATCGATCGTCCTATGAGCTATTGGGGTCAGTCTAGTCGCATAGGCCTTCGCGGTGAACTTAAAGATTACATTAATAAGGGCAATGGGACGGTATTGCTTGATGGAATCTGCCCCTCTAACCTTCGGAATGAGCGAGATAATGCCATAGTTCAGCCGCGCAATGTCCACTCTCCCTAGAGTGAAATCGTTCAGGATAGCAAGAATGGGGCCCTTAAGAATTTCCCAAAAATTCTTGAAGAAGGCCACCGGCAGCCCATCCGGCCCAGGAGCGGAGTCCGGCTTCATGCTAGCAAGCACTGAATCCAGCTCCTCCGCCGTGAAGGTAAGTTCAAGCTCCGCGTTGTCCCCTTCGGAGACCCGAGCCTCTGTCGGCCATAGGTTGGGAGCGAGGGAGAAGACCCTCTCCTCCCCGGCCGCCCCCATAAGTCCCTTGTAGAAGTCGTAAATATGGTCCACCAAGTCCTGCTGCACGGAGACTTCCCCGGCCTCCGTTAGCAGACGAGGGATCAAGCATTTCCGCCGTCTCCCATTGGCGAAAGCGTGAAAGTAGGCCGTGCACGCATCCCCTTTGAGCGTCCAGCGAACCCTGCTTCTCTGTCTCCAGTATTCCTCCTCTAGAGAGTCCAGGGCGATTATCTGATCCTCCAGGGTATAGCGGAGGGACCAACCCTCGTCATCCAGCCCACCCGCATCAGCAGTCAGGTCTAGCTGTTCAATACGCCTGATCAGATCCTCCCTAAAGACCCTCCGCTCCTTGCCTAAGTTAGCACCCCATCCCTTGAGGAATTGTCGCAAGCACCGGGCAATGTTTTGCCAAGCGTCAATACTAGAGCAAGGAGCCCGCACCGTATCCAAGGCTTGCTGGATCTTACCCTTCACCAGCTCCCCAAAGCCTGGAACACCAAACCACCACGTCTGAAAGAAGAACCGTGGGGAGCGAACGAGACCCTTCTCACCATTGTCCAGCACTAGTGGGCAATGGTCGGAACCAATCCTAGTCACCGCCGTGAGGGTGCACAGAGGGAAATTCATCTCCCAAGAGGGGGAGACAAAGACCCTATCGAGCACCGACCTAATCGGCGAGGATTGGTTGTTAGTCGAAGTATAGAGAGCCCCGGCTCGGGCGAGCTCCCTCAGAGATAAGTTAGCCAGGACGTCATTGAAACGGCGCACCCTAGGCCAGTTGACCATCCCGTTGCTCTTATCTGCCGCTCTTCGGACCAGATTGAAGTCTCCTCCTACCACTATTGGCAGGGGGCAATTTGAGACTTCCTGCTCGAGTTCCCCCAGGAACTCAGAGGTTCTTGCATGATCCGCCGGACCGTAGACCAGCATGAACCGCCATTTGAGATTATTATTGCGTTGAAGAATGTCTGCGCTAATGAAAAAGGATCCCTTCCTCCAAAAGCCAACCTCAAAGCACTCATCTCTAACCCCAAGAAGGAGCCCACCCGAGTGCCCCGTCGCCGGTACCCAATTCCAGTTGAATTGGCCCCCATGCTCAAGCCAACGGAGCTCCTGTGCCGAAAAATCCTGTTTGATTGTCTCTTGCAGGCCTATAATATCAACTCTATCGTTTCTGAATGTATCCTTGAGCTGTGTACGCCTCCCTGGCGCATTCCAGCCGCGGATATTTTGAATTAAGAATCTCATAGGGCGCCTTTACGTTTGCTTGCCCCTTTCCTGACCGTAAGGGAGGATTTCTTCCTCCGTCTCTTGGTAACCGTCCTGCGGGTGTTGGAGGTATTCACCTCCCCCTCTATCCCATCAGGCGCAGAGTCGGGCGGAAGCTCCCGTTCCTCCCGCTCCAAAGGGCCGTCGTCCTCCTCGGAGGTCGCCCGAGGTGGCTCCTCTCCCAAGTGAGTCGGCTCCCTCCCCGGGGAGCCAGCACTCTCGCCGAGGTTCCCCAACCCCACCGGCGGAGACGAAGCAGCGGCTGCCTCCGCAGCTTTCTTAGCCTCCGCCTCCAACTTCAGCCGGCGCGACGTAGCCGCGAGCGCCGCTTGCACCTGTTCCTTGGCCCTGATGATAGACAAAGCCTCTCCTGGGCTCCCCACACTAGGAGAGAAGATAACACAACTATCCTTGACCACAGACGTGAGATGGGAGTCGGGAAGGAGATCAAGGACAGAGAAATTCGTACCTTTCTCGACGGTCTTGGCGTTCTCCAGGTTCTTGTCCGCGGCGAGAAGCTTCGCCTTCTCCAACACCGACACCGCCGACGCGCCCTTGGTGTGTCGAGCGCTCTTGCGGACGGCGGACGCGGGCGTCGGGGTCTTGCGCGCGTATGGGATGGCCATGGAGCGTGGTCCACGCACCAGCGGCGTCCCCACCTGCACCTCCCTCTGAAGGTCGTGAAGCCTTGGCTCCTGCAGTCGCTGCACCCCACCCAACTCCGTCTCCGACAGCACCATCTCCACCTCCGCCACCTGACCCTGCTCAACCACCGCCGGCTCCCTCTCCACAAGCTCTGTCGTAGTCGCCAACTCCAGCCTAGCCATCTTTGCCGGTGGACCCTGTGAGGGAGGGCTATCCACCAACCAAGAGGATGCCGGGTCAGTCACATTGGAGATGGAGGACCCCTCCAGGCCGGCCCTTCCCACCTCAGCACCCTCCGTCACCAGAAGCTCCTTTCCTCCTCCAAGAATCTCGAGCGCGGGGAGGGAAAGAGCCGCCGCGCCCCCCCCTCAAGTTGGAGCCATACTGATCGAACTTGGGGGTGCCCGTCCCCTTCCCAAGAGGGGGAGCCGACCACGACCCAAGCTCGCCAGCTACAGTGCCCTTGGAGCCCTTCCCCGAGGTGGTCACCGCCGAGCCCTTCTCAGTTTCTTTTCCCTTCTCTTTGCCTTTGCCGTTGTCCCTGTTCCTCCTCCGCCGCCCGTGCTTGTTCCACTCGTTGTCCGTAGAAAACTCATCCGAGTCCTCATCCTCCTCATCGCGGCGTGGAGGAGGTGGTGGCGGTGGCGCAGCGCCCGATCCTCCCGCGCCCCCACGAGGCGGTGTCTCAGCCTGCACACCCACAGTGAACCCCTCACCGTTGACGAACACCTGAACTGTCCCCTTAATCCTCTCCGGATATCGGCACTGGAATCTCATCCTAACAGGCTCCGTGTCCCTCTTCATCAGAGACAGCTCGTCCACATCGATCGGTCTCCCGACCATCACAAACGTTGCCATGAGGCGCTCCTTAGTCATCAGATCCTCCGGAACTCCAGTCATCCGAACCCAAGTGGACGGAAGGACCACCGAGGGCCTCGGCGCAAGAAAGGCCTCACGAATCTCCGTGTCCGTCTTGCTCAGCGGAAGGTGGAGCTTCCCACTGCCGGTGCTCAGCCTCAGTGTCTCGCGAGACGGGAAAGCGACGGAGAACTCCACTTCCGACAGCTTGGTGGCCGGGTTTGTTGGTCATGTGCGTGGTCATGTACGTGGCACAGATTCCATCGGCATGTACGTGGTCATGTGCTACAGATGCAAGAAATGGCGCGTGATCCCAACGAAGGAGGAGTTCGAGGCCATCCGTGAGCGCGAGGAGGAGGACCCATGGTTCTGCGGCAGAGACCCCGGCGCGGGCCGCTCGTGCGAGCAGCCGGAGGACATCCCGTACGACAGAAGCCGCATCTGGGCGATGGACAGGCTCGGCATCCCTCGGCCGCCGCCGGAGACAGAACGGGTGCTGATCATGCGGGGGGACCTGTCCAAGATGGACACCTACTACTTGATGCCCAACGGGAAGCAAGCGCGGAGCGTCGCCGACGTGGAGAGGTTCCTCAAGGAGAACCCGGGGTACAGGGCCACGATGCCGGCGTCGAGGTTCAGCTTCGCGACGCCCAAGATCGTCAGGGAGACCGTGGAAGAGTGCTCGCAGTGGAGGGCTGTCAAGGCTGATCAGAGGGGAATATCTGAGAAGAGCTCGCTGAGCTGGGCGGCCATGGCTGATCAGAGGGAGAGGCCTGAGGAGAACTCGCTACTGGGGGATGCCAGGACCCAGAGTGAAAGGTCTGAGGAGACGGACGCGTCGGATTCTGATTACTGCTGTCCGAGTAGCAGCGGCGGCTGTGATTAGCGACTGTGGAATCTGGGAAGTATGAACTTACATGTATGCCTCCTGTGCCATGACTCATGATGCTTAATAATCCCTACCCCTATCATCTCTATATCTTTGCACTGAACCTGGTATTTCCGTTTTGCAATAGAAAGGGGTGGAAGCTCGGTTGGAAAAAATGATGCTTAATAATGTGGTCACAGTGTCTGGTTGTTCTTCTTTTCTTTCCTCATTTGTATCGGGACAGAGTTTTTCACCTTGGTGGAGTCACTGCTCTTTTCACTCTTCACTTGATATTTTCTCCAACTGAACAATGCCACCTTTGTTCCTCTCTGGCTACGTGAGCTGTTTATAGCTTCTTTGCCAAATTGTCGGCTGTTAGGCATTTGTTGTGCATAACGAGCCAAGAATGCAGCCGGCACTTCAGAATCTGAAGGTATAATAGCTGCCCCCCACGGGGGTCTCACAAGGATTAGTGATTCTGGACCATTGGATTTGCACAGTTGGTTCATCTCAGCCGTTCGTTGCTTCCCTCCTCATTGGCGGACTGTAATTACGGTTTGCCCAGCGCTGGTAAAAAAAAGGCATGGAACAGCCGTACCCTACCCGCCTGTGGATGCGTCTGCGGCCCACGGTCGGACGGGCCCGCGCGTCAGCCGCTAAGACTCGCTGGCGGGCTGGTGTGTCTCATCGCGTTGGGCAGAAATATCTGAACGGAGCGGGTAGATAGAGGGGTAGCGTCGTCTTCTCCATCGATGGTTGGTGCGGGCGGCGCCGTGTCGGCGCGCCATTAGCCACGGGAGAAGCTCGCACTGTGCAGGCCACTATAGCCACGCGCGCCGTCGCTTCGGAGGACCATCCTCCTCACTTTCCCCCCGCCTCTTCCGCTTCGACCTCTCCGTCCTCGCATCTCCGCGTCCTCCGCATCGTCGCGATGCTGCAGATCCGGCGCCCTCCGCTGCGTCCCGTGCCGTCGCCGGTGGCCGGCCGTGCCTCATGGCGTCGACCTGCCATGAGTTCGGTTAAGGTGTTATCCATTCCACATTTTCTTCCCTACTTTCTTCGATCTTCTCCGTTCCGTTCGAGATCTGGTTTGCCTTCGGTTCTTGCGTGTGTTCACTCGGCTCAACGCATCTTACTGTCTTCTTCCTTCTCTGTGTTTCGCAGGTCATCCGTCTGCTGGGATTGCCGCTTTCGGTGGCCGCGGCTGCTTCCTTTCGTCTGCTGTGAGCTTCTTCCCGTGGTGAGCCTTCTCCTGTACTTCCCTCTGCCTTGTTCTTTGTTTTATTAGCTGATTGTTCTTGCAAAGCTTTTCCATTACTCTTCCACATAGTAAAGATAACCAAAAGTAAAATACACATACATCTCATTACCGATAGCTTGCAAGTGAGAATCACATAACTAAGAGATGAAAATATATTATGGGTAAGTAATAGCCCATCTTGCAAGTGAGAATCACATAACTAAGACATGAAAATATATTATGGGTAAGTAATAGCCAATTGAAAATTTCAGAAGAAATGAGTAACTGAGACGACAAAATAGCATTAAAAAGGTAGAGAGCTTCTACCTGCAGCCTGCTTAGACATTTCCTCAAATAATTTGTAGGCATAGATACAAAACACCGTCAGCCACACTACCATGGTTAAACGTGTAAGCTTCAGAACTTATGGTGCTTGTTACCTAAGATGAACAAAAACAATCAATAATCTAGGTGATGCCATAATGGGAGAACTAATGGCAGGAAAGTGTCACATCATACTGGTAAGTAAGAGAAGAAAAAATCCGATCCAACAATACTTATTTTTGGGGCACTGCATAAAACCTGTTTGGCTAGTGTTTGTTATCAAAAGTCCAAACAAGACCCCCCCCCCCCCCCCCACACACACACACAATAATAGTGGTTTGTTGAAGAATATATTAAAAACTTAAACTCAATATGACAATGCTAACTGAATTCCCCGTATAGTTACTGAAATAGAGCACACGGCCACGATTTTCAGATCAAATGTAGTGATTGCTTACTGTCACTTACAGCTGCTGCAAGATCATCTTTGAGTTGAATGGCGAGTCTACTCAAACCTAAAGTGTCCATATGACACAAAACCAATTTGATCTGCAGCAGCAAACCTTTCTAATAAGTCCTGCCATTTAATTTTTGATATGTATGTTCAGCAGTGGTAGCAGCAGTATTTTGGCCATCATCTGTTGCCCAAACACCCCCAGAAAAGGCTAATTTTGGCCTAAAACAGTGTAAAGTTCCATGAGTATTTCTTGCTGTCTTACTGAAGGAAATTAACTTTTGGATGTTCAGGGAGGAACCTATCCATGTTAACAATCAAACATTGGGACCCTGTAGTTTAACAATTTCCTTTTATGGAGCCTCACCCAGATACTTTAAGCTAACAGTAGAGATTGTCTCCCAAAGCTAGGGACCACTCAAGTAAGAAGCCAGGACATTTTGGAACACCGTTTGCAGGGGCAAACGACCCACATTATAGCGCAAGCTATATCCCTTTGGGAAAAGGTTGATGAGGTAGGGCAGGATCCGCAAAAGGATGTGCCACCCTCATAGCGGGATGGCATCAGCACTGTGGCCACAGCGTTGTAGCCAGAGCTGACAAATTTTCAAACACAGTTTACTAATATACAGTCAGAAAATATTGCTGCTACAAAAAAAATTGTGTGCATGGCTAATAATTTATATTCGCAGGTCGTCGCGCTGCTGGTGTTGCCGCGTCAGGTGGCCGCGACTACTTCTTCTCCCTTCCTCACCGTCTTCTACCTTCCCCGACATCTTGCTCTCCTTCACGGACACCTCTCCCCTTCCTCCAAACGGTTCTGCGTTTCGTGACTTCTCTCCTGCGCGGATCTCTCCCCTTTTCTTCTCTCCTCCTGTTCTTCCCCCTGTATTTGACACCTGGCCTATTTTCTTTTGGATCCATTTGCAGGTCAACGCGCTGCTGGTACTGTCGCGGCAGGTGGACGCAGCTACTTCTGTTAACTTCTGTTCGGTTCCAATCCTGGTGAGTCTACTCTTTTCCTTCCTTATTTACTGCAAATTGGCTGTTTATAAATTGAATAGACCTCCGAAACAATCTTGCTAATATTTTACTGAGTCATTGGCAAGAAAATCATGTCCTTACCTGCCATGCTCATTGGGTATATTCACCATTATGCAAAGCTTTTTCTCTTAGATCATAATTTCGTTACCATGGTGCCATGATTCAATGTCCTTCTATTTTCTTCTCCTAATGTAGATGCACTCTGAATGACAAACATCGTATGGATAATTGAAATGTTTACAAAAAAAATAACAGTGTCTTTGAGTACCAAATAGTCTCTCTACAATTATATGATTTCTTTTTCCGTCGCTAATTACTAGCTTGTATTTAGAGATATGTGCACCTACATACAGCAAGACTGGTGTAGGTTGTTGCCAGCGGAAACATACGATCATCCATTTTCTTGACCCAGAAAAGTAGGGGAATCCTCTATAGTATATTATATATAGTGACAGGGATATTTATATTAGAGCTATACAGTCTATTTTATCCATATTATTTTGAGCACCTCTCATACCAGTATTCTTATGCATTATTAGTGTAGTTAGGGCCATCACAATGCGATCATATAGTGGAGTATTTCCTCTTTCTCTTTTGTACAATGAAGTATTCATAGTTTGGTTTAGTTACTCTCCTATTCGTCTTCTTAAATTGACACGAATATATAATTATTTTGTCGTTTTGATGTTACATTGAACTCCGACATGCTTTCTTTCTTGGCTATTTTGGGTCTGGTAGGTATAAATAAACCTATCCATTCTAAACTTAACTACACACAAAGAAATTCTGTTCATTACAAAAAAGTTTCTGGTTTACCGGAGGTCTACTTAATTTTTACATGTTAGTACTACCATTTTAAGTATAACTGAGTTACTACTGACTACATACTGTTTGGAAAAATAGCAAATGTTTATTTTATGGGCAACAACTTCTAATATACCCGTGTGCTGCATCCTGGTGGGTCTCTTTATTCTATTCTTGACATTCTCCTGCTTATTTCTTTTAGGTTACAGCAGAACAGGTTGAGCAAGAATTACATGTTATTTGTTCTTGCTCGCTTGCATTTTTACATGTTGATATTTAGGCCTAACCTAACAAAAACTCTATTGTGCATTCAGCTATAATAATGGTATGTAAATTAGGGCTTGCTTGCTATAATTTTCTATTTCTTTTGAGAAATAGCAAACCATTTATGGGCTTGAATTTTCAATATAAGCTCTTTGTTAGCCAAATACTATTAAATTATATTGTTAGACAAACATAAGCTCTTTGATATCCCATCATGCTGTTAGCCAAATATACAACCTGTTACAATGCCTCATCAGAACTGAAGTTCACATGTGGTTTACATCCTCTGCTCGAAGGAGACGAACACTAATTGGTGAGACTGATGAATCGGAGTTGGGCAGTACATAATCTCGATACCTCCCAATCCTACGAATCTGCTATATAGTATATGACCCCGACCACGCTGCAAAATTTGTTTACCTAGCACTGTATACGTAATGGATATCATCATCTGCCTACAGTCTTGGGTGACTAACTGACTACTAGCAAGCCCAGGTTCTGTTCTCACGGTTTTATATATGGTTAGAAGACCATATATATCTTCAGCTGAAACACTGCTAGCACCATATCTTGGCAGTAATGCTTCCGTCAGCTCGAACATGGGTTTCCCGCCTCATTATATTACTCAGCACTAGGCAAGCCTCAGTCAAAATTCATATCAACTGTGTGTACTTCGAAAGTACATCACGATGTGCTATACCACCTCTAGAATTGTTAATTTACTCTCATTCTCGGAGATGGGCACCTGGATTCAAGTTGTTCACACTAAATCCAAAAAATAAATTAAACAGCTAACGCAACACTATTGCAATATGTCCATACTGCTTTAATCTTTTATTTTATCATAACCCAGGCTAAACTGAACTGGCTATCCACCATCTACTCTACAATTACAGTACCATGGAGGGTAGATATGAACTACCTGTACACATGCAACGGCGTGGGACTCCTTGGCTTATACGAAGGAACAGTATATCTCTTTGTACCCAAATAATGTTATTCTTAGTTATCTTGAGCTACTACTCTTTAACATGTCGTCTATTGGTCTGTTTGTTTCCGAGAAGGAAGACTTGTGGTGCCGCACGTTTCCTCTGCCCGTGGTGCAGCTAACCGAAAAGAACGCAGGCTGATCATTGATTCAAAACGTGCTAGCTTTAAAGGTGGTGTTACCATCGTTACTTAACACATTGTTTTTGGTTCTTCTTGAGATACGTCGATTAATTATATTTACCTTCTTTTCTCTCTAGATCATGTTTTACATGTTACGATGCCTTCGGTTCATCACATCGAAACCAATGAACAGTCAGTTGAACTGACGGATAACATATTTGCCAAGGATACACCAGTTATCCCACAAGCAGTAGTCGAACATCTGTCTACACTAAGTGATAAACAGTAGGTACTTCTTCACCGATCAATTTTGCATTTGTTCAACATGACTTAACAAAAGATATACTTGCAGATATGGAACAAATCCTGTCGAAGACGTGCCTAATGCCGATGACAAGAAAAACATCAGTTGAGTTGATTCCCCGTTAGGTGAGTATGAACCGTTCATGTTAAAATGATGCCAACTCTATATTGCTTACCGTCAACTCGGACCTCACGTTAATTGTTACGTAAATTACTTTTCAGGAAAGTTGTCTAATAGGTGACACGAGTTCTCTTCCAGCTATCTAGGTGTTGTAGAATCTTACGGTTCCACTCTTCTCTTTTGCTATGTATTGTACATATGAATCAACCGTACAATGCAATACCTGTCTTCTGCATCTCTTCTAGCTGGTGGCTTGACCCTTCCGTGTCCTTCGTTCTGTACAATTGCTTTTGCTTTATGTTGCTATCTCCACTCTTAGTTTTACTTATTTGTACTTTCTACTAGCTGCCATACTTGGTTTGGAATAAAGACTTTGTACTCAAATAGATTATCATATTGGCAGCTTTTTTCATCACACTTACAAGTCTATTTCATCTATTTTTCTACCTCATTTGATCTTTATAATCAGTCCATTTAGTACAAACTACATTTGAGGAGAGTATGCTATGCTTTCTAATGTATTCATTAAATTAACGATTTGAAATTTTCACACGAGATCTACGGGGTCGTGCGCCAAGGCGCACATCAAAATCTAGTGGACTTAAGTGACGACCCAAGTGTCACATAAGTCACTGCTACCGTAGGTCTCATAGCTAAACGTGAGTGATCTAGCCAATTACGCGACCACCTGTTGTGAAAATACTCCAATTAGAAGTCAAACTAGAACACGATCAGAAGAAGCGTAGCACAACCTCTTGTTCAGGTTCCAATGCGTCGGTTTTGCAGAACCTAGGATAGAAAGATGTTGTTTATTTACAACACGACTTGTGGTATAATTTTTTCTCTCATCGCATTCAGCACGATGGCATGGTCGCACACATAGTGTTGTGCAAGTGGCGGTAAAGAATGTGGCGGACTGAGCTCAAATAAGAGGAAGGTTTGGACTATTTTTAGAAGACAACTCGAAATGGGCTCAGCTTTGACTTAAAGAATCCACTTGATTAGTAGGCGAGGTTTGTACTAATGGTGGAGTTGACCAAAGATAAGCCAACAAGAAAACAATATGTGGTTCAATCATTGAGCAATTATAATTAGTCATATTAGTATAAATTTTATTTCTTAGAAGTACGAGGGTATGGCCCATTTTGGCTATAAGAAGTTTCGTTTCGAACAAACCTTCGCTATTTAAGCCACCTAGGCTTGAAGTATCTTCTTCTTTATAAGGGGAGTGATGTTTTGGCTCTTGGGGGCATATATTTCTTTTATTTTAAAATACATTTTAAAATGTCAAAAGATTCCAAATGACAAATTCACGTGTGCATCTTCACATGATACATGCGCACAAAGTCTTGAAAAAATGACTTACCGTCTTGGCTGTGTAAGAAGACAAAAAAAAGTGCTAAAAATAAGGCTTTTGTGAGATATATTTTGTCTTTTTGTAGACAAGAATTCCTTGAGCAACAATAGACAAGAATCCCATGAAAAATCTGAAGGAGATATGCCCTAGAGGCAATAATAAAGTGGTTATTATTTATATCTTTATGTTTATGATAAATGTTTATATACCATGCTATAATTGTATTAACCGAAACATTAGTACATGTGTGATATGTAGACAAACAAAGAGTCCCTAGTATGCCTCTTAACTAGCTTGTTGATTAATGGATGATTAGTTTCATAATCATGAACATTGGATGTTATTAATAACAAGGTTATATCATTGTATGAATGATGTAATGGACACACCCAATTAAGCGTAGCATAAGATCACGTCATTAAGTTATTTGCTATAAGCTTTCGATACATAGTTACCTAGTCCTTATGACCATGAGATCATGTAAATCACTTATACGGAAAGGTACTTTGATTACATCAAACGCCACTGCGTAAATGGGTGGCTATAAAGGTGGGATTAAGTATCGGAAAGTATGAGTTGAGGCATATGGATCAACAGTGGGATTTGTCCATCCGATGACGGATAGATATACTGGGCCCTCTCGGTGGAATGTCGTCTAATGTCTTGCAAGCATATGAATAAGATCATAAGAGACCACATACCACGGTACGAGTAAAGAGTACTTGTCGGAGACGAGGTTGAACAAGGTATAGAGTGATACCGAAGATCAAACCTCGGACAAGTAAAATATCACGAGACAAAGGGAATTGGTATTGTATGTGAATGGTTCATTCGATCACTAAAGTCATCGTTGAATATGTGGGAGCCATTATGGATCTCCAGATCCCGCTATTGGTTATTGGTCGGAGTGAGTACTCAACCATGTCCGCATAGTTCACGAACCGTAGGGTGACACACTTAAAGTTGGATGTTGAAATGGTAGTACTTGAATATGGAATGGAGTTCGAATATTTGTTCGGAGTCCCGGATGAGATCCCGGACATCACGAGGAGTTCCGGAATGGTCCGGAGAATAAGATTCATATATAGGATGTCATTTTATGTGAATTAAAATGTCGCGGAAGGTTCTATGGAAGGTTCTAGAAGGTTCTAGAAAAATCCGGAAGAAACCACCAAGGAAGGTGGAGTCCACATGGGACTCCACCTCCATGGCCGGCCAACCTAGTGGGGGAGGAGTCCCAAGTGGACTCCCCCTTGGCCGGCCACCCCCCATATGGGAGGTGGAACTCCCACCTTTGGTGGGAGTCCTAGCTTGGCTAGGTTTCCCTCTCCTATGGAAGGTTTTGGTTCGGGTCTTATTCGAAGACTTGGACACCAACTCTTGGGAATCCACCTATATAATGAGGGGCCAAGGGAGGGGGCCGCCACCCCAAGACCACAACCTGGCCGCCCCCTGTGGCCGGCCACCCCTCCCAAACCCTAGCCGCCCCCTCTCCTCCATAGCTCCCGCGCGCTTTAGCGAAGCTCCGGAGTTCTCCACCGCCAGACACCACGCCGTCGTGCTGTCGGATTCAAGAGGAGCTACTACTTCCGCTGCCCGCTGGAACGGGAGGTGGACGTCGTCTTCATCAACAACCGAACGTGTGACCGAGTACGGAGGTGCTGCCGTTCGTGGCGCCGGAACCGATCGTGATCAAGATCTTCTACGCGCTTTTGCAAGCGGCAAGTGAACGTCTACCGCAGCAACAAGAGCCTCATCTTGTAGGCTTTGGAATCTCTTCAAGGGTGAGACTCGATACCCCCTCGTTGCTACCGTCTTCTAGATTGCATCTTGGCTTGGATTGCGTGTTCGCGGTAAAATTTTTGTTTTCTATGCAACGTTGTCCTACAGTGGTATCAGAGCCGTGTCTATGCATAGATGGTTGCACGAGTAGAACACAATGGTTTTGTGGGCGTTGATGCTCTTGTTATCTTTAGTTTGAGTACTTTGCATCTTTGTGGCATAGTGGGATGAAGCGGCTCGGACTAACTTTACATGACCGCGTTCATGAGACTTGTTCCTCGTTCGACATGCAACTTGTATTGCATAAGAGGCTTTGCGGGTGTCTGTCTCTCCTACTATAGTGAAGATTCAACTTACTCTTCTATTGACAACACTAGTATCACCGTTGTGGTTCATGTTCGTAGGTAGATTAGATCTTACTCGAAAACCCTAAACCACGTAAAATATGCAAACCAAATTAGAGACGTCTAACTTGTTTTTGCAGGGTTTGGTGATGTGATATGGCCATGATATGATGATGAATATGTATGAGATGATCATTATTGTATTGTGGCAACCGGCAGGAGCCTTATGGTTGTCTTTAATTTTCATGTTGAGTAGTATTTCAAAGTAGTTGTAATAGTTGCTACATGAGGTGAACAACCATGAAGATGGCGCCATGAACCTTGACGCTACGCCGACGATGATGGAGATTATGCCCGTTGATGATGGAGATCATGTTCGTGCTTTAGAGATGAAGATCGGCGCAAAGACAAAAGGGCCATATCATATCACATATGAATTGCATGTGATGTTAATCCTTTATGCATCTTATTTTGCTTAGAACGCGACGGTAGCATTATAAGATGATCCCTCACATTAATATCAAGATAATAAAGTGTTCTCCCCTCGTATGCACCGTTGTAACAGTTCGTCGTTTCAAAGCATCTCGTGATGATCGGATGTGATAGACTCAACGATTCACATACAACGGGTGTAAGCCATGTTGCACACGCAGAATACTTGGGTTTGCTTGACGAGCCTAGCATGTACATACATGGCCTCGGGACAACGGAAACCGAAAGGTTGAACACGAGTCATATGGATGATATGATCAACATATTGATGTTCACCATTGAAGCTACATCATCTCACGTGATGATCGGTTTTGGTGTAGTGAATTTGGATCGTGTATCACTTAACAACTATGAGGGATGTTGTATTAAGTGGGAGTTCATTAGTAATTAGATTAAAACATGAACTAATTATCATAAACATAGTCTGAGTAGTATTTTGAATTAATTTTGTAGTATTGGCATCCGTTTACTACTATGCGCTAGTCTTGTAATTGAGATATAAATACTGTTAAAATCTGACAAGAAACTTTACGGATTGGTACCGTATTGTTAAAGAATCAAGAGTTAATTAAGTCCTATTGCAAACTTTTAGTAAACCTCACATTGTTGATTCAAAGAGCTATGGTTTCAAATAGTACCTAAAGTTATCTTGTCTCCGTGAAACTTGAAGTTCAAATCTGTTTGAAAAGTAAGGAGCTGAAAATTTAGTTTTCAGAAATAATCAAGGTATGAGATATATGTGATATCTAAGACCTTATTGCAAGATGATAGAATATAAATTTGGTGAGACTACATAAACTCATAAGTTTTATGGGAATGTATGAAGGTTGAAGACGCCAGGCGTCACAATCCTCCAACTATTGGGGCACTAATAATATCGCATATCCATGAAGTTATCATCCTTAGTATGCACCGTTGCTAAGACTCGTCGTATCGAAGCATCACGTGATGATCGGGTGTTATAGATTCTACGTGTGCTTACAACGGGTGCAAGCCAGATTTGCACATGAAAATACTAAGGTTAAACTTTATGAGCCTAACATGTACAGACATGGTCTCAGAAAGTTGTTATGAATTGATGGATAAAATTATGAGTGAAATTGTTCATCATATTACAAAGTTACTAATAGTGAAATCTAGAACACTTTGATCATATGATGATCAACTTCAAAATAAGAACCTCAAGGTTATTGGTATTAGACCAACAAACCTAGAAGTTATTAATGTTGAAGTGTTTTTCTGAATAATGAGGAAAGCTAAAAGAGCTGCAAAAGAAATTTTGGCAAAAGAAAGAAAAGACTAGAAAGTCTAGCTCAGGTGTATATAAATGATATACATGTTATGGTTGTATTCCTAGTTAAGTCACACAATGAAATTCTTGGGTATTAGTACCATATTGGTTGGTATGAAGTGTCATACAAAAATAACGCAATACAAGAATTCAATGGCCTAAGTGATTGACAAGGAATATGATAGGAATGCACGACTGGAACAAAATAAAGTGTTATTATGTTCGTCGTTAGCATTCTATCTAGCCCTTAGAATTTATAATAAAGAACTTAATAATTGTTATTTTGCTCTGGTCAAATGAAAACAATGAGTTGTTCAAATTATGACATTACTCCATATACGATGGATAAGTTATTATAAATCTTAATGGTGAAACACACATACATAACACTGACGCTAAAATGCCATAAGGCAAATGATTTGAATTCCACTTATTTATGGAACCGCCATTTAGGTCATGTTAGAAAGGAACGCATGAAGGAACTCCATGCAAATGGATTTTTGGAGTCATTTGATTTTTGAATCATTTGGCGCTTGCAAATCTTTTCTAAAGAGAATGATTAAAATACCGTTCATAGGCCAAAAGTTGAACGGGCAACTAACTTAGTGGAAAAATACATGATGATGTATGTGGTTCACTGGGCATAGTTGTGTGCGGGAGATTCTTCTACTTCATGAAAACTTTCAACAATGAATTGAGTATATATATGTGGATATATTCAATAAGGAAGAAGTTTGAAACATTTGAATGGATTCAAATAAATTTCAGTATGAAGTGGAAATCATCGTAATAGAAATCAAATATCTATGATTGGATCATGGTGGAAATATTTGAATTACGAGTTTTAGCGAACATCTAAGAGAGTTATGAAATTGTTCTACAACTTACGTTTCTTGGAGTATCATAGTGATGATGAAGTATCCAAGAGATATATCCAAACTTTGTTGGATCAATGATGAGATAAAATATTGATGCCATTATATTTTTGTGGATTATGCTTTAGTGACTACCGCTTTTACACTGAATAGAGCATCATAATGATCCGTTGAAATGACACCATACAAGTTATGGCATGGGTATAAACCCTAATAGTCAACCAAAATCGGATGAATGTCTTTGTTGGTTATTCCAGAGATTTAATTGGGAATTCTTCCCACGAGACAAAGACAAAAGTGTTTGTCAATGTTTCTTATTTCCGAGAAATTGTTTCGAGTGAAGTATTTGAGTGGGAGGACAATATAATTTGATAAGGTTTATGAACCTGAGCATAATGATCAGAGTAGCGCAGCATCGGAATTGGTTTCGGAAGCGGCCACGACGATCATGGCTCTCATGACTACAAAGTGTTTTAGCCATGGAGATCGAAGTACATATTGAACCTTTGTAGGTATGGTTTACTTTGTGATCAAATAAATGATTTGTGGACAAAGGATTGATTTTGAACAATGATAAACCAACTACAAAACAAAGAAGTTATGATGGGCCCGACTCCGTTAAAATGGCCATGCGCCATGAAATCCAAGATAGATGAATACTTTATGAAAGTAAATGGATCTATGAAATTGATAGACTTGGATGAAATATCCTTGAAGAAAGCTTGACTTATCGAAAAATTGTTTACGACAAAGTTCAAAGAGTTGAATACGATAAGATTAGATCTTCCGTATCAATGCTTATAGTCTATGTGGATTATTCTAGTAATCACTACATATTTCTTTTATGAGATATGCTAGTAGGATGGCAAAATACATTACTTATCAGAAGTATGTATTAAAGGTGTATACAAGATACAACCAAGAGTTTTGCTGGTCCGTGGAATACTAGATAGGTATACGAACTTCAATTGGATGAAGTAAGTATTGCGGAGTTGGAATCTTCACCAGATGAAATAGTCAAAGAGTTTTGATTTCATCGAGACGATGAAGAGGCTTGCATTTGCAAGAAATTAAGTGGGAGCGCTAAGACACATTTATAATACTTTATGTAGGTGACATATAGTTGGTTATAAATGATGTAATTATATACTTGATTAAAAAGGTTTCATTGAGAATTAACTTCAATGAAAGGATATGGACTGAAACAAATTTAGTGTCAAGATCTATGAAGATAGATTGAAACACATAAATAAGTTTAAGTCAAAGTACATATGATGGATATTAAAGTAGTTCAATATAGAAATATTAAGAAAATGTTCTTGTCATGTGAAGGTTTAACAAGACTTGAGTGTATCTGACACTCAATGAGTAAAAACACATGAGTGATTATAGATCACGAATAATATGTACACAATCAGATATCATGTGCTATAAAGTGTTATGAGCATATACCAGAATGATTCATATGATGATCATTGGACGACAGTAAGAATATCCTTGAGTACTTTAGAAGAACTAAGGATATATATATATATTTTTGTATGAAGAAATGACAAACAAATCGATGTAAGGTGTTACACCGATATTGGTTTTGTCACATATAAAATATAATTTCAATCTCAAATTAGACTAAGTGTTGTTTAAAAGGTAGCACAATGAGCTAGAAGTTGTCTATGCTAGATTTAGAAGAGTTCTAAATATTGTGACGGATTCTACAAAAGAAGGCAGAGTATGTCATTATTTTGACAATGACAAAGGATGTTAAGTCAAGAGGTTCTTTGAGAACTTGGTGCAGTTCCGACTCGAACTTTGAAGCTATATTGTGTGTGACAATATTAGTGACATATTTCAGACAGCGGAATTAAGGTTCCACCAGAAGATCAAACATATTTAATGCCGACTCATTTGGAAATGAGTGATGCGTTGAGACGCAAATGAATTACAAAATACATACGTTTCTGAGCGTGTCAGATCCGTTGACTAAAAACCTCTCCCGTGAGCAATACATGATAAAGCACCATAAGGCCAAGGTGTTATATCTTTACAAATGTAAACTAGATTATTGACTCTAGTGCAAGTGGGAGACTGAAGGAGATATGCCCTAGAGGCAATAATAAAGTGGTTATTATTTATATCTTTATGTTTATGATAAATATTTATATACCATGCTATAATTGTATTAACCGAAACATTAGTACATGTGTGATATGTAGACAAACAAAGAGTCCCTAGTATGCCTCTTAACTAGCTTGTTGATTAATGGATGATTAGTTTCATAATCATGAACATTGGATGTTATTAATAACAAGGTTATATCATTGTATGAATGATGTAATGGACACACCCAATTAAGCGTAGCATAAGATCTCGTCATTAAGTTATTTGCTATAAGCTTTCGATACATAGTTACCTAGTCCTTATGACCATGAGATCATGTAAATCACTTATACCGGAAAGGTACTTTGATTACATCAAACACCCACTGCGTAAATGGGTGGCTATAAAGGTGGGATTAAGTATCCGGAAAGTATGAGTTGAGGCATATGGATCAACAGTGGGATTTGTCCATCCCGATGACGGATAGATATACTGGGCCCTCTCGGTGGAATGTCGTCTAATGTCTTGCAAGCATATGAATAAGATCATAAGAGACCACATACCACGGTACGAGTAAAGAGTACTTGTCAGGAGACGAGGTTGAACAAGGTATAGAGTGATACCGAAGATCAAACCTCGGACAAGTAAAATATCACGAGACAAAGGGAATTGGTATTGTATGTGAATGGTTCATTCGATCACTAAAGTCATCGTTGAATATGTGGGAGCCATTATGGATCTCCAGATCCCGCTATTGGTTATTGGTCGGAGTGAGTACTCAACCATGTCCGCATAGTTCACGAACCGTAGGGTGACACACTTAAAGTTGGATGTTGAAATGGTAGTACTTGAATATGGAATGGTGTTCGAATATTTGTTCGGAGTCCGGATGAGATCCCGGACATCACGAGGAGTTCCGGAATGGTCCGGAGAATAAGATTCATATATAGGATGTCATTTTATGTGAATTAAAATGTCGCGGAAGGTTCTATGGAAGGTTCTAGAAGGTTCTAGAAAAGTCCGGAAGAAACCACCAAGGAAGGTGGAGTCCACATGGGACTCCACCTCCATGGCCGGCCAACCTAGTGGGGAGGAGTCCCAAGTGGACTCCCCCCGGACCCCCCATATGGGAGGTGGAACTCCCACCTTTGGTGGGAGTCCTAGCTTGGCTAGGTTTCCCTCTCCTATGAAAGGTTTTTGGTTCGGGTCTTATTCGAAGACTTGGAAACCAACTCTTGGGAATCCACCTATATAATGAGGGGCCAAGGGAGGGGGCTGGCCACCCCAAGGCCACAACCTGGCCGCCCCCCTGAGTGGCCGGCCACCCCTCCCAAACCCTAGCCGCCCCTCTCCTCATAGCTCCCGCGCGAAGCTCGGAGTTCTCCACCGCCACCGACACCACGCCGTCGTCTTGTCGGATTCAAGAGGAGCTACTACTTCCGCCCGCTGGGCAGGAGGTGGACGTCGTCTTCATCAACAACCGAACGTGTGACCGAGTACGGAGGTCTGCCCGTTCGTGGCGCGGAACCGATCGTGATCAAGATCTTCTACGCGCTTTTGCAAGCGGCAAGTGAACGTCTACCGCAGCAACAAGAGCCTCATCTTGTAGGCTTCGGAATCTCTTCAAGGGTGAGACTCGATACCCCCTCGTTGCTACCGTCTTCTAGATTGCATCTTGGCTTGGATTGCGTGTTCGCGGTAGGAAATTTTTTGTTTTCTATGCAACGTTGTCCTACAAAATCAAGGGGAGTGCAATAGACAGGAATTCCCTCAAGAACAAGACTTTGTCACAAGTGACTGCGAAACCAACCGACTCTCCCTTTTGGAAAGGACTCATGGGAGTGAAAGACGATTTCTTCTCACGAGGTTCGTTCACAATTGGGAATGGCCAGCAAGTACGCTTTTGGGAAGACAATTGGCTGGGCGATGCTCCTTTGGCATCCCAATATCCTTCGTTGTATAATATCGTCCGACGAAGAAATGTTTTAGTCGCCGATGTTCTTTCAAATACACCTTTGAATATAGAGTTTAGAAGGACTTTGACAGGAAACAAGTGGGATGCTTGGATTGCGTTAGTCCAACGCCTTATTCTTGTAACCTTGTCAGAGGAGAAGGATATTTTTGTATGGAAGTTAACAACGTCTGGATCTTTCACGGTAAAATCCATGTATGAAGATTATATGAACGGTCATACGATCTATCTTCGTAAATATATTTGGAAACTTAAGATACCACTGAAAGTCAAGATTTTTATGTGGTTTCTTCATAGAAAAGTTATACTCACTAAAGATAATTTAGCTCGCCGGAATTGGAATGGTTGCATGAAATGTGCGTTTTGTGATTCATCGGAATCAATCAATCATCTGTTCTTTGATTGTCCCTTCGCTAAACTTATTTGGAGAGTTATTCAGTTCACTTTCAATATTGTTCCTCCAACAAATGTTACAAATATGTTTGGAAATTGGTTAAACGGAGTTGACAAAGTGTCCAAGTTCAGAATTAGAATTGGGTTTTGCGCGCTCATGTGGGCTATATGGAACTGCCGCAATGATATTGTCTTTAACAAGAGTACGAACTCAAATTTTTTACAGGTTACCCGTATGGTCTCACACTGGATCCACGAATGGTCTCTTTTACTGCCGGAGACGCAACGCGAGCCTATGCATGCTGGATGCCGCCGGCTGGATGCGGTGGCACGGGCTATATACAACCAGGATGGCTGGCGTCCTGTTAAACGACTTTCAGATGTTTAAGCGAGTCTCTCTTATTTTTCATTGGCTAGTTTTTGTGTACACGCTTTGTGATTCGTGAATTGTAAAACTAAAGATTATGTTATCTGGGTAATAAAAGAGGGCTGCGTGCATCGATTGATGCAGAGGCCGGGGTCATCCCCCATTTCGAAAAAAAAGACAGGAATTCCCTAAGTGCCCCAAATGGCATCACCTTATTCTTCTCGAGCTTTCCCACAGTCAAAAGTTGCTCCATTCACCAGTGGTATCCTTGAAGGCGGTCACCAAACCTTTACACGCTCTTCGCATAGCTGCTAAAGTAGTCGTTTTTGTTAAATCATACTTCTGACCAATAGTATCAGTGGCTTTATGCGTCCGCAACCTAGTTTTGTATCTGCATAGTGAAGGAAAGAAAGAAGCATGTTAAGGTGACTTGAGGGAAAGACTGATCCTGATAGACAAGAATGGTACGGTTATGCTTGAGCACGCCAAGGTGGTATTGAATATCGACATAAATATAGCCCATTGGGCCAGCTTTAGGATTATGCTTACTCCTACTGTGGAGAAAACCAGAGGAGTCCGACTACCATTTCTTCGTATGAAGCTTCTTCGTAACTTAAGTGGAGGCTTTCAAAGTTGACCAAAGCCCTATCCACAAATCGCTCACGGACAACTCCTTCCGTCTAGGGTGCCCAAACACCCAACATAACAAAACCCACAAAGGAGAACAAGGGAAATCAAATTTCATTTGGTGAAAGTGTAGATTTAGATCTCCTATATGCGGTTCCCAACACACAAATGCATGTTATGGTGCACAAGTCGTTGGCATAACACTTGTGGAACTCCGTCCCACAAATATTACACCACCCAGAGTGGTGAAAAAAAAAACATCATGGGTCCAAATTTCTCATATATTCATGGTCACAAGCCAAAAGTGTACAAAATCTTCGAGATCCTCTTCAGTCCATTTGAGGATTCATGGGAAAATGCAAATTCAAACTACCTAGCTTAAAGAGAAATGACACTTCTAAGCCTAGTACCGGCGAAGCTAATCAACTTATTTAGTAGGATTCTATGCTGGTCGACTCATCTAACTTATTCTAGTTTATCTTTGCTTCAACCTCTTCCTCTTCATCTTCATCTTCAATTCCATAAACCATATCTTAGTCTACTCCTTCGATGCCTCTAGAAAGATCTGGTTCAGCTAGTATACTTCCTCTCATTCGGGTTCTTCTGTAGTTTTCTCATCAGTCTTCTCATAATCTAAGAATGGGTTTAAGATGGTATCGTAACTATTGTTTGAGTATGAGCACACTCAACAAATTCTAGTAGGTTGTTGTTTGATGCACTATCTACAGTCCTCAATTGTAGATCCTAGACTTAGGCAAGTTTTCGAAAAAGGTAAATTAGGTCTTCTTCATGAGTTGTAAGGATTTCATGGAGTTCCTTTCCACATTGTGATTGTAATTCTGTTCCAGAACAAGGATAACATGTCTCCTTTGATATACTTAGCATAAGTGCATTACTTTTTCACAAATACCTTAAGCTTTGATTCACACCCGCGAGTATGTCCCCATTGACATTTCTATATGGTACGAGGCCTGACTAAAACGCAAGCCAATCACTGCCCTTCTCCGTAGCCTCGCATTCCACCCTTTGTAACGAGATTTTGTCAGATGACCTACGCTCAGTTACCGTCCATTCAAAGATACTAAAGTTGTCATCCTACATCACATGATGGGGATGTTACGGGCTCCCACCCACTGATTTCACTACTAAAGACAACCCGATTAAGTATCTCAGGAGATGCGGAAGGAAGAAGATATATCAGACTTTCCTGCTCCATAATAGGATTTGCATTCAGCACGGTCTATACGGCGCTTAGAATGAGTGAATGAAATTGTTGTTTAGTCCTAGGTATATTTATAACTACAATAAACCCCCAATATATTTTCACCTTTTATTCATCCATGGTTCCACTTCCCATCATAATAGATTAATCGACCACTTTGGACCAGTAACCCATATCTCATATTCATCATGAAAACAATTTTTTTTGCTTTTTAATGCAATAGAGAATTGTAGTGTTTTGAAAATACTTTGTATAAAATAGTCAAAAGGAATGAGCAAGGGGAAGCTTTCTTTTGAACTTGCCTGATAACTGTGAGTTACTACAGTTTGCATATTCTATTTGACTTTAGACATCGGGTTCTGAAAATAACATCATTGTCCGGCAAGAACAATGTTTAAAGAGCCAAATTTGGTGCTAATATGCATAAGAGGAGATGCATTTTCGTAGTGTGTTGAACCCTCCCCTTAGTGATGTTTTTAGGGTTCTCTTGATATTATTTACCACCTTTGCCCTTATGGACTTAGTGATCATTTCTTTGTGGTAATAAAGTATTATTATTATTATTTTATCACACACCGATAAAATTCATCTTCTGGGGTTTTAACACTCAAAGTATTTGGATGGTATTGGTATTATGGTCACACTTCAAATGGTTACATATAACTTCACTTTAGGATTTACATGTGAATTTCACTTTGGAAAATTATTTATGGAACATTATTAAGGTTCAAAATAATATTCCTTTTATTTACAGAAAACTATTAAGGTTTTTAGTAATCATAAATAATTTTAAACACTTTAAATGGTTTTTTTAATTCATTAAATCAGTTTGCATTTTTATCTTCATAAAATAGATTTTTTAAAAATCTAAAATATAAGATTTGAACTACTTACAATTTTCTCTACTACTAGGTATTTTCCGTGTTAAACCTATTTTTGAAAATACTAAATTTCTCTTATGGGGCCTACTGGTCAGACCTGGTATAACCCTCTCTCTCTCTCTCTCTCTCTCTCTCTCTCTCTCTCTCTCTCTCTCTCTCTCTCTCTCTCTCTCTCTCCCGTGCTTTCTCTCACTCGCTCTAGCGACTGAGTTGCCACCGTCGCCGCTCGCTGATTTCGGCTGGCCCGATGTCATGCTCGTACATATATGCTCGCCTTGCTATCCTCTGCCTTCATATCCGCTTCGACCTGTCTCTCGTGCTCTTGCGAGGCCGCCTCTAATTCTCTTTGAAATCTAGGGTTTCGTTGTTCATCGCGCCACCGTGCTCCGGTGCCTCGAGTGGCTTCCTTGGTGTCGTTGGTGGTGTCTATGACGTCGTCGCAATCCGCGTGGTGTGGCGCAGGTTGAGGACACCCTTTATATCCATTTTGTGCAATGTAAAATTTGCTCTGTAGCACTTTCAAAGGAGGGCGTATCAATGCGAACCAATTTCGGTGATCTTATTATGGTAGACGATCATGTCCGTATATCCCCGTAAACCCCCTGCCGTCTCTTTATCCTCGAGATCCACACCCTTGTCCCGTCCCACTCCGAACGACCGACCCTGTCCCCAACTACCGGCGCCGTCGGCGGTGGCTTCTCCAGCGGGGCGCCTCGGAGTTTCCGACGCCGTCCACCTCACTGTCGAGCATGTCCTCACCGGCGCCGGTTCCGGCCTCGCCGGGGTCCTCCTCTCAGGTCCGTCCACCCTCCTTCGATCTTCGTCATCCATGTCCGTTTGGTTGATTAATGTCTCCGCACTTTCGATTGCTTCCCCTATCCTATCCGTCTGGTTTACTCGTTGATTCCGGTTTGGGTGGATGGCTGTGCAATTCCCGGCGGTGAATTTCGTTGCTGTTGTGGCTGCATCTGGTTGTTCCGTTCGGTAGGGATGGGTGGATGGTGAATATGATTTGGTTGGTAATGTCCACATGCTGGATCCTTGAACAAAAAGGCGGTCTTTTTCTAGAGATCAGCAATGTTGGCTTCCATATTGGTTTAGTTAAGATCAGGATTCGGTGATCCCGTACCCGTTAATCTCTTTGACCCTCAATACATTCTTAGGCTGAGTTTATGTGCATTACTATTAGTATCAAAAGTTACAGACAGGTAGCTTTGTAATATTGTATATACGGTAACTCTAGGCACGAAGACTGTTTAACAAGTTATAGGGAGATTATCAGCACAAAGAACAACAAATAATTTTGGATTGTTCTCAAAAGTTATACCTGAAATCAAATAAATTATGTCTGAGAGAATGAAGAATTGAGAAATTGCCCAATTACTGAAGGGTTACACTGTTCTGATTTCTCGTCAAACTAGCTAATTGATGCTCCCTCTGTTTCATAATTCTTGTTGTGGTTTTAGTTCAAATTCCAACTACACTCGCGACAAGAATTGTGGAACAGAGAGAGTACAAAATTTAGATCAGTGTAGGATTTTTACTGATCCATACATTTATGGAAATTGCTATTTGTGTCAATACAACAACATCAAAAGCCTTTTCCCCAAGCTATTTGTGTCAATGCTAACCTATTTTTAGCTATTAAGATTTCATTCATGAGAATATATACATAATCTACACTAATCTACACTAATACACTAATACATAACCAATAATGTAACAAAAGTATGAAAACTCTATCCACCCAATCAATTAATTAGACCAATCGCCAACATTGTAAAAAATGGTTTGTATTATGACATTGTGCAGCCAAAGACAACTGCTGGAATGGAAAGCAAATGTATTAGTGCAACAAATTCATCTCAGTTAGATTTTTTCCTTATATTTAGAATTTGGGCATGTAGTTTTGTTTAAATTTTTGGAATGGTTATGTTAGATGTGTTGGGACTGGACACAGTTTATAAACGCGTTTTGCACTAGGCACCTCTCATCCTACAAGTAGTAGGGACAGTGGAGAAGATTGCCACGGGGAATTACATGCTTAATTCAGATAAATTGCTTGCCTTTCCTGATATAATAAAATGCTAACAAAAAACCTTCTGATTTTGACAGAGAAAACGAGGTTCAACAGAATCAATTGGCTTGTATGCAGTCCAGTGTTGTGAATGTTATAAATGGCGTACGATTCCAACAAAAGATGAATTTGAGACAATTCGTGAGAACTTCACTGCTGATCCATGGTTCTGCAGTAAAAGACCTGACTGCACATGCAAAGACCCTGCAGACATTGAGTATGACAGCAGCCGCATCTGGGTTATCGACAAGCCCAACATACCAAAGCCGCCACCCAACACGGAGAGGCTAGTGATTATGAGAGGTGATCTCACTAAAACTGATATCTACTATGTCCTGCCAAATGGGAAGCGTGCAAAGGGCACAGGGGATGTGCAGAAGTTTCTCGATGCAAATCCAGAGTACAAAGACAGCTTATCACTTGAAAGCTTCAGCTTTACAATGCCCAAGATTGTTGAGGAGACTGTTTCCAATAGCTCTGCGTGGAAAACTAAAAAGACTAAAAAGCAGGACAAGACAAATGCTTCAAGCAGCAAGAACTAACTGCGGCAGCAAATACAAAACAGTTCATGTGCCTGCTTGGATGATCCTACCTCTTCTACCTTGAAGGTAGTCAAGTTGGTTTTCTCTCTGCAATGTTACTTCTTTTAGGATCTGTGAAGTTACTCTGAGCACTAAAATGCAGTGAATCTGTTCCTGGTTATGCATCAACTTGGGGTAAAATTCTGAGATGCTTGAGAAGGGCTGTAGTTTTATCTCATAACTAGTTGCAGATAGATGTTTGAGTTATGAACCTGCGTGATACATTATCTTCTAGGTTTTTTTTTTTCAGTACATGAGCATTGCACACGGTGATCTCATTAGAAAGCAGCCTATCAGGTCAATTCCCTGCGACTTACGGAAATAGAAAACCATTAAAGGCTGTGCAGTGCATAACAAATTGCTTCCTTTGAACCGGAAAGTAAGCAGATTGATTGATCATGTAGAACAATTTAGTCAAATTTGCATAGTATATTGGCTTGGTGAAATAAGAATGGCAAATGCAACTAACATACTTTGTAACTGGAATGACCAAGAATCGCTAGGTAGCACACTTAAACAGTACTAATAGGAGCATTGGCAGTTCCGGTGGCTGGCCTATTGACAATCCCGATGTGGGTGAGCAACACCCAGAGGATGTTCGTGGCGATGTGCCATACAAGTATGGTATCAGATGTACCTTTGCCGTTGCAGGCCCAGAGGAAGCTTTCACCGGCTGAGCTCTGCCGCAGTGATGCCTTGCCGTTGCCAATTGGGCATCCGCCGGTACTGACGCTGCTCCTTAGTGTGTCAACGATGCAGAATAAAGACTTATCCACTTAGATGAATAAATCATACTCTATTTATATTATTAATGAATATGTATCCCAACCCATCTCGAGGTATTTGTATCAATACCTATTCGGTAGATCTTTTTTTTTCCTCTGCCAGGAACCAGATTTGAACTGGTGACACGAGGATTTTCAGTCCTCTGCTCTACCAACTGAGCTATCCTGACCTTTTCTTGTGCATCATCCTAGTAGAGTATTTGTATCTATGTCAATTAAAGGGACTAAAAAATAAATTAAATAAAGGATTTCAAATTCGAAATTGTAAAATGGGGGGGGGTAGTCCTATGCATTGTACATGGCTTACTTAATAATACTGAAAAATAGAGCGAATAACCGGGATTCTTTCCCGATACTCTAATAAAAAACAAATACGGTTAACCACCATGTTAACTAATCGATTACGAAAAATAGGATCGGATTTTGCAGTTCTTTTTTCTGCAGTACCTCGACGTGACATGAGCGTGATCGCTGCTGGGACCTTCACAGGCTTCCTCTTCTGATCGGATAAACGGAGGAGACGCCAAAGAAGACAGAGTAGTATTGAACATTGTCCCATTTTCCGTTCCAGTACTTCATCAGACTGATTAGAAAAAAATTAGTCCTCTATATTTTTGGGGATCGAATTCTGCGGCCGAAGTTTAGAGGAGAAAAAAATATAAAAATCCACTTTAGTGATCCGCTCTCTCCTGTAAATTATTGGGGTTGGGTTAGAGATGCTCTAAGTACTTCAATGATCAAGAAACTAAAAACAGATAGATCCTAGGAATTTGGCAACTTGGCAAGAGAACCAAATAGACATCTCATACGTCGTTTGATCTATGTTTCATTCAAATACGCCCATGAAGCCTCAGAGTTCACTTGAACCAAACTGATTAAAAATACAAGCAAGCATGTGGGAGCAAGTCCTTGGAACAAGATTCGTCGTTGCTCGAATCACCACTGTTGTTGATCCCGAAGTGAAGAATCCCGAGCAACCAGTGAGTCATCGACGTTAGACCTGAAGAACAAACCTCGTCGGAGTCGCCACAGTATTCACCTGCCCCGATCTACATGGACGGTCATCTCCCTAGGCGGGCGGAACCGAACACCTAAACCCCAGCAAGCCTCATGAGGCACAACCAAAACGAGAAGCATCATCGCCATCGAAAGGAGCAACCCGTAGGTGACGAAGATGACGAACAAGCACGTCAGAGCACCAGCTCGAAACTGAACTACTCCCACTACTCCCTCGATGCTTCTAAGCACGTCTTCGAGAAGGGGGAGGATCCACAGAGACCTCATTTGATCTGTTGCCACCTCCCACATCAAGATTGTGCCACCACAAAAACCTAGAAGTTTATTCCCGACTGCAGGCCGAACACCCAGAACAGGAGTTCCCCTACCTCCGCAGGCCAGAGTAGCATACAGAGTGGAGCATTAACAAAAAGAAAAGGCGAAGAAACTTGCAATGGAGGCGATGGTTTTTGGAGAAGGGAAAGAACCCACACATACTACCTAACCGATATCTTAGATAGTTGCATGGTTCCTAGTAGTTCACATAAATGTTGGCCTTCAGGTACATCTGTTTAGCAATCTGATGAGAAAATTTCATTTGTCCATAGTAGATGGGTGTATTACAAAAGAAACCGGCAAATTTGCAGGTACAACATATGCTTCTCATCAGGATAATCTTCACTCTGACCTTGTCAGTCATCCAAGCTGTTTACAAAAAATCTGATTAGCCATATATACATTAAACTTTGGAAATTCTTTCTTGGTTTGGTTGGATACCTTCTATGCATACATTACGGAAGTACAAATGTAGTCATGCCGAAGTAGCTAGAGAGGGCAGAAGGAACATAGGTGGGTTCGAGTGATGCAGTCATTTCACCCGAACATTGTGCACACGATTCAAGTGTCAAGCTTCTGGTGTTGACAGCAAGTATGAATGCAGTTTGATGCCACACGCTCTTCACCACGATATAAACAATATGGTCATCATGCAAGCTCAGGGTGGGGGCACCGCTGATAAACTTCTCCCAGGTCAGCTTCTTCTCCCCATCCAAGATCTCAGGCAACAAGAGATGCAGGGAACTCCAGTCGGTGACCGATATGTCGGAAGTATCAAACGTGAGACTCTTGTGCCAGACATCCGAAGAGATGGATCTGGTCCATGTGGTAGCCGTCCAACCTTGGTCGTCTCGTCGCTTGGTGTTGAAGCAGGCAGGTCCTATGTGAAGCTCTAGCTCGATAAACTTCATCACGCCATTGTGCACTGTCATTTGACGATATGGGCGTTTTGCACGGTTTTGATCTTCAAACTTCACGAAGAACTCGGTGAGGGTTTTGCAGGGTTCTGGCACGGGCAAGGCCACGAAGCGGATAGTGGGGCTCTCGTCCAGGACGTTGCACAGGAGAACTCCCCACCAGAGATCGACCCAGGCTATTAGGCCAGGTCCTGCATGTACCACGCTCGTGGGATAGTGAAGTGCCAGCTTGAGCATTGCGTTCTGTGTTTCCATGTCGTCGGCGATCCGGGCCACCCGAGTGCACCATGTTTTGCTGTCGGAGCGGTAGATGTACAGGGTGTAGTGGTGGCGGGAATCAAGCACGACGAACTGTACAAAAGGGAACACCACGGCGTAGTGTTCGACGTCATCGTAGATGGGCAAGATGGCAACCTTCATTGAACAGATAGCTGGGTAGGGCCCTGGGAGGAGGTAAAGGGATGGAGCACCTGGCCCTGCTCTGTAGACGAAATAGTCCGTGTAGCTCCACTGGTTGATGTCGCCGTCGCCGTCCCAGAAGGGGATATCCAGAAGGACCAAACCTCCTGCCACACCGATGATACTAGGCTTAGGCTCTTCAGAGAAACGCTGGCGACCCGTGAGGTCGTAGCAGCGGACGAAGCATAGCGAGAGGGCCGGCGGACCGCGGATTTCGAAGGACACATCGACGGAGAGGCCTTCGCTGTTCTCGGTTGCTGCAGAAGTTGAGTTGTGGCAGTAACTGATATGACAGTTCTGGTCCAAGAGGATCTCGGGGTAGCAGCCGAACCGGGAAGAGTAGGCTGGCATGGCGGAAGAGAGGGAGGGCGCCGGCGAGGAAGACATGGATTAGGGAGGCGGCGGAGGAGGAGATATGGGGAACTAGGGTTTTGCTTCAGTACCTCGGGGAGAACACGCGGGGTGGAGAGGACAGGTTTCGGTCAGTCGGTAGTTTTTGAGTCTGTTCGATCGGGTCCTTTTTAGCGTATTTTCGAACACCTCTGCTCGGTTTCAAAGATGTAAACATCAGGTGCGTTTTCAGAGTACAAAAACGTTTTCCCGTGAAAACGAACACTATTAAAATTTGGGAAGATGCATGGATTCCGAGTAGTGTATCCCGGTCCGCAAGGTCATCAAGATTCTAGAGGGCAGAATTTACTTTCCAAACTTTGCGATTTAGTTGAACCTGTTACTAAGGTGAAGAATTAACCAATCAAGCTTTCTGTCATGTTGATCTTGGTGATCTCACTGCCTGGATTCTCACGGAGACTGGAATATTATCCTTACCTTGCTGAATATGAAAGCTAGCTTGTGAGAAGAATGGAAAGCAATCAAGGTGCTGGGCCGATAAGCCCACATCCCATGTGGGATTGCATTTGGAAACAAGTTCCCGCAAAGGGGATATGTATGTAAGGACAATGCAGAACACCATACCTGCAGGTCACTCAAAACTGGCAAATGGGCACATCAAACTTAGTGGCCAGTGTTCCGTTTGTGATTTTTCAATTCTCTCGGGCTAAATTGGTGTGGAGAAATCTTGGTCTGGACTTGAAGATCAATGAGGGGGTGTCAAATAGACAACTGCACTGGAGTTTCCTTCTTCTTCTTTATGTCCAGAACACCTCCTAATGTCGTCATTGGTTCTGGGCGAGGTGACAACAAACAAACAATAGGTGTAACTTGCAGGTATTTGTGGTGGGAGCGAAGGCAAACCATGCATGGTGAGAACTGAGAAGGTACAGCCTCCAGACAGATCAGCAATGTCGATTCAATGACAGCAAACTTCAGGGCTTCTTATTCATTCAGCTAGACCAAAGAAGGAAAGTATAACCTGGTTGAAGCCTCCAAGTGATCATGTTAAATTAAATGTGGATGCTTACTTTGATGAGGATTCACTTTGAGGAATAATGTGGGCTGTTGTTTGCGCAGCTGAGAATTTTATTGCAGCAAGCAATTGCAGATACGCGCTGAAGAACCGTATGGACGTGGTCGAGATACTGAAGAATGGAGCACACACATGGTGTTGTTGCGGCAATTTTTGACGATTACTATCACCTGGCAACTGATTCCTTGAAGGTCAACTTCAATTATGAACCGAGGGAAGCAAACATCGTAGCTCATGAATTAGCTCATTTGGCAAAGGGTTCTAAGCAATCTGTCTGGTTAGAAGATGCCCCCCCCCGTCTATTTTAACTCTTTTAATCTTCGATGTAACAGTTATTGCTAATACATAAAGATGTACTAGTAAGGTGTGAAAAAAAACTTTAGGTAGATTTCATCCGAAATATCTTATCTGGATTCTGGGGTGTGCTTCGCAATACAGTGGATATGATAGTCTTAAGACTTAAACGTAAAATGAAAAAGATGGTATTGATAAACAAAAATGCAACGGATGATCATATCTCTTCTACATAATCATGCTTACTGGGCAGCCCAGACTATCCTGAATTTTTTGTTCAGTGCTAATCCATTCTGGAGATCCTACATAGGCAATAGGCCTTCACTAACTTGGCAACAGAGCCAAATGTACACAGAGATGTCTGGATTTGATTCTCTTTCATGGAAATATATGCACACCAAGTCGCATACTTCACTGGAACCATAGATGTGTTTTCAAGTTGCTGCACCTGCTGCATTTTATCACAGTAGGTACATTCAGAGCTGCCTATTTCCTAGTTAACATAAATGTCACAATTTAGACTCCAGGTACATCTATTTAGCAATTTGATGTCAAAATCCCATTTTTCATGGGTATGCACAAAACTCAGATACACTATATCTTCAAATAATTTCATCAATGCATGCCCTCCACAAGAATCCAGCAAAATTTGCAGATGAAGTGCTCCTCTCATAAGGAAATGCTTCACTCGGTCTTTTGCAGCCACCCCAGCTGCATAAAAATCCCGGCAAGAATTACTCCACGTGACAGGGTAATCTAGTTTTTATATCAGTAGCAACACACAGGTTATGGGAGAATAACGGAACTCCGAGGGAGCAGACAACATTAATATGAGAAGGTACCTTCCATGCATACATCACGAAGAAAGCAACCGTATCTGCTGACCAGACAATTGCGAATGATTTCACAAAGAATGGGATGATAACGTTGATCAGAGGGACCAGGATAAACAAATAGTTGAGAGCCTCCTTCTCCTTGTTTGAGCAGTCACGGGCCCGAAGAGAAGGTATAGCTGCAGAAGTAGATAATGATCAGTATTGCGTTGCAGTTTTTTTTTTTCTTTCTTGGGCATCAACACTAAATCAAAGTATTCACATATTACAGTATTTAGATTACAGTTTCTAATTGGTGCAACATCAGAAAGGCTGGATCTTATTTATATATTTTTGTATAATTTGGTGGCTTATGCAATATGTATATGCATCCAGATTAAAATTCAAGTTGAAAACTGAGAGTTACAGTGAAATAAAATTTTAACTTTCAAAAGTGTTTTATTTCCCTTACTGTGGAATAGCATTACTTTTGTTTTATTTCAAGATGTGGTAAGCCTGGCATGTTAACAATTCGTCCGAAGTTCTGATGATAACAAATTCAGTTGAGATACTTGATCGCTATAGTGAAAGGTTACAATGAAAAGGGATGTCCCCTGCAACTCATTTTCCCAGCCAACATATATAGAGGTGTAGAACACAATAAACAAATACCACGGTACATAAAGATTGGTTGCCTTTTAACTTCTTCCTTTTAATAATGGAACACAACGTTTGCTGTGTGGTATGGCAATTGCCAAATGTTGATGGAAAAAACTAGCAGGGTGAGCTGCAACAATGAAGTTTTATAGCTAGTGAAACTCCATATTCCCTTTATCAGATCATTCGCCGTGTTGTTAGTACTAGTTACTGTTACAGTACCCCGCATGGCCATGGGTAATCATTTACTAGATTATACTGCTTGCTGTTGATGGCATATAAATAGCATTACCAATACCAGCAGAATAGCTAGTCAGAAACAAGTACAAATGATGCTCTAACTAGGCATTAGTTTGCTGAAGAAAACGCATGTCTTACTTACTGAACATCCAGATGGACCACATCCCCATGAGCCTCCAAATGTCCGGCTCGCTGGAGGGGAAGACGAGGTTGAAGGAAAGGGCTCCGCCGGCAAGCATGCAGGCGTACGCCTGGACCTCGAAGATGGTGTACAGAGTGGATCCTGGCACGGCAGGGTTCTTGCTAGCGGTGGACGCCCTCGGCGCAAACGTCGCCGCGGTCTTCTGCACAGCCTGCTCAAGGAGGACACCCGCAGTATCAGTTAAAGCTGGAGGAATTTCGCCGTGCAAACGGGGTCCAAGTCCAACGCCCGAGCAGTACCGACCTTCTTGAGCTCCTTCTCGATCTTGGGGTTAACTACTGGCGGTGGCTTCTCGGCCGACGGATCGGCGCCCTCTCCTTCCGTTACCGCGCCAGCGGTAGCACCGTCGGAGCCATCGGAGCCAGCCCGCGTTAAAGTGGGCCGCCGCCGCCGGTTGGCGCTGCCAGCGCTTCTACAGGGAAGAGACGCCGCCGACAACCGCAGCGCAGCTGCGACCGGCGGGAACGCGCAGCCGCCGCTGAGCGGGATGTTTAGCAAGGGGTGCATCGTTGTTGAGGTTTTCTTTCTGCGCGAAGGGATGGGGAACGGGAGGTCCTCCCGCCTTCACCTTCTCGCCGTGGCCGCCCCACGAACACCGTGGCTTTTCTTCTCTCTGTCAGTTACCAGTGGAAGAATGTGAATATTCCGCAACTAGTTATACGTGTACTCATTTTTTTTGTGACATTTCTATGTTTCGAAAAATGTAAACTAAAATTGTAGATCTTGGTTATGTTATATGTTATGAACCTGGAACTTTTTGTTTGAAAATATGATCATATGTACTTGTGCAAAAAAGAAAAGACATAGGTGAATAGTGTCATGTACTGTTTATCTATTATTTGTTCTTTTTTATGTAGATCACATATGATCGTGAAACTTCACAGATACACAAGATACTCCCTCCGGTCTTTTTTAATTGACTCAAATTTAACAAAGTTGTACTAAATCTGAGTCAATTAGAAGAGACCGGAGGAAGTACAACACAGTGTAAGTCCATAATTTTAGTTTGCATTTTTTGGAAACTTGAAAGTGTCACAAAAAAAAGTTGCACCGGCAACTAGTTACGGATTGGAGTTTCCGCAACAAGATGAAGAAATACTACTCCTTGTAGGAATTGCAATAAATCTAACAATAGTATTCCAATTAAATAATTTAAAATAAAATCATCAAAAAGTCACTTTGGATCCTGGGCACCAGTGCTCTCATCGCATTTAAAAAATTCAAAAAATATATTTTTGTGTTCAAAAAATATGTAACAAAATTCTAAAATGAGATGATGATGTATCCCACTAAGGTACAAAATCTCAATTACAAATGTTTTGTTTTCTGAACTACACATAAATGATAAAATCTGATTTGTTTTTGAAGATTTGAATCACTATACTCAGATCTACGCATTTGGTATTTTTGTGTAGCGCAAAATACACATTATTTTCATTTCAAAGTTTACACGTTTGTAGGAGACAATACTGGCTACATTATAATTTATTTTCAGATTTTTTGAAACTTAGAAATGTGATTTTTAATTACCTTTTTAAAAAGGGACCATTGGCACCAAATCTCTGACCTAAATTCATATTATTTTTACGTATATCAAACATCATCACTTTTGTACTTATATATGGGTGAGGATTGAGTGAAACTTTTTGATTGTCCCTTTGGTCCAAAGGTTTGTAGTAATATGGTTTAGGGCAATGCATACGATCAATGTCGGACTTCGACTTTGAAACAATAGGGTATGGAGTCGGCGATATCCATTGATATCCAAACTTTATAACAGTACCGTCTATGTACATCGGCGGAGGCAGGAAAATATGAAGGAGGCAAATGAAAGAAAACAGAGCACCAAATTTGTTAGGGTTGGATTAACAAAAATGCCTATTTTTGAGAGGATTTTTTTTGCATAAAACAGCAGGAGTATATAGTGAATTTTTCCAAGTTAGGGGAGCCACGGCCTGCTGGTCCCCTTGTCTCCGCTACTGTCTATGTAATTTTATACGGGATATCTGAGATAACCTAAATATTTCTATACATATATATCTAAAATCACCCACATGTTTGTCTTGTCCAATTTCACCCTACTTTGTCATGTTTATGCTGTATTTATTATGTAAAGTTGCTTTTAAAAGGTAAATTAAAGCTTATTATCTTCGAATCTGCGCATATATGTTATACATTCACATACGGGAACGGTGTTTTGGAACATGGGTCATATGCTCTCTATATTTCGAAATGCATCTTACATACATTTTAAATTTTTTTAAAAATTGAAACTAAAAGTTCGCACGTACATCTTCACGTGCTACGTGCTCACAAAGTCGTTTCATAAAAAATTGACTTATCATGTGACGTGTGTAAAAAAGACAAAATTCAGTGCTAAAAATAATGCTTTTCACAAGATAAACTTTCTCTTTTTTATATGGACCACACCAAATATTGGTTTTTCGTGAAACTTGACGAACGCACGTATATTATGAAGATGCACATGTAGAATTTTCTGTCCAAATTTTTCGACATTTCGAAATATAATTTTTTAGTAGAGGGAGCATACGCACCCGGGAGCCGAATTGAATTTCCGTTCACATTATGTGAAAAAACCATATAACTAAAAAGATTCTTATAAGACTAATTCATATGAAATATGTTCCTATAAATCAAACAAAAATTGTAAGAATTTTTTTCATAAAATTTAAATCCTACACAAATCCTATATAAATCAAAGAGTCCTACTGTGTTGTGGAAAAAGAAAACATGTCACTCGATAGTCACCGAACACATGTGCCCACCTGGCCACCTTGCCCATCCGGCTCAAACCCGACCGACCGATTTCAGGAGTCACACATTGAAAGGTGCCACCCAACCAATTGCCATGACCTGGTAAACATGGGCTCTTCCTCCAGCAACGCACGGGACGCGGCTGCGCCGCCGCCGTCGCCGCCGCCACCATCTCCTGCGCCTGCGGCGCCGGCGCCCCTCCACGTGATGGACGCGGAAGAGGACGACGAGAACGTGAAGCAGCTCAACGAGTGCGCCGCCCTCTACCTCTCCCTCCAGGCACATCCCTTTACCCGCGCACGTTCTCTCCCCGTTCCTGATTTGCTCTGCTGCTCGGAAATCTCACATTCGCTCAGTCACCAGCCTTGATTCCACTGTCCCCTTGTCTTGCAGGACTGCCTCGTCGAGTCCGACCGCAACTGGAAAGCCTGCCAAGCACGTAAGCATCGCTACAGAATTTCACTTCCTTTTTCTTCACTGTAGATGCCAAACCTGTTGCAGTATATTTAACTGGTAACCCACCCACCCTGCCTAAGTTTCTGCTGTTGGAGCTAAGTTTTCTCTTTAATGGTTTGTAATTAGACGAAACTCAACTTTTAATTTTGCCAACCCACTGTAGATGCCACCAAATCTGTTGCTACTTATTGAGCTGGTAACCCACCCTGCTAGTTTGCCATAGTTGGAGCTAAGTTTTCTGTTCGATGGTCTGTAGTTAGGCAGAATCTGGACTTTTAAGTATCATGGTTCAGATTCAGGTTGAACTGCTTAGTGTCACTACCTGCATTTGAACCAAAAACTGTAAAAGTTTTATGTAGCTGATGTAAATTCACTTAATCATTACAGAGCGATGTCTGACAGCTTCTCTTGCTCCATCACATCGTGCAATTAGTTTTGTTATCTTCTGTGATTTGTGATACCCAGTACCAATCCAAGATAACTCACGGTATCAGGATGTGCGGTGTATATCTTCTGTCATTTGTGGCATTGGTTATATTATCACACACGCTGAAATTTATTTTACATTTGATGCTTCTTTACGATAATGTGCAGTATCTTATATTGATTTTTCGAAAGAAGTTGATCATCCATGAGGCTTGTCTCCCACGTTCATCTACATCAGGCATTAAGATTCAAATTAGCACCAATCTCCTAGTGTTGCATTTTCGTTCACACAGTCGCATCATTAATTGTTTAGGAAATAATACTATTAACGAAACCTGCAGCCGCACTTGGTTTTATTTTTGGTGTTACAAGATTTACTGCCATCTAAGGTCATCCTCACTCAAGGGGTCCCAAGGAGAGATGTTGTGATTTCAGCTACCTTGTGTGGTGCTCCGAATTAAATTAATGAATGTAGCATCCCTTTAATGACAAAGAAAGAGATAATCCTGTTCTGATAGTTATGGTCATATATATTTCTCGCTTTCTTCTACACAAATGGATTGCTGTTTTCGTCGCATAAATTCTTAGACTTGAGCTAACCAGCATTTTTCTCACCTCTGATGAAATGCAGATGTTCAAGCGTTAAAAGCCTGTGAGGCGAGCAGAAACAAAAATGAAAAAACATGAAATATTTCCAGGTGCAGGTACATAATACGTATACTTTTGGCTAAATTTTATGAAACTCCCTTACTGGAGTTCGCTTCAGAAATCATGCTATTGCTTTTGCAGTTGGACCTGAAACTGTGTATTTGCTTTCATCAGTCTGAAGCCATCTCATATCATCTTGATGAAGACAAACAAATAATGTGCTGGAGTTCTCAGCTGTTGATGGAGAAGATTTGTAACATCATAAATTATAGTGTAGTTTCTACCGAAAAGACATACATGAACAGGTTGTTTTTATTGGCAAGAATCACTGTACTAGATTGAATGTTTCAATCAGCACTTGCCATTTTTTGAAACGTTCATAAAAAGGGAGCAGTATTAGCATATTCGCTTAAACGTCTACTAATAGCCTAATGCGAATCAAGCTACTATTGCCACACAACTGGCTGTAAGGCTCTTTACCTCTCTGGTTTGGATTATGCGGTTGAGTCGAATTATATGCCAGGTACAGCTTACCAATCACAATGATATTATGCTCGGGCACAAAGGGAGACAGCACGAGCTGCATTCTTCAGGTGGCTTTATAATCGTACTAGATGGACCTAGCGCGCTCTGCTGCGCCGTCCTCCAGTAATAGTGTTCAATTTTTGTGTTGCTGTTTTTTTAGCGATATACCTGATTTTGTTTCTAGCTCATTGCAATTAGAACATAATAAGCAATCAACAAAACACATGCCAAAAGCAAAAAAAAAAAAAAAAGAGAGGGTGAACTCAAGTTAATTACATCTACTTACATGACCAAGAAAAATCAACCATAGAAATAAGACAGTACACACTATACTCTGTTACTATACTGAAAAGCTTAGTTTTTAACTTTTCAAGTTTGCTGGCAAGTGAGCAATACTAATTACATATTTCTGAGAAGTTGATGTAAAACTAAAGAATACAAACAAATGCTGAGGCTGCATAATACCAAGAATACCCCAGGATTTATTTGCTCAAGAAAGCTCACAGAAAGAAGCTTCAAAGGAGTTTACAGCCAGAGGGGAAAAAACCAATTGGCGTGTTAGGTATTAATCATAGCTTGTTGCCTGCCCCTATCAATCAAGAAAAAAATGGTTATGAATTCCCTTGTCTTCCATAGATGAATGCATCTATTTAGCTACATGACACCATGTATGTACTTCACTCACTATCAAGGGCAATAATAGGCACCAAGTACATGTATGCCTGTAAAAATAAACAAACATTTGAAGGCGTCAATTGGCCAAAGGTAGGAGACCAAAGAAACTGATCATAAATCAAGGAAAAACAATCCTAAGAATAAATGTTTTACATATGCATTAAATAAGAATAAGGACAAATCTGAAAATTCCCTTTGCATAGATTATGTTCAAAGCATTAAAAAAAGGTTTAAACTGATCTGATATACAATGACTGTAGGTATGAGAGTTGTCCATTAAGTTGACAAAAAACAAGCTTCTAAACATTTGATATCCAACTATTCATCTAGGGCAATAATAATGAAAATTGCTATTCTACTATACTCAAAGACCAACGGCTCTGATCTTAATCATAACTATGCAAGATATAATATATAAAGATGTTACATGCTTGACATAAGTATGACATATTAACTGATGTGTTGGCGGAGTGTATTAGTACGACAACGAAAGAATAAACTCCAATATGGTTCATAGGTACCAGGTGTACGTATTAGAAATTAAAGATAATCAAATATGTTTCGCTATATTGCATGTTGTTTTTAGTTTGCCTCCCATATGATAAAGTATAGGAGAAAACATGATTCGATAGATTTCCCCGATGGAACCAGTGACTCAATCCTAGCAACAACAAAAGTGCACCTGTAAAACCAGATTAGAGATTTCCTGTAAATATTCGCACTCACATTGGAAGTATATATGCCCAAGTGCAAAATAATGCATATGATTAAGGATCTCTACTATAGAACATACTTATTTTGTTAGGAGAGTAGGAGACAGAATATTACCTCTCAACCGTGTAGAAACAAAATTCATAACATGACTACAAAATTAGTTTTCGCAGACAAGGCTGTGGCTGGCGAAGAAAACTGTTAATCCATTCCTCCTTTGTCCATTCAACCCATTACAGATTGTTTGATAGTATTAGAGCTCTTCAGGATGCCCAACTTGACAGTTCGAAAAAATTAATTAATGTGTGTGGATAGGCACATAGAAATCAAGCTGCTCACAAAATGATTGTTGTAAGAAATATCATGTGGCCAACCATACCTTCCGGGATGCATGATTTGGCATTTTGTCACTTTGACCACCTGTGACATGATTCAGAATCAAATGGTGTGCACCTTTTGTCCTAATACCTCTTAAGATAGGTCTCACTGGTAATCAATACTGTTGTATCTCATGTTAGCTTTTTTTCATTTAAAAGCATTACAGTACTCATACATTCATAATAACATCTCTATGGATCTCATTGTGTTAGTCTTTGAGTAACTAATATAAGAGCTCTTTCCCTGAAAATGATTACTCGTTGATAGGATCCACTTGAACCAACTTCAGTGATTTTCTACAGCATATGAAGATGAAGTGGGTATGCAATAAATATAACGACTTTACTCTCCAAAAGGAAAAAAATATGACTAAAACATCATCTACCTTGTGATTTCATTATGATGAGGTTGATCAAATTTTGTATGTCTTCAATCTTTCAAGAATAGGCCAAATTATATGAAGAAAACGGGAACAGTACATACAAAGACATACTATGGTTGCAGGACATCATATGATAGTCTATAAAGAAAACTACCAATAAATTGAATTGTGTTTTCAAATTAATGACTAAAGACCAATGCACCAAATCACATAATAAATTACATAAAATAATTTTTCAGGTGGTTCCACTTCTCTATTGACAAAGATAATGAAAAGGAACCAGAGGCATTCTAGATAATGAAGTCATACTGCTGCTAATAGCAATTATATAGTACAAGTCTAGAATTCATCTCAGCAAACCTACTAACAGGGTAGTCATATCACAGATGCTCTTGTACAACATTACTTCACTAGTCGCATGGAAAAAAGTATTATTAAGTCTTAGATGTATTAGTAAACAGGGAACAAAAATACGCCCTCAAAAATTCCCCTATCCAAACAAACCAAATCAAAATTGACCCAACAAAACCCATCTTCCCTTTCATCAATGGACGATGTGTAGGTGCACACTGCACATGGAGCAGGAACAAAGAGAAACACAGGTAAAAGTGCCAAAGGTTTTGCTCTGAGAGCGAACCCCGGTCTAATTTTCGGAGTTCGTAGGGCTCATCCCCAGAACAAGCAAGGTCAAAATCGAGTCGTGTGTGTACGTGGAAGAGGGAGAGGTGGGTTGGGACAGGGACCTGTTGGAGGAGGCGGTCGAGGTAGGCGACCCTAGAGGCGGCGGACGTCACGTCCAATGCTGTTGTACACGGCGAGGGCTGGCGGCCTCCTGCAGCTCCAGCGGTACCTGCTACTACAGGCTCCCGAGAGTCGCCTTCGTCGGCCATCGCCTCGCAACGCTAGAGCGAGAGAGGTGTAGAGCTGGGTGGGGCGGGGCTGCGAGGTGTGGTCACGATGTAGAGGAGGCGAAGGTGTAGTTGAGGAGAACCCATACATTACCCAATCTGCAACACAGAGAAATGGGTATGACATGTATGTGCAGTTCGCAGGTAGGCTGGCATAGTAAAATAATTACCTTGATGGCAACCTAAGACAGACTCAGTTGTTGCTGTTACGAAACATAAGTAGAAGTAAGGTGCAAAGGTCACATCCATGGAAGGATCCCTAATTGCAAATTCAAAATGAGCACTCTAATAGTGCACCAAAGGGGACATACAGTTGTGAGAAGAAAAAAAAAATGCTAATTCGGGCAACACTAACTGAGGTATTCAACAACTTAAGGATATGTAGGGTATGAAAAAAACATCCATTATCTTTTTTCCTTTTCTTTGGAAATTACAGGCAAAAAAGGCAGATTGTTGTGACCAATAATAATCTGAACAGGCCAAGACCATCCACCATATAAAGGTCCTAACATCTGATAAATGCACAGGTACTACTATTCAGAACATGTATATCAAAAGTTGTTGTTTACAATAACAAAAGTGAAGTTTTCAGTAGGAATCAACAGATTAGCATAACCTAGCATCAGGCCTGGACCTAGCATGTGAATCTAGTTGAACGTAATACAACACTTTAGTCTCCAACAAACAGGTAGAAATGATTTTTCTTTCTTCACGAAAATGACAGGTACCAATAGCTAGATGGTAGCAAACAAGGGAGTATCATTGCTTGCAGCTTCTCTGAACACAATAATAGCTTCAAAAAAATTATCATAAAATAAAATATTAGATAAATACCATAAATGCATCAACCATACCTTGATGGTAAGCCAATTATGGACCTATGTTGCATCCTGCAGAATCCATATGTTGATATGTGGACTACAACCCCTATAGATCTTAGAGAGCAAAGCATTCTGGCTCAAAGTGCATGCGATTCGCCAAAACTAACAACTAAAGCCACCCAAGTTTTAAGTGTTTTGCATTATATATACTCACATGGTGAATGTTAGGGGGTGTTTGAATCCTAGTCACCCTTTGCCAAGCCAAAGTTCGACAATCTGAATGATGACCGGCTACCTTGCTCGTAATATTTAGTAGAATATATGAAGTTTAGTCTTTGCATCTGCTTCCCATGTCAAAGGAGCACAACGGAGAAACAACAGCCCGCAAATGCGTTGACGGGCAGACCCCAAAACAGGGGCGCTTAGTAAATATGAACACAACCACCCAAAAAAAATGTACCAGTAGGAACAATGCTCAAATATGAGGGCACACCCAATGAGTACCCAGAACACGCACACACACAGCAGGCCAAAAGCGACCATGAAAACTAAGGAAGCTACATGCCCATACAGCCGCGGACGAAGATACACAGCCGCAAGAAGATTTCCGGGCATTCCCCAAACCTAAGCAGCTAAATGACAACAGCAACCAGCAGCCAACAATAAAAGCACTGTCCCCAATCTTATTTTGAAACAAAATCGCACATTGAAATGCACATAGATGAAAACCCTGCACAAACACCTCCTACAGCTCAGGCGCTAACCACCCAAGAACCCACTCTTAGACAACTGAGAACTCGAGACACCGGAAAATAGCCAAGGCAAAATCACAGCAGACACGGTTGATCACCAAACTCTCTTCCATACCTAGCCACAAATGGCCAGTGAGCTCCTCCCAAAAAACAAACACAATCCACAACGGAACCAGGAAGTAAACAACCCCCAAATCCACAACAGAGCACTCAACGCCAACACACGGAGACCCCATCTCCAGACCATCCGACACATAAGGCACAAACACACGGGTAGTACAGAAAACCAAGATGAAACAAGCAACACCTGTTTTGTGAAGGTTGAACTATCACTATCAGTGGTTCCATTAAGACAACAAAGTTCATCTGAAAATAAAATACATATTGTCTACTTAATCATGCAAACAAAATTCCAACAGAAGGGTCCATGAGTGTCGCAACACTTACAAAATGCAGACATAGGCCACTATAGTGTGTAATGCTAGGCCTAGGCTAGCCAGATTAGGCAGAAAATAAATATATGTATATCACAGATGGACACAATAGAACACATACTTCAGGCGAAATGTCGAAATGGACCATTATCAAGCAGTGAAAATGCAGAATATGGAAGTCTTAGTTTTTTTTGTGGTGAAGAACACAAATTTTGATGTGAGTAGCAGGGAGGAAGATCAATATTTTTTTTCGTTTTCTGCTATCCATTGCTGAAACTGGCATCACACAGGAATCTTGAACCGAAGTTGTTTGCGATAAAAAAAAGGAGCTCCAAGGGAGAGGAAACTGGATGGGAGTTTGTCCGCAGGGGTCAGAGAAGAGCCCTGAGCCGTTCCAATCCTTGCCGATGAAGCTCTCAATCGATGCGTACAAGCCCGCTTCTCCTTCTCCATCGGCGCCTCCTCTGCCTTTGCAGATCCACCCCGTCCGTCGTGTCGCCGCGGAGGACGTGTAGCAGAGGACGTGCCACCAAGAACAACAACAAAGAGAAACGCATCATCACCACAAACAAAGAAGCAGGGAAACCGCATGTCATCATAGTGTAGTGCAGGGCAAGTCACCGCTGCCAACAGCTGCCCTGCCCGCATCGCAGCAACGACGGCCACGGCTAGGGTTTGCCGCGGGGGCATGATGCAGCAGCGGCGGGAACCCACGGTGGAGACAAAGAGATGGCAAAAGGAGAGGTATACCAGAGTGGCGAGGAGGAGGAGAACGGGCGGAGAAGGAGGGGATCCATGGCCGGCGGCACCGGGAGCGAAGAGGAGGCGTCATGGCGGCGAGGCGCAGCGTACAACATCTTGTGCGGGCATTATTTGGGGGCGGCGTGAGACGAGACCTGGTCTCGGTGACAGAACAGTTTTATTATGCTTGAACCGACTGAATGCATGCGTGAGACTCACCCGATCTTGATCCAACGACCAGAAATATGCAAAACCTGAGGAGCAACCACAGGCCTCCAAACCACTGGGAGCTTAGAGCTCTTTAAAGATATCTACAGGCATCCCACTATTGATTTCCACTGGACAAACTAAAACTAGAATTACACAAACCGTTTACTGCCAAAATTAACAAAAATCATCAGCACTTGGGGCTTACATTATTGACAAAAGTATTGAGTTCCGATGTTTTATGAGAATTATGAGAAGGTAGTCAGTAGTAAGGGTGTCAAGTGGGATCCCACTTTTGTCCCACTTGTAGTATAATTTGACTTTTTTAGTACAAATTTTGACATCAAAATTTGAACTACATAGTACAAAATGACATCCCACCGGGATCCCACCTTGACACCCTAGTAGTTGCTCCATGGGTTCTTATTTCCATTTTCACTCTCAATCAACTAGCCTCTTCTTCGGAGGCTGGAACAAACTTAAGTGAGATACTGTTGACGCAGTGCCGCTCATCAGTTGGCGTGTTGAACCCCTCCCCTTTGAACACATGCCCCAGATGTCCTCCACAAGCAGCACATGTGATCTCAATTCGCCTCCCATCAGGATCCGCCTAGTAGCAATTGAAGAGAAGTGACCTCCGACAGGATCAGGGCATGGAATGAGCAGAAAAGAAAGAGAAATAACTGCATGTGGAAATGGACCAGAGAATCAATACCGTCCGTTTTATGGCTCCAGGGAATCCTTCGTAGAATGCTGGCCAACCACACCCCGAGTTGAACTTCGTAGATGATTTGTACAAGGGGGTTCTGCAGCCAGCACATCCATAAGTACCCTCGCTAAACAACTTGTCATATTCACCTGTTCCAGGGTACCTGAAACAAAAAATGATCAAATGAAATTTATCGTGGCTAAGCTGTTTTAGGTTACCAGACTACCATATGCAAGATGTCAAAAATGTAATTTTTTGTTCTTTTCATAACAGAATCAGAGATCAGTAAAAAAATCTGAACACAAACACAGACCAGTAAATAGGACAAGCACAAATACAGGTAATGGATGTAGGATACAAACTACATAGAGTCAGCTCACATGCCATTTTATGATCAAACAACTATGTTTATGCTGTATTCGGTTAAAGTATAAATCCCATAATAATCAACTGTATGAAGTATGACCTACAAAAAAAAAACTAAATGCAGAGTAATACTCTTTTATTGCCATAAAGCACCTCTCGAGCTTTCTCAAGTTTCATATTCTAGTTCCAGATTAGTAGATATTCTGATAGTTGAACTAATGAAATTGTTCATGCTTCATGGACAGGCAAAAAAAATAACTTCCTACACTTGAGCTTATTGACAATAGAGAAAACAGAATAGCAGATCTGTAGAAGTATAATACATACTAACAGAATCTGGTTGCTGGCCTAGAATGTTAGTAGAATACAAATGTTTTCTAGTTTCTAAGAAGATCTTGCAAGTAAACTAAAAACAAAGTCCAAGTATTACTAGTTACGTAGCGTTTTATTTCTCCAGATGTATTTTTACCAATAGAACTTTTACTACTCTGCATACAATCATTTGTGCATGTGGCAGTCTAACTTTGTGGAAAAGAAATTTCTAGTTCATCCTCAAATAGATTGTAGAGAACTAGAATATGGTTGTTCTTTTGGACTAAAAGAGTATCATGCGATTGTAACGGAATATACGCTGCGGCAATTAACTTCACTGTAGCATCTCCTACACTCTCATGTTATGTGGTTGTGTCCAATGTCATGTTCGTGATATACTGTTTTTGTAATAACTACTAAAAAAGCATGCACAATAGCAAGGTATGTACTAAAGATTGAAGATAGTATCAAAACTGTTGAGAAACAAACCTTGCGGTCATGTTTCAACAAGAAGACTAAGTAGACGACTTGATCTCACGAAAGAAAGCATAGTGCGTGACTTAATTTTAGTGACTAACAAGATTCTTGGTGAAGACTGAAAAGGGTGTATCTAGATTCTTAACAATCTGGCATTCATATTTCAATAAGAAAACATAACTTTGCACAATCTTGTGAGCCATCAGTATGTGTCGCTATGCTATGCAAAATCAGAACACGACAAACTTCTACCTGACAAAGCCAGGATTGTTTTCTTGACACTTGCTCTGAAAAGCACTTTAGAAGTTTTTCAAACCAGCCAACTTTGGTGACATGTTGAATCGTCGATGAATTGCAACTAGGACTTGTAGTGGTGCGCATGCTAATACTGGTGGCGATCCAGGTTAGTTAGACATGTTCAAAGTACGGTTGAACATATACCCATTTGCACTTGCTGAACAGTGAAACACTAACGAATTGACCTGTAAATTTAAACTGTAGAAAGAAAGTGGAGCTTTGTTTGTTGACCACATCATATTCTTATCTGATCAAAGTACCTACATAAATCACACAATTGATTCCATGAGGGAAGACAAATATCAAATCATGTAGTACTAGTGTTCTTACTCGGTGCCCTTGCGGCGAAGGATGCGGAACTGCTCCGGCGTGAGGATGGCCTCCCACTCCTCCTCCGACTTCTGCACGGGCCCCGGCGTCGGCGCAGACGACGACATCGCCACCACGACGCCCGGCAACCGCCGTCCCACCGTCCTGCCGGAGCACCGGCCGGCGGCAGGTCTGACCGCCGGGCAGTACGCCCGAGAGCACGAGAGGGAGGCGGGCCGAGGGGACGACGCGGCGGCGGGAGAGGGGGCGAGGAGGAGGGACGAGAGCGCGGAGAGCGGCCGCGTGGCGGGCGGTGCGGCGGGGTGGGCGTGGAGGGACGCCATCCTGAGCTTCAGCAGATGCTGGACGCCCATCTTCTTTTCGTTTTTTCAGGCAGATGTAGCGCAAGGGCTTCTTTCGTTTTCGGACGCTGATTGCTGATAAGGTTCTGTGGACGACTTGTGTGCTCCTACCGTCCTGAAGGCAAACTGTAATTTCATATAGAACGGGCCTAGCTCTCTGTTCGTCTGCTAGGAATTTCTCCAGATTCCTACCAATGTTTCCAGCAAGATTCTTTGGGTTTCAGACAGAGGATCCAGTTTGTGATGAAATGATGGCAAAGACACCATAATCGCAAACCAAATGGGACCAGACTGACTAGTGAATGAGTGCCTACAGTCTGGAGTTTCTCCTCTCTAGGAAGTCTGCATCATTGTTGTTCAACTTCAGACGAGCTTCAAAAATCATGACACCTAGTATAAACTGTGGATTTATATCGGTGGCCATAATCCTGATGCCAACATCTCCCTTGCATAGATAGTCCTAATCCATTAAAAATAAACTTAATCATGAAGAATTGATATGTATTCTAGACAAAGGTGAAATATAGACGGGAAGATCAACAAGTGGCATCAAGAGGAGGATTGTATCTGTGTAGTCCTGAAAGAAATGCCAGCCACCCTGAGTCAATTTTACCATTATCTGCTCAAGCGTTTGCAAATGTACAGGGGGGAGAATATACTCATCTTACTATGCAGTTTCATATTCAAGAACATGGGAGCTGTCTACATGATATAAATTTAAGATTATCATATCTATGAGCAAACATAAGAAAGATAGTTAGAAAATGTATGTGCCTACATGACGAAATGCAAGATGTGTTAGTACAAAAATCCCTTCAACATCACACTGTTAAGCAAGCAGCATTTAATAACATCTGAATTTGCAGTTGTGACTGAAACAAAGTCGGGCTTAAAACATCACAATTTGTAAATTATTTGCTCAGATTTTTGCAAATGTGCTGGTCAACAATATGTGCATGTTATAAAACGCAGTTTCATATTAAAGAGCGTGGAAACTGTCAACATGATATGTATCATATCTATGTGCAGACAGAGGAAGATTGTTAGAAATGTGTTCCCATGTGAAAATGCCAAATATCTCAGTAAAGAAAATGAATGCTACTCCCACCGTCCCATAATATAAAATGTTATTACAACTAATATAGGTTGTAATCGGTTGTAATAACATCTTATATTACGGGGCGGAGGGAGTACATCATTACCCTGCTAAAACAAGCAATGCTCAAAATATCTGAATATATTGGTTCTCTAAGCTACAATCTGATTATATCCAGCATTGGTTTATCAAGCACATCCATCAAAAATGACAATCTAGTGGCTACTGCATCATATACAACAAAGCACTCAAGCTGAAGAAATAAATGCAAGTTTGTCAGATAACAGTTGATACTAGGAGTCTAGGAAGTGAATTATTCCATGTGCTCATCATCAGTGTCATATATATGTCAGTGACAAAGATGAATGCTGCATCATAATAACCCTGTTAAACAAGCAGTGTTCAAAATATCTGAATATATTGGATCTCTAAGGCCTAAGCTACAATCTGATTATATGGTTTATCAAACACATCATTCAAAAGGACAATGTAGCATCATATACAATAGAGCATTCAAGCTGAAGACACAGATGCAATTTTGTCAGAGAACGGTTGATACTAGGAAGCGAATTATTTCATGTGCTCATCATCAGTGTCATATATATGTCAGTGACAAAGATGAATAGTGCATCATAATAACCCTGTTAAACAAGCAGTGTTCAAAATATCTGAATATATTGGACCTCTAAGCTACAATCTGATTATATCCAGAATCGGTTTATCAAGCACATCCTTGAAAAATGACAATCTAGTGGCTACTGCATCATATACAACAGAGCATTGAAGCTGAAGACAGAAATGCAAGTTTGTGAGCTAACAGATGATACGAGGAACTAGGAAGCGAATTATTCAATGTACTCGTCATCGGTGTCGTCATCATAATCGCTATCCTCATCTTCATCATACTCATCTTGTGCTCGCCCTGCTAACCTATTTGTGTCGAACGAATCGTCATCTTCCATTTCCTCAACTCCGATAGTATCATACTTCATGCGCTCATCAAACTTCGCATCAGAGCAGTTAAGAAGCCACGCAAGCGAGCACGTGAAGCCCTTCTTGGCCACGATCTCGTGCCGGTACCTTATGGTGGACTCGAGGCCATACGTGAAGAACGCAGGGAACTCGACCAGCTCCTCCAGATCCCTGTCCATCTCATTCTTGAAGTAGTCGAAGTTCATCCTCATTATGTCCATGTTGAGCGCGAGCAGCTGGGGGCACGCCACGACCATCTTGCTCACCTGAGACAGTAGGAAGCCGCAGCCCGTGAGGAAGTTGACGTGCTTCAGAACCGCCGCTCGCCCGAGGCTGATGGCCTGCGGCATCCTCTCGATCACCCTTCCGAAATCGTCACGGGTGACCAGAATGCTGGACTCGAACAAGCTCTGCTGCGCGGTGAGCTTTTCTTTGAGGTCGATGCCGAGAACGTCGGGGTAGTTTATGATGATGGATGGGAGGGACTCGTTCCTGACCCCGAACTCGAGGAGGGCGTCGATGTTGGGCTTGACTGTTTCTTCGAGCCCGAAGCCCAGGACGTAGGGCTTGTCCTCGATGATTTTTGCGATGGCCAGCCTGTGCAGGCCGATGCGCTGAAGGTGTTCGACGAAAGGTTTGATGATCTTGCCGACCCGCATGCCCAGCAGCTCGGGGAAACGGGTGATGACGCCGCCGACGCGGCGCCTGGCGACGCCGATGGCGACGAGGTAGGCGACGGAGGTGCTGATGGTGCCCTCGAGCTTGAAGCCGAGGAGGTCCGGGTAGCGCTCGAGCACGCGGGGCACGTCGCCCGGCCGGACGTCCAGCCCCTGGAGGTAGCTGACGACGGGGGCCAGGTCGACGACGATGCTGGCGTGCAGCACCTGCGGGTAGCGGCGGAGCAGGTGCGGGAGCTCGTCGCGGCGCACGCCGAGCTTGCCGAGGTAGTCGAGGACGGGCACCATGTTCTTGCGCACGCTGCAGCCGAGGGCGAGCGGGTAGGCGGCGAGGTCGGAGGGGGTGAGGCCGAGGGAGCGGAGGAAGTCGACCCGCTCCCGCATGACGTCGACGGTGGCGGGGAGCTCGAGCCCGGATAGCTCGCCCGGGTCGACGCCGAGGGAGGCGAGGTAGGCGTCGACGTCGGCGCGGCGGGCGGCGCGGTCGCGGTCCATGGCGAGGAGGCTGGGGCGGGCGTAGAGGGACTGGCGCGCGCGGGCGGGGCCTGGGGTGCGGCGGTCCGGGCGGGAGCGGGACGAGGTGGAGGCGGAGGAGGCGTGGAGGCGGAGGAGCTTGCGGAGGTTGGGGGAGGGGAGTAGTGGCGGCTTGGGGTGGACGGAGAAGAGGAAGAGGGACTTCATCATTTTTGGTGAAGAGGGGTGGGAAGCCAGGTGAGGTTCGGGTTTGGGGGCGATGGCGATGAGATGAAGTTCGGGGTAGGGGAGGCGACCGGGGTTGAAGACAGAACCTAGCTTATTTTTCGGGATGTATTTTGATTATTTTGTAGCTCACTGGAGTTTGAGAAACAAAGAGAGGCCAATAAAGAAAAAAAAATCATGCGAATAATGTGAAACAACATTTTCCAGTTAAAGATCAATCGTTCCTAGGTGTATCGGCGTCACGGCCGAAGTTTCCCACAAAAGTAATTCCCCTCCAGCCATTTTGACGCCAACATCACCCCGTTCCCCTCTCCCGCAACACCGAATCCCGCCATTTTCCCCCAACCAGGCCAGACGTCCACCCCGCGCCACTGTGCCGCCATGCCGTCGGAGAACTACGTTGCTCCCCGCCCAACGGTGGCGACCGATGCCCCCGCGAAGAAGAAGGGGAGGTCCGAGAAGGACCGGCCAGAGGGGATGACCAACACCGAGTGGTTTCGAGTTGCAACGCCGTTCGGTGGAGAACGCGAGCCACCGGTAGCGTGAGGCGAAGGCGAAGGAGAGGAAGGCAAGTGATCATGATGGAGAGGGTCGCTGCCATGGCGGGGATGGCGGCGCCGCCTCCGCTTTAGTACCTCCCCGCCACGTGGAGCGGGAGCCAAGGCAACGTCTCATCGCCGTCGGCGTCCACGCGTCGCATGTGTTCCAGGAAAGGTAAAGTAGCACAACGCCCCATCTGTCTCAGTTCTCGTCGGGTTGTCATGACTGACCCGCACGGTGAATTAAACCCTAACCACACCTTCACCGACGCAGATCTCCACATGATGCGTCCTCGCCTGAGCACCGCCGCCCTCTCTTCAACGGCGGTGGGCCTCCTCCTCAACTCGGCTACCAGGAGTTCACCACGGGCATCAGCGTCTAGGGCGCACACGGGCCGTTCAATGGAATGTCGAGCGATTCTATCATGGCCGACATCATCAACGACGACACTAACGGCTAGGGCCACCCTTCACACAGAAGGAAGTTGAGGCCTACGCTGGAGATGAGGAAGAGGTGAGGCGCCGTGGGAGAACGACGTGTACACCTACGTCGAGGTCGCCGAACAGGTGTAATGCATTTCCTTGATTACTGAAGTTTTTGACAATGAGCGAGGGTTGCTTACTAGTTTTCTTATTGTTTCTTATGATGGATGATATATGCTTATGACACTTGGTATCCTATATCTCCAAAGCACAATCATGTATTATACATGGTTACTTATTCCTCCTTAGTTGTTTCCTTGTCCTATTCTCATATCATCTTCATTTCTAGTTTGCAGAGATTTGGTATTAGGATTTTTTATTTGCTAATATGAACACTCCTTTATAGTTTCAAGTGGTTATTGATGGATTCTTGTCCTATAGGGTTTAAACTTAATAATATTCTTAAGGTTCTATTATCAACACCCAGTGGTGATGATTAGGATTTTGGTTTACCAACGGTACAACTAAGAAGATTTGACTCTCATCCCCAAGATCAAGTGCTTTCTCAAATATCTTGTGTAACATTTTAGCTTGAGCTCTCTTATATAGGCAACGATTACTCTAGGGTTTATGATATGCTCACAAGATCTCTTTAGGTATATAAGTGAAGACTCCACTTGACTATCTTAGTTTGTATTGGTTTCTACTTTACTTCTTAATGTCAAAATGTGTTTTTTGTGTTACCTCACGACTTCACAATGAAATGGATTATATCATAGGGTTTTAGGTCAAGTGTTGGCATTGCTCCTCTAATAGATATAGACTTCTCTCTTCTCTACGGTTTGATGTATACAAATTTGGATAGAGAAGAAATAGAATAATTGGAAACCAGGGAACAAGACTAGTGTTCATATCCTTGTCCTGAATTCAAGAATTGAGTTGAGGATATACCCTGAAGATCATGGTAAAAATATTTATTTGTTCAGGACATGGAAAGGATAAGTAAATAGTGCTTTCTCTACTTTATTATTATGTGATTTGTAGTAGAGTGAGCATCGAAAGGGATACATTTTATGATCCTTGAGAAGATCTGGTACCTAACCCTTACCAAATGTGTTATTGTAGAAGTTATTGTTCCTTTTGATCTAGCCCATAGATCAAATCACCTCTACCCAAAACAAGGTTTTAACAAAGGTCACATTGAAGTTTATATCGCTTGACTTGATGTTCTACTTCAATTCCATCAACTCAAGTGAAACTTCAGTTACTATGAAAGATTTTATTTGAAAGCACGAAAATTCTCGGGATTCTCTATGCATGAATGCAATGCACACATCTGTTTCCTCTCTATTTCTAGCCTCTAAACCTAGGATGATACAGTCTCTCCCCCTTAAACTAAACTTCGTCCTCGAAGTTTCAAACTCTCTCACATTTCAGATTGTATATATAACTGACTTGTACAAATCATAATCCTTCTCAAACTCTTTAGTGATCTCACGAGATATAATCACTAGATATAATTGGAATATCCCTAGTCCAGAGTATTCCTGGATTCTTATGGTGTCTGACACTGGACAACTATTACTTTCTCCATTTATGTGGTTTCTTCAAATACTATGATGTTTTTCTCTTTGAAAATCCATTGATTGTTACCTCTTCATGTGCTTATGGGCTTAACTGATGGTTAATTTGATAACATTCTCCTAATTGGTTATCAAAAACTTGGTTCTAAAATATTTATTTAAGGTAGGATTTTGTTTTCCATTACTACCTAAAACTATATTGTGGTACTTAATACAATATTTATGATAGGGACAGTCTTGAAGGTTTATTCCCTAAGAATGGATTAGACTCATTTATTCTATCTAATCATGGTTTATACCTATAACTCTCTTTTGGTTCCTTTAGGTTCCATGAAAATACTATTTCTATTAGTCTTTAGATTTGGTATGGTCAAACTCCTTCGGTCTTCGGCCTTCTTGAGCTTTGGTTGGTCTCCAATATTTTCTTCATCCAACTTCATTCTTTTTGACTTACTTGAGTTCTCTTACTTCTAGGAAGATATTACTCACTTGCTCAAGTTGAAGTCCAACTCTTACTCCCTCGAGGTATGAACCTCGACTTCTGATCTAACATCCTTTTGCGAGTAGTGTCCAACAACCTAATGAAAATAAGGTCTGACTTCAAACATCAAATCTCGATGCTTATAATTCCATCTTTATGGAGTTTTCTTATGGTCTTGAAGCTTCTTTTCTTCCAACCATTGGACTCGTGGTTAGAATATTGGTCCTGGTTTGGCTTTTGATTTATGCTTTCGTAAGGTTTCATGAAGAAATTTGCGGTGTATATACACATTTGTGGGTATATGATGTGAATACTTTGATTGAGTGTTTAAATGTCATAATTATTTGTTTGATAAGACTTTAGTTGTTAACAACTTCTGGTTACAAGTATACTAATTGCGGAACGTTAAGCAGGCCAACCCACACCCACACGCTCCCCCGGCCGCCGCCGATGCTGGCGGTGGCGGCGGCACCCTTCCATCAAAGGCGGAGGACGGTGAAGTCTCTTCCTGGCGGCGCATCTACGAGCGGGGAGGTCGGCCTGTGCGCGGTGGCGGCTGAGCAGGCGTGGCGGCAACGCTGGGTGCTACGGCAACCAGGCAGGCTGCGGGGTCTGGGGGTGGAGCTCGGGTGCGGGGCGCCACGCTCGACGAAGACCAGCGCACTCAAGCTCGATCTGGGCTAAGGTGGTCTTGATCTGGGCCAAGCCGCCCTCGCCTCCCCTAGCCTCTCGCTGCCTAGTTGCATGGAGATGCGAGCCTCCCGATGTTGCTCCTCTAGGGCCGGAGGTGGCCAGAGTTTTTTGCTCCGGTGGCTAGTAATGACCACCTCGGTTTCTGACGTGGCGAGCTAGGTTTCTGCTGCGGTGGTGGGCAACATCCTCCGTCACCGGCGACTGAGTTGCTGCCTTCGGTGGTAGTCCATGCCAACAACCTTCCACTCGTCTCCGTTCGCCGGGGAAGGTCTCTAGCCCGGGTGAAAACCTTGCTCCGTGCTTCCGGTGTTGACCACGGTGACGCATGCGGGTGTCATTTCCTCCTTGGATGCGTGATCATGGGCCTGACCGTTCGTGCCCTCGATGCCAGTGGAATCCCTAGGTCTGCTTTGTTAGACCAGGCTGCGGCAGCACAACAATGTCGTTTCCCTTCTTGAAGGCGTTGCCTAGGCTGCTAAGGGGTGTCCTTACTATGGCATTCGGATGTGCTAGCCTCGCTAGTGTGTTGACTAGTACTCAAGGTGTGAGTCTTTGGGGCGCAATGTACGCCATCCTTAACATCCTCCATCCATCTCGTTCCCAAGTTCGGCCATACCCTGCTGATGCGCGTAAATGTACACGTCCGTTGGGAACCCCAAGAGGAAGGTATGATGCGCACAGTGGCAAGTTTTCCCTCAGATAGAAACCAAGGTTGATCGAACCAGGAGGAGCCAAGAAGCACGTTGAAGGTTGATGGTGGCGAAATGTGATGCGGCGCAACGGAGGCCAACGGAATCTGCACAACAAAACAAAGTACTTTGCCCCAACGAGTGAGGTTGTCAATCTCACCGACTTGTTGTAACAAAGGATTAAGCGTATCGAGTGGAAGATGTTTGCAAAGAAAACAGTAAACACAATTGCAGTAGATTGTATGCTATGTAAAGAATAGGACCGGGGTCCACGGTTCACTAGAGGTGTCTCTCCCATAAGATAAAAGCATGTTGGGTGAACAAATTACAGTCGGGCAATTGACAAATAGAGAAAAGCATAACAATGCATATACATGATATGATAAATATAGTGAGATTTAATTGGGCATTACGACAAAGTACATAGACCGCCATCCAGCGCATCTATGCCTAAAAGTCCACCTTCAGGTTATCATCCGAACCCCATTCGGTATTAAGTTGCTAAGCAACAGACAATTGCATTAAGTATGGTGCGTAATGTAATTGACAACTACATCCTTAGACATAGAATCAATGTTTTATCCCTAGTGGCAACAGCACATCCACAACCTTAGAACTTTCTGTCACTGTCCCAGATAATGGAGGCATGAACCCACTATCGAGCATAAATACTCCCTCTTGGAGTTAAGAGTACAAACTTGGCGAGCCTCTACTAATAACGGAGAGCATGCAAGATCATAAACAACACATAAACAATAGATTGATAATCACCATAACATAGTACTCTCTATCCATCGGATCCCGACAAACACAACATATAGAATTACATATAGATCATCTTGATCATGTTAGGCAGCTCACAAGATCCAACAATGAAGCACAACAAGGAGAAGACGACCATCTAGCTACGCTATGGACCCATGGTCCGGTGAACTACTCACTCATCACTCGGAGGCGACCATGGCGGTGTAGAGTCCTCGGAGATGAATCCCCTCTCCCCGGAGGCGATCTCCTGAATCCCCCGAGATGGGATTCGCGGCGCGCGTCTCGGAAGGTTTTCCGTATCGTGGCTCTCGTGCTGGGGGTTTCGCGACGGAGACTTTAAGTAGGCGGAAGGGCAACGCGGGGGCCACAGGGCCCGGGGGTAGGCCGGCGCGGCCGGGGCACAGGCGCGCCGCCTATCCCCTGGCTGCCTCGTGGCCCCGTTATCTCTCGGTCTTCTGGAAGCTTCGTGCAAAATAGGACCCTGGCGAAGTTTCGTCCAATTCGAGAATATTTCCTTACTAGGATTTCTGAAACCAAAAACAGCTCAAGCGGCTCTTCGGCATCTTGTTAATAGGTTAGTTCCATAAAATGCATAAATATGACATATAATGTGCATAAAACATGTAGGTATCATCAATAAAGTAGCATGGAACATAAGAAATTATCGATACGTTGGAGACGTATCGCATCTAAGCTTACTTTCTGTAGGAAAACAAAGATAATTTAGAAGTGACATGCCATCATAATCTTGATCATACTATTTGTAAACATATGTAAGGAATGCAGCGATCAAAACAAAGGTAATGACATGAGTAAACAAGTGAATCATATGACAAAGACTTTTCATGAATAGTACTTCAAGACAAGCATCAATAAGTCTTGCATAAGAGTTAACTCATAAAGCAATAAATCAAAGTAAAGGTGTTGAAGCAACACAAAGGAAGATTAAGTTTCAGCGGTTGCTTTCAACTTATAACATGTACATCTCATGGATATTGTCAACATAAAGTAATATAACAAGTGCAATATGCAAGTATGTAGGAATCAATGCACAGTTCACACAAGTGTTTGCTTCTTAAGGTGGAAGGAGATAGGTAAACTGACTCAACAATAAAAGTAAAAGAATGGTCCTTCAAAGAGGAAAGCATCGATTCCTGTATTTGTGCTAGAGCTTTTATTTTGAAAACATGAAACAATTTTGTCAACGGTAGTAATAAAGCATATGAGTTATGTAAATTATATCTTACAAGTTGCAAGCCTCATGCATAGTATACTAATAGTGCCCGCACCTCGTCCTACTTAGCTTGGACTACCGGATCTTTGCATGCCATGTTTTAACCAAGTGTCACAAAGGGTACCTCCATGCCGCTGTACAAAGGTCTAAGGAGAATGCTCGCATTTTGGATTTCTCGCTTTTGATTATTCTCAACTTAGACATCCATACCGGGACAACATGGACAACAGATAATGGACTCCTCTTAAATGCATAAGCATGTAGCAATGATTATTATTCTCATATGAGATTGAGGATATATGTCCAAAACTGAAACTTTCACCATGATTCATGGCTTTAGTTAGCGGCTCAATGTTCTTCTCTAACAATTTTGCATGCTCCAACCACTAAAATGATAGATCCCTACAAGACGGACATGCATAGCAACTCACATGATATTCAACAATAGTTGATGGCGTTCCCCGAAGCATGGTTATCGCACAACAAGCAACTTAATAAAATATAAAGTGCATAAGTACATATTCAATACTACGATAGTTTTTAAGGCTATTTTGTCCCATGAGCTATATATTGCAAAGGTGAATGATGGAATTTTAAAGGTAGCACTCAAGCAATTTACTTTGGAATGGCGGAGAAATACCATGTAGTAGGTAGGTATGGTGGACACAAATGGCATAGTGGTTGGCTCAAGGATTTTGGATGCATGAGAAGTATTCCCTCTCGATACAAGGTTTAGGCTAGCAAGGTTATTTGAAGCAAACTCAAGGATGAACAGTGCAGCAAAACTCACATAAAAGACATATTGTAAACATTATAAGACTCTACACCGTTCCTTGTTGTTCAAAACTCAATACTAGATATTATCTAGACCTTAGAGAGACCAAATATGCAAATCAAATTTTAGCAAGCTCTATGTATTTCTTCATTAATGGGTGCAAAGCATATGATGCAAGAGCTTAAACATGAGCACAACAATTGCAAGTATCACATTATCCAAGACATTTTAGAATTACTACATGTAGCATTTTCCAATTCCAACCATATAACAATTTAACGAAGAAGAAACTTCGCCATGAACATTATGAGTAAAGCCTAAGGACACATGTGTCCATATGCAACAGCGAGCGTGTCTCTCTCCCACAAAGTGAATGCTAGGATCCATCTTATTCAAAAAAAAAAAAACAAAAACAAACCGACGCTCCAAGTAAAGAACACAAGATGTGATTGAATAAAAATATAGTTTCGGGGAGGAACCGATGATGTTGTCGATGAAGGGATGCCTTGGGCATCCCCAAGCTTAGACGCTTGAGTCTTCTTAAAATATGCAGGGTGAACCACGGGGGCATCCCCAAGCTTAGAGCTTTCACTCCTCTTGATCATAGTATATCATTCTCCTCTCTTGACCCTTGAAAACTTCCTTCACACCAAACTTCAAGCAAACTCATTAGAGGGTTAGTGCACAATTAATAATTCACATATTCAGAGGTGACACAAACATTATTTTCACTTCTGGACATTGCATAAAGCTTCTGGACATTAATGGATCAAAGAAATGAATCCAAAATAGCAAAAGAGGCAATGCGAAATAAGGCAGAATCAAAACAGAACGATCAAAGAGGAATTTAAAGCTGGCACCAGACTTGCTCAAATGGAAAAACTCAAAACTAATGAAAGTTGCGTACATATGAGGATCACGCTCGTAAATTGGCAGATTTTTTGAATTTTCTACAGAGAACGTGCCCAGATTCGTGACAGACAGCAATGCTGTTTCTGCGCGCGATCCCAAATATAACATCAACTTTGACATAGAAACTTTACTTGGCACAAAAACATGATAAGGAGAGGTTGCTACAGTAGTAAACAACTTCCAAGACTCAAATATAAAACAAATGTAGTAAAAACATGGGTTGTCTCCCATAAGCGCTTTCTTTATAGCCATTAAGATGGGCTCAGTAATAAGAGATGATGCACAAGAGAGCATCAAGAAGCAAATTCAAAACACATTTAAGCCTAACCCACTTCCTATGAAAAGGAATCTTGTACACAAATAGATTCATGAAGAATAAAGTGGCAAGCATAGAAAAGCAACACAAGCGCAATTTCAAGATTCTCAACATAAAGGGGAAACTTAATATTATTAAGATGCATATAACCATGTTTCCCTCTCTCATAATAACTTTCAGTAGCATCATGAACAAACTCAACAATATAACTATCACATACAACATTATTGTCATGAGCTACATGCATAAAATTATTACTCTCCACATAAGCATAATGAATTTTATTAGTTGTAGTGGGAGCAAATTCAATAAAATAGCTATCATTATTATTCTCATCACCATAATCATCATACATAGGAGGCATATTGTAATCATAATTAATTTTCTCCTCAATAGTAGGTGGACTGAAAATATCATATTCATCATTGCAAGCATCATATATAGGAGGTAAAGTATCATCAAAGTAAATTTTATCCTCCATGCTTGGGGGACTAAAAATATCACAACCAGCTTCCCCAAGCTTAAATTCTTCCATAGCTTTAGCAATAATGGTGTTCAAAGAGTTCATGCTAATAACCTTGCTACAACTATTTTGCAAACAAAGTTCCATGGGTTTTTTAATTTTCTCTTCAAACACATCATGTCCTAATTCAAGATAAATTTCATAAAGATCTCTAATTTTTTGTTGTTTTCCATTATGCCTAACTAGTGAAAATAAAAACAAGTACAGAACTAGACATGATAACAAGAGTAAACTAAATGCAAGTAACTATTTTTTTTGTGTTTTTGATATAGAGAGCAAGAGAGTAAATAAAGTAAAACTAGCAACTAATTTTTTTGTGTTTTGTTTAGGTGCGGCAAACAAAGTAGTAAATAAAATAAAGCAAGACAAAAACAAAGTAAAGAGATTGAGAAGTGGAGACTCCCCTTGCGGCGTGTCTTGATCTCCCGGCAACGGCGCCAGAAAACGAGCTTGATGCGCGTAAATGTACACGTCAGTTGGGAACCCCAAGAGGAAGGTATGATGCGCACGTGGCAAGTTTTCCCTCAGATAGAAACCAAGGTTGATCGAACCAGGAGGAGCCAGAAGCACGTTGAAGGTTGATGGTGGCGAAATGTGATGCGGCGCAACAACAGGGATTCCGGCGCCAACGCGGAATCTGCACAACAAAACCAAAGTACTTGTCGTCATGGGGAACAGACAGATGCCATAGGATGGCTTATCTTGGGGCCGAATGGACGCTAGAGGATTCGGGGGAGGGTTTGTGACTAGATGGACGAACTTCCGGATGCTTTCCTCAAGAACTTGGCCAAGGCCAGAGGTAGAAGAAGAAAGACACAAGGATGAACTCGCTCTAGATCACCATGTTCATTGATCTTCACAGGTTACAGGTTTTTCTCTCTTCACTGGATCGCGCGTATAAAGAGGCTGCCCCCTCTCCTTATATAGGGGAGAGGGTAGCTTACAGAACAAGAAACCCTAATAGGATCTTTGACTAGACAAACTACTTTACAAAGATACTTTATAAAGCTACTTTAATCATAGATGGCGGGGTCTTCTTTAAACGGGGAGGCTGACGTCCTCCGGCTTCTTTGACAGTCATCCTCCTCTTTGTCTTCAAGCCTTCGTTTAAAGCTACTTTGCTTAGCTCATCCTTGTCTTTTAGCTCCTGACGGAATCTTTGACCAGTCAGCCGACATGCCCTTCCTTCCGATGCGCCGGTATCTTTTCTTCCTGGTTCCGGTATGCCCCTCTTGGGGTCGGCTTAGCCTTACTTAGCCAAACCCTATCTTCTTATTCCGGTATGAACATTAAGCCGGTATCTTGAAGGGTGAGACCATCCGGTATGGCATACCTTTGGCATACGGGGTCATCCCCCCAACATTAGTCCCCGAAGCTGGTATAGTGGCGGATTCTATCCAACAGACCATGCCGGTTTTCGTATCTTTGGATACCGGTTTAACTTTCCCAATTCTTGGCTCAAATCCGGCATCTTTGCTCGGCCTTACATTTTCTCTGCTCGCAAGGCATTCTCCGGCATCTTACTCTCCGGTATCTTAGTCATTAAGTCTCTCTCCGACGAGGTCGAGAATATCGGGTTCGTGCTGTCGGAGACATGCGCCTGTGTTTGTCGCGCAGTGTCGGTTGTCACTTCGTATTGACCCTCGCGCGCCCATTTAATGCCGCTGAGATCCCACTCACGCTTCGGATCCGTGTGCGCCTCGTGTGGCCTCCCTTTTTTCGCGTGTATCTCTATGCCAAAGGCGACCTGCGATGCGAACCGTCGCGGGCCGCGAGGCAAACCGCGTTGGCCCAGCGGTTTTCGGCCCATCTTCTCTCTCCTTTATAAGCACAACTGCCCCTTCTTCTTCCTCTTCTCCGCATTTCCCCTACCTTCGCGCATAGTGCTCCTCGCCTCTGCGCCTTCGCCGCTCTTCGTCCGCCGCTGCTCCCAGCTTCGCCGCCGGCGAACTTACGCCGCGCCTCCGCGGACCTCGTCGTGCGGAGAGTTTCTGCAGCACCCTCCTTGAGTGCGCTGCATTCTTGCTTCCTTGTGACCTTCTCCGCCTCGCCGTCGGCGGTGCTCGTCGGCGACCGCCTGTCCGTTCCTTCGCCGGTGAAAGCCTTCCTCAACGTCTGCGACGCTCAAGGTCAGTCCCAATCTTACTTTGCTCGCCCTTTGCTCGCTTTTCAGATCTGGGGTCTACGGTGTTCTTATTTCTTCCTTTTTCTTTGATTTTTCTCTTACTCGTAGATCTTCACGCGGGGTCCAAGCGTGGGATTTCTGTTTCTTTCGCCTTCCATCCAATGTCTGACGAGGAATCTTCCTCCGCATCTTCCTCTTCTTCTTCTTCCGTTAGACATAGCAAACAATCTTCCGGCGAATCTACAGCTTCAGATCCGATGGAGACCGATTCCGGCAACAGCGGGAATCCGGTAGCCAAGGTTCGGTAGCCACCAAGATTCCGGTAGCCACCATGACTCCGGTAGCCACTTAGAACCGGTAGCTCTAGCCAAGCATCCGGCAGCCACCTTGAAGCGAGTAGCTCTGGTGAAGCCTCGAGTAGCTCTAGCCAATCATGCGGCGAGCCTTCCCCAATCCCGCGGAGCTGGATGGGCTCCAATGTCACCAAGTATGAGATCGGGTTGTACCGGTCCGGGATTCCGGAAGGAGTCACTTGCCGGATTCCCGATGACGAAATAGTTCCGAGCCCCAGGACGATGAACGCGTTGTTTTTCTTGCTCATTTTGAGCGTGGCTTTGGCCTTCCTCTTCTTTTTTCCTGGATCTTCTAGACTTCTACAAGCTCCAACCTCACCATCTTCTGGCAACTCCATCTTTTACCTTTCTTGCTACACCACCTTCATGGAGGCCTATATCGGCATTCGTCCCACTCGTGAGACGTTTGCCGCTTCTTTGCTCTTCGGATTAACTCCGTTCGGGCGTAGACATTTGCACCCAAACCCCCGTGCAATGCGGGTCTTGCATAATCAGCTCCCGTCAAGGGAGCCCCTTTTTAAGTTCTCCGGCCTGGAGTCTTGCCGGTTATGGCAAGGGACGTTTTTCTATGTGAAGAACAACGGCGCCGCAGATCTCATTGGTCTGCCTCCTTTTGATCCGGCGCTGCCCGCAAGATAGCCAGGGCTACAATCCGAAGGAGTCTCAACGAGACCAACCGGATTATACGCTTCATGAGACAGAAGATGAAGGACAACGGCATCTGCTCCGACGATATCGTCCGCACCTTTATCTCGCGCCGGGTGCTTCCTCGAAGCGCCGTGCGCATAGGATGAGCGAGATGTATGGCCCTGGCGATCTACCAAGATCACAGGCCATCCCCTTAGCAAGAAGGATGTTGTTCTCAAAGCTAAGCAGATTTGCCAAACTGCTATGCCTTTTAACTGGGAATGGGGCCTCCTCCCCTTCAGCACTACTAACCCTCCAACCCAAGAAGTAAGGGATTATGCGATTGGGGTTGTTTTTTGCCGGTAACCTTTTGCTTTTGCTAATCTTCTTTTTCGTGTTTTAGGCCAAGGACCGCTTTCCCCTCATTGAAGCAGAGCGGCGAGGAGTTTGCCGGAAACGCGTCCTTGACTCCTTCGACCTAGATCCTTACATTTTCTGGAAGGATCTGAAGATGGGCAAGACCCCGGCATCGCGTCTGGGCCGGTCTCCGCCAAAGCCAACCGGGTCCTCTGATGACCTGGTTATGCTTGAGGTATTTTCTTTTCCGGTTTCTTTTACTTTTCCACTATCGTTTTCCTCCGAGTTGCTTCTTAGCCTTATCCAATTCACAGATCCATGAGCACGTGCCGCCCCTGCGCGCCGAGGCCGGCTCTGAGTTTGTGGACAAGCTCATGGCCCAGGGCCAAAAGAACAAGCGGCCGTCATCGACGATGGCTCCGCCGGGCCCCTCCCTCAAGCGCCCGGACTGAGGCCCTTGGGGAGAAGAAAGTGGGCATGCCGCTACGGGCGCAAGCGATGCCTTGCTTCCGGGTAAGTTTTTCATTTTCTGGCCTGCCTCTTTTTTGCCAAGTTCTTTCTTCGGCTGCCTCTTTTCTAACTATCTTCCTTTCTTTTTCTTAGCCTGCGCTCAAGCTTGGCCCAAGGCCATCGGGATCGAGGGTTCCGCCGGGACCTCAACCTCCTCCTCACTCAAGCCGCACCCGTGCCGGTGCACCCTCTGCCTCCCTTTGGGGCACAACAAGTTCGGGCGTGCGGCCCCTTCATCATCGAGATCACCGCACGGAGGAGGATCTTTCCTTCCTCCCGGAGAACCAAGATACCGGCACCGGCAACATCGGTGCCGGAGAAGAAGATGCGGGGGCGGCGGGCCTCAGCTCCTCTGTCCTCGAAAAAGACAACTTCCGCGCCGGAATCTTCGCGGAAGGTTCAAGCCGGGTGATGCGCCTATCGCTCCCCCTTCTCCACGAACCATCCTCATGCCGCCGCCAAGCGCTCCTGGCGCCCAGCCTTCGGGGCCGGCGCGCCACGCCCGGGACTTCCGGGCTCATTAAGGGAAGGCGACGGCTCCCGAGCGCCTCTTCGCGGCCGGCAGCCCCCAGTGTTTGCATGTCTCCAAGGCCGCCCGGAATACGCCACTAAGGCCACCGGTCTTCTTGGCCGTGCGAGTTTAAGCGCGGCCGGGATCGGGGCATCTTCGCCTACGCCCGAAGTGGAACGCCGCGGACGTAACTCCGGCGACCCGCGGCTTGGGCAGGACAGGCTGCCGGCACCGATCCGTTGGGAATCGGTCTTAGAAGAGCACTTCACGCGGCTCGCTGCGCCGTGAAAGAGCTTGATAGCGCGTGGTACGACGCCACGAACAATCGATGGTACGTTTTACTAACTTTTCTCAATTGTTACCGGTTTCCTTACTTCCGGGTTTGTTCTATCTTTTAGTTTTATGCCGGTTTCTCTCTGTCTATCTTCCTAGTCCCAGAGTTTTGTGGTGAGAGCGCGGCTTTCGGGACAAAACTTGAACTGAAAACTTAGCGCGAAGCCGGCTTGCCGTCCCGAGCTTCGGGTTAAGAACTCTCTCTTGCGCGAAACTTACCTTAGAACGCGGAAACCTTTGCCAGTCCCGAGTTTTGTGTTAAGAACTACTGTTCTTAGCGCGAAACCTTGGCTTAAGCCTTTGCCCGTCCAGAGTTTTGTGTTAAGAACTCTGTTCTTACCGCGAAACTTACCTTAGAACGCGCGAAACCGGCCTGCCAGTCCCCGATTTCGGGTTAACACTTTGTTCTTAGCGCGAAACTTCACTAACCTCTTTTGCTTTGAACAGCTCACGGCTGACGCTCGGAAGACCCTCTTTGAGGAGCTCTTATGGGAGCATCGGGAGCTCGTTGAGGCACACGATAAGTGCCAAGGTAAGCTTTTGTTCTGCCGGTTTCTTTCTTACCAAATCTTTTTTCCTTCTAACACTCGCAACTGCTTGACAGTGATCCCGGAAGCTTCCATTGATGCTCTCAAGGAGCAGCTCGCCAACGCCCAACGTACAACTCTCTTTTTTCTTCTGCTAACTTGGCTTCACTTTCAATCTTACCAACACCCTCTTGTTTACACCTTCTTTTCCGGGCTGCAGTGGAGAAGGAGCAGCTCATTAAACAGCATCAGGAGGAGCTGAGCGCCCAGAAGACCAGCTACCAGGAGCTCAAGTCCCAGCTTATACAGCTAGGTCTTGACCATGCCAAGGTTCTCGAAGTCGCTGAGCAGCGGCCAAGATGAACGAGGCTCGGAGGAGGCCAGCAACGCCAGTGGTGTTGAGCTGGAGGAGCTGGCCAAGGCCCGGAAAAGTGCTGAGGAGAAAGCCGCGCGGTTGGAGGAGGAGCACAAGGAATGCAACCAGCTGATCCTGCAAACCGACGCACTTGCCTATCGTGAGTCCATTTTTTCTCCGACTTCATTTTCTTTTCGCTATCTTTTCTTCCGGTTTCTTTTTCTTCCGGATTCTTTTCCTTCCGGATTCTTTTCCTTAGCCCATTTTCTTTGCACAGGCCTCTTTCCGGACTCCCGGACGTACGCTGTCAGAGAAGGTTAGCGCCGCCCTAGCCAGAGCCGGGCGAATCTTGCGTGCCATGGACGCCCAACGACCATCGGTCGCGCTTAACGCGCGGGTGTCTCATATGCGCGCCATTGATCGCAACTTATCGACATCCCTGATGTAGCTACCCAGCTCTTCGGGACCCTTTGGCCTGGCGAGGAGGTGCGGACACTTTTCTCTCATCGGCGATCGTCTCAAGGGTCAGCGAGTGGCGGTGCTCATTGCCCGCGCTGGAGCAGACTCGCCCTCCGCGTCGCTTGTTCCTGGTACCGGAGCTCGACTGGATGCCCTCACCGGTGTGCGAAGGCGCGGAAACCGATCGGACCCGATCCTTACCGCCAAGCGGCAGGATCGCGCGTACCGCATCGCGGAGTACGCCGAAATGCGCACCTTCATTCCTCCCCCTCATGGCGTCCAAGATTATCTTGATGAGGAGGAAGATGAAGCCGAGGAGGAGCCTCTAGACGATCTTTGGTCTGGCGATGCTCCTCCGGAAGCTCTGCTGCCGATTATCTACCTGAATAACTGTTAAGTTTGTTTGGCCTGCGTGGCTTAAGACAATGTTTTGTTAAATTCTGCCCGGTATGCCGGGGGCTTATGATGTAAAACTTTAAGTCTGCTCGTGGTTGACGTACAACATTTTGTGCCGGTAAGTTATACCGGTAGCTAATTATCTTAAGTTTGCCTTAGCGTTTTTGCGTTTGGTTCTGCTCCTGCACTTGCAAAGATTTCCAAATTGTTTCGCATCCAATTCGATGCACACTTGGTTCTTTTGCCTTGGCTCTGCCTGGCTTCTCTGGGCGTTCTTTGGCATATGAGCACAAGGTTCTTTCACCAAATAAGCATTTTCTTGAACTTAGAAATAATTCGAAATTTTGCAAAAACCGGTATAACCGGGGTTAGTTAAATTTTTCCGGATTGTTCTTTCCCGGTTTCCCTCTCCACAGTTCATGTGCTTATCCCCTACCGGTTTATCTTGCTTGCCATGAAGCCAAGTTATGGACAACAGCAGAGTCGAAGACTCCGGTAGGGTTTAGCACACTACTAACCGGAAAGAAAAAACTTTCAATAAGCAACCGGTAAACAAAAAATAGACATGTTTCATGCAATTTAATAAGGCAAGTCCCCGAGATTCATTCGAGGTTCCAACATCTTTTTATTCATAGCACATAAGGTACAAAAAGGAACTTCTTACACCACAACTTCAAGAGTAGAAAGGACGCAACAAGGCTACGTTCCACGGGCGTTTGGTCTCGTCTCCGGATTTGTCCGCCTTTCCCTTCTTCCATTCCTGCGCATCGATTAGGTAATATGCATCATTGTGGAGAGCCTTGCTCACAATGAAAGGTCCTTCCCATGGGGGGACAGCTTGTGCCGCCTTCGGTGCGCTGCACCAGGCGTAGCACCAGGTCTCCTTCTTGGAATACCCTTGGGTTTACCTTCCGGCTATGATAGCGTCGGAGGTTTTGCTGGTAAATGGCTGTTCTTGCCAAAGCTAGCTCTCTTGCTTCTTCTAGCAAGTCCACATCATTTTCCCGGGCTTCCTTTACCTCTTCTTCGGTATAGAGCTGCACCCTTGGGGAATCATGGAGAATGTCGGTTGGTATGACCGCTTCTGCTCCATAAACCATGAAGAATGGTGTGTATCCGGTAGACCGGTTTGGAGTTGTTCTTAGACTCCACAGCACTGACGGTAGCTCATCGATCCAACATCCCGGCGATTTTTCCATTGCATCAATGAGTCTTGGTTTGATACCGGAAAGTACCAAAGCGTTTGTTCTTTCAACTTGACCATTGCCTTGCGGGTGCGCCACTGAGCACAAATCCAGCCGGATGTTTTTGGTTTCACAGAACCGCTTGAATTCTCCTTGGGCAAAGTTTGTGCCATTGTCAGTTATGATACTATGCGGTTATCCATATCGCAGGATTACATCTTTCAGGAATTTTACTGTTGTGTGGCCATCACATTTTGCGATAGGCTTCACTTCCAGCCACTTGGTGAACTTATCCACCATTACCAAGATGTGGGTCATGTTTCCCCTTGCGGTTTTGAACGGTCCAACCATGTCCAGGCACCAAACAGCGAAAGGCCAAGTTAACGGTATGGTCTTTTAAGCCGGATGCTGGGGTATGGTTTTGCTTAGCGTACCTCTGGCAGCCATTGCATTTCCTTACCAAATCCTCAGCATTATCTAAGGCTGTGGGCCAGTAGAATCCATGCCGGAACACCTTTGCTACCACGCCCTTGAAGAAGCGTGGTGCCCACATTCTCCTCGATGAATTTCCTCAAGCATTTCTCTTCCTTCTTCCGGCTCCACACATCTTTGGAGGACACCGGTAACACTTCTCTTGTATACCTCGCCATTGATGATGGTGTAAGCTTTGAAACTTCTCTGTATCCTTCTTGATTCATTTTCGTCAAACGGCAAGGTGTCGTTGATCAGGAATTCCTTAATAGGTTTAACCCAAGATGGCGCTTCTCTAACCACAAACACCGGCATGTCTATGTCCATGCTATCTACAAGCATTGCCTCTTCCGGCATGGGCGTCGATCCCCGAGTTTACCGTCAGTCCCGAGTTTGCCGGAACAGTCCCGGGTTTCCTTCGTCGATCTCCATTGGCACCACATGTGATTCCGGTACAAAAATTGATTCCGACTCCGGACTTGGCTTGATTGATGGAACTCTCAAGTGCGCCAGAGCTATTCCGGGAGGAATTTCTTGCCTGGACGAACCTAGCTTGGATAAGGTATCCGCGGCCTCATTTTCTGCGCGCGGCACATGGTGAAACTCACACCCTTCGAAGAAGCCGGCAATCTTTTGCACATGGAACCGGTATGAGGCCATGTTGGCATCTTTTGCGTCCCAATCTCCGGAACACTGTTGCACCACAAGATCTGAATCACCATAGCAAATGATCTGAGTGCCCCGATTTCTTTTGCAACCTTAAGCCCATGTATCAGAGCTTCGTACTCAGCGACGTTGTTTGATGCCCTGAAGTGCACTTGTAAAACATACCGGAGATGATCTCCTTTTGGTGAGGTGAGTACTACACCGGCGCCTAGGCCCTCCTTGAGCTTGGATCCGTCAAAATGCATCTTCCAGTACTCTATTTTGTGCTCTGGCGGCTTGTATTGTATCTCCGCCCAATCGACCAAGAAATCAGCTAAAGCTTGCGATTTTATGGCATCTCTTCTTTCATACCGGTACATACGGTGATAGCTGAATTGCCCATTTTGCAATCCGGCCGCTGGCATCCTTGTTGCCCATGATATCGGAGATGGGTGCCTCGCTCACCACCTTCATGGGGTGCTCCTCAAAGTAATGCTTGAGCTTTGTGGCGGCCATAAACACGCCATAAGTCATTTTTTGGAAGTGTGGGTAGTTTTGCTTTGATGAGGAGAGCACCTCGCTCAGGTAGTATACCGGCCTCTGGACGGTTTTCCTTCCTCTTCTCTTTCTACCACCACCACAACACTAACCACCCGGTTTGTTGCCGCTATATAAAGCATAGGCTCTCTTTCCAAGGGCGAGGCCAAAATTGGGGCCGTTACGAGCATGTTTTTCAATTCTTTAAAGCGTCTGCTGTGTGGTCCAGACGAAAGTATCCGATTTTCTCATCAAAGCATATAGTGGCAAGGCCTTTTCTCCTAGCCTGCTTATGAACCGGCTCAGCGATGCCAAGCTTCCGGTAAACTTCTGCACATCTTTCAGTTCTCTTGGGATGGTCATTCTTTCTATCGCCCGGATCTTTACCGGATTGACCTCAATGCCCCGGCTTGACACAAGGAAACCAAGCAACTTGCCGGCAGGGACACCAAAGGTGCACTTTGCCGGATTGAGTTTCATCCGGAATCGCCTTAGGTTATCAAATGTTTGCCGGATGTCATCGATTAAGGTATCTTTTACTTTAGTTTTTATCACGATATCATCCACATAAACTTGCACATTTTTTCCGATTTGATCAAACAAGCATTTTTGCATACAGCGCTGGTACGTTGCACCAGCGTTGCGCAAACCAAAGGCATAGTAACATAGCAATAAGCCCCGTGCGGGGTAATGAACGCAGTTTTTATTTGATCTTCTTTTTTCAGAGGGATTTGGTGGAAGCCGGAATAGGCATCCAGGAACGACAACAACTCACACCCAGCAGTAGAATCAATCACTTGATCGATTCGGGGCAAAGGGAAAGGATCTCTTGGGCAAGCTTTGTTGAGGTTGGTGTAGTCAATGCACATGCGCCACACCTTCGCGAGTTTTGCCTCCAGGTTCTCATCTTTTGTCTTTTCGACCATCACCGGATTGGCCAGCCACTCTGTGTGCGTGACTTCCACGATGAAACCGGCAACCAGCAGTTTTGTTACCTCTTCTCCAATGATCTTTCTCCTATCTTCAGCGAACCGGCGCAAAGGTTGACGCACCGGCTTAGCATCTTTCCGACGTTTAGAGAGTGCTCAGCCAGCTCCCTCGGAACACCCACCAAGTTATCAGAGACCGGCGAAGATATTCCGATTCTCACGGAGGAAGCTAACGAGCGCGCTTTCCTATGCTTGGCGAGGCCGGCACCGATACGAACGGTGCACTCTGGGTAAGCCGGATCCAGCACAATGTCCTTTGTCTCGTTTGTCGGCTTGAATGTCGGTGAGTCCAAGCTTCCACTCATGCCGCTAGGCTCAACTTTGAGGACTGAGCCAGCGCAACAGCAGTTTGCATTCTTTTCTTTTCTTCCGCTATCACCTTCTGCCAGGTTTGATCCGGCGGAAGCGATTTCCATTGAGACTTTATAGTTCCCCACCACAGTTAGTGGTCCACGAGGTGCGGCATCTTCATCTTGAGATAGGCCGTGTGAGTTGATGCCATGAAAGCTGCCAAAGCTGGTCTCCCCAACAAGGCATGGTAGGGACTATCTAAGTCCACCACCTCAAACTCAAGGTTCTCAACACGACAATTGTCACGTCCTCCAAACGACACGTCCACCCGAACTTTTCCTATCGGGGCGCAAGACAAACCGGGAACAATCCCATGGAAAGTTGTGTGAGTTGGCTGCAGCATATTCTCTGTTATGCCCAGCGTACGCATGGTGTGCTTGTACATGATGTTTATGCTGCTACCATTGTCTATCAGCACCTTGCTGAATTTTACTCGAGTTTCCGGCCCCTTCATGATTGGGTCCACAACGAGAGCGTATCCACCCGGATTCGGCATGACTTTGGGGTGATCCTTGAACGACCGGGTGATTTCCTGATCTGACCACATGTATTTTGGAACTGCCGGCATCACGGCGTTCACTTCCATGGAACGGCGATGCACACTCTGCCTGTCCATTGGCTCGGTGACAAAGACAACCATGCACGAGATGCGGGTCCTCGTAAACATTCCGGCCTAAAGGTGCCGGTGGAGGTGGTTGGTCATTGTTTTGCTCCACCCGGTTAACCTGCTGGTACTGTTGCCTGTTTCGGGTGGCTGCACCGGTAAGGCGTTTGCTCCAGTAAGTGGTGGTGGAGGTGGTAATTGCTGTTGTTGTTGCATGGGGCCCCCTGGCGCCTGACCGCTCCCTTTTGCATCAAGAACTTGGTCAAGAAAATCTTTCGTCAGATGGTTTGACGGGTGATCGGATTCGGCGTGTGCCACCGGCAAGGTTGGTCCATGGCGGCTTCCATGGTGTACTTCACGGGCTCTTGCCAATTCTTTTTTGGCCCCGGGTTTCTTTTCTACCCATTGCTTCTTAGGACCTGCCCATGGCTGCGATCCAGTTTTTTGTCTCCGTTGGCGTCAAAATTTTCCTGCACGGCAGCAACTTGCTGTGATGCATATCTTCGATCCGGAAATCTTCCCTTCTTTTGTTGTTCCGGTTATCCCGGTATTGCTGCGGATGCGGATTCGGCTGCTCCGGCTCAGCTTGCACGGCCGGTTGCATTGGGTCTCCCAATGCATAGCTATCTGCCACACGTATCATTTCCGCCAAGGTTGTGGGCATGCTTCTCTGCAGCCTTTGCCACAAAGGTGACCCTCTCCGGCATCCTTGACTGAACCAAGCAATGGCTTGTGCCTCAATCACTCCTTCACATGTGTTTCTCATTGAGTTCCACCGGGTGAGATAATCCCGGTCTGGTTCTCCTGCACGCTGTTGCACAGCGCAAGTTGTTGGGGCCGGTTTGGCCTCTTGTAAGTACTGCTGAAGTTGTTCACAAATGCTTCCTCAAAGTCCAACCATCCGTTAATACTTCCTGCCGGCAAATTGTTAAGCCAAATCCTCGCAGGACCCACGAGGTAGGACGGTATGATTCTTACCGCCCAACGGTTTACTCCACCACCAGCCACATAAACAGCTGTGACATAATCTGAGCCAGTCTTCCGGCTTGGTCGTACCATCATACGTTCTTGTGTCCCGGGGCAACTGGAAGTTGCGTACCGGTGGTTCTTCTCTCATGATCCGTGGGCCAAAACACCTTGGGCCAGGAGGTCCCTCACATTCAACTATTGCAGATAGATGTACTCTGTCCAACCTGTGCCTCGCGCCCGGTCTGCAACATCCCCCAGCGTTCCCCCAAAGGGTTCCGGTGGACTCTTGTTCGTTCCACCTCGAATCCGATTCATCGTATCTCTTCGGTTCCGCGGCTCTTGCCTCCGGTACCCTGGTGGTGGCATTTCTTCATCCCGTATGCCACTCTTGCGGCTCGATAATTTTGCCCGGTTTCATATCTACCGGCATGATTGTTTCGGCATAGCCTCCCTTGGCGTAGCCCGTCTGCCCCTTGGCTTTTTCTACCGGCATCATGTTGCCGGCTTTTTGCTTTCCGGCAAGCTGGATCATACACGTCATCTGCCGTGCGTTCTTTTCTCTTTCCCTTCTTTTGTCCGGATGAGGGGACGATGCCTGCCCATGGGACTTGCTTCCGGCATTCTTTGTTGAACGCGCGGATTTTGAGGCCACTGCCTCGTTCAGCTTAGCAGCTGCTCAGCATTTTGCTGCTCAATAGTTTTCAACAGCTCTTTTACACGTTCTTGCTGCTTTGCCAACTCGTCACCGGAAAGAGATTCACATAACTCTACTGCAGCTTTAGCGCTTTTATAGTTTTATCCGGACTACTGTACTTAGGCTTTTCTACGATGCTTACAGATACAGATGCACTCTTGCCGGCAAGAACTTCTTTGCGCAAATCCTGATCTAGATTGCGAGCCTTAAGCCGGTTTTCGGCATCCTAGCAGCATGAGCACTAACTGAAGCAAAGCCATGGGCAGCATTGTACTCACGTAGGGTTAGGTTCAGCTCGCGCTGCGCCCGGATGATGTCGGCGCCACCGGTAAGCAGGGCCTTGCGCGTGGCTCCTCCTGAGCCTTTGCCGGGTCGATGTTCTGCGCGATGGGCGTGGCCAGCGTGTTCATCGCCGCTTGGAGAGGTGTTGCCGGTGGTGCTGATGATGCTCCCGCGACGCGGCGTCACGTTCCAGCGGTGGTTTTGCCGCGCGGTCGATGCCGCACGTTCATCTCCTTGCTCCACAGCTCCTTTGCCGGTGTTGACCGCACCAGCCATCATGACCTCCACGTTGCCGGCGGCGCGGCCAGCACACAGCCATCTTGGCGGATCCGGCGCCACCAGCACCGGCGGGCGGCGCACAGGGACGGTGCCGAAGTAGACGCGGATGCTGCCGAACTCGATGGTGCGGCCGTTCTGCGGGAACTTGCCGCCGTTGGCGAAGCAGCCGGCGTTATCGTTGATGAAGTCCATGTTGTAGATGCGTTGCACGAGCGCGGACACCGTGCGCTCGCCGTTGATGTCGAGGATGCCCGCCCGAATATGAACTCCAGCAAGCGCCACTTCATGCCCCACGGTGGGCGCCAACTGTCGTCGTGGGGAACAAACAGATGCCATAGGATGGCTTATCTTGGGGCCGAATGGACGCTAGAGGATTCGGGGGAGGGTTTGTGACTAGATGGACGAACTTCCGGATGCTTTCCTCAAGAACTTGGCCAAGGCCAGAGGTAGAAGAAGAAAGACACAAGGATGAACTCGCTCTAGATCACCATGTTCATTGATCTTCACAGGTTACAGGTTTTTCTCTCTTCACTGGATCGCGCGTATAAAGAGGCTGTCCCCTCTCCTTATATAGGGGAGAGGGTGGCTTACAGAACAAGAAACCCTAATGGGATCTTTGACTAGACAAACTACTTTACATAGATGACGCCGGGGTCTTCTTTAAACAGGGAGGCTGACGTCCTCCGGCTTCTTTGACCGTCATCCTCCTCTTTGTCTTCAAGCCTTCGTTTAAAGCTACTTTGCTTAGCTCATCCTTGTCTTTTAGCTCCTGACGGAATCTTTGACCAGTCAGCCGACATGCCCTTCCTTCAGGTCCGGTATCTTTCCTTCCTGGTTCCGGTATGCCTCTTGGGGATACCGGCTTAGCCTACTTAGCCAAACCCTATCTTCTTATTCCGGTATGAACATTAAACCGGTATCTTGAAGGGTGAGACCATCCGGTATGGCATACCTTTGGCATACCGGGGGTCATACCCCAACATTGCCCCAACGAAACAGTGAGGTTGTGTTGACGTCAGAAACCCACCGGCGGGCAGTGGTAGTCAGCACCGTAGGCGGGAACAACTAGGGCTGCGCTGGCCCCGTCCCTCGGAGCGACGGCCCGCAAAGCCTCTGGTCGCGCGATGCAAATTGGGCGTGCCACCTGACCTATACCTGGTCAGGAAGGTGTGGATGATGCCTCGCTTAGTTTCTGCAGGGCACACATGTACACGTTAAATAGCCTCGATCGGCTCTCAGGTTGTCTGTGAATCGGCTCATGGAGCCGATCCACCCATGATTCGTCGAGGTGGCCGAATATATGGTGGTCCTGCTGATCATGATAAAGCGTATGAGATCCACGACGATGCAGGGTTTCACCGCATAATCGGATCATCCTACTCACGATTGGGCCTCGCGCTCACGCACGGAACGTAAGCCAGCCCTAGACAAGGCCTAAAAACCAACACTAGGTTGATCCTCGGAACGTCCTGTCTAGGGGCAGCAAACTACACCACATGCCGCTGGATCCTCCAACCCTTTGTAAGGCCTAACTATTGCAGATATTAAACTAATCCTTGATGAATCAGGGAGCGACCGTAACGGATCAGATCTACTAAATAACGATCAAGCGGGGTGCCGCCCTGCACCCATGATGAGGTACAAGGACGGCTAGATGCGCAAGGGTTGCACTACGACAGCATATGATACTAGAAACAATGCTAACCCTAACACATCTATGATAACTACGTTGCTCGCCATCAAAAGGCTTCGTACGAGCAACGCATGAACAACTAGGCAGGCTCGTGCTGCCTAGATCGCGAGATGCGATCTAGGCAGCATGGTGCTTACCGGAGGAACCCTCGAGACGAAGGAGTTGGCGATGCGCCGAGATTGGTTTGTGTTGAACGTTGGTTGTTGTTTATTCCATAAACCCTAGGTACATATTTATAGTCCAGGGGACTTTCTAATGTGGGCGTGCACTAAACCGTGCACGAGGCAAACTCTAATCTCTACATAACCTACTATAAAGATACACGGGCTAACTAGCCCAAACTTGGTAAACAAGGCCGATTCACACATCTCTCTACGCATATATCTTCAAGTCCATCTTGATCGCGGCCCACTCGACTTGGTCAAATTGTGATAACAGGTTGTCAATCTCACCGCTGTAACAAAGGATTAGCGTATCGAGTGGAAGATGTTTGCAAAGAAAACAGTAAACAATTGCGGTAGATTGTATGCTATGTAAAGAATAGGACGGGGTCCACAGTTCACTAGAGTGTCTCTCCCATAAGATAAAAGCATGTTGGGTGAACAAATTACAGTCGGGCAATTGACAAATAGAGAAAAGCATAACAATGCATATACATGATATGATAAATATAGTGAGATTTAATTGGGCATTACGACAAAGTACATAGACCGCCATCCAAGCATCTATGCCTAAAAAGTCCACCTTCAGGTTATCATCCGAACCCCATTCGTATTAAGTTGCTAAGCAACAGACAATTGCATTAAGTATGGTGCGTAATGTAATTGACAACTACATCCTTAGACATAGAATCAATGTTTTATCCCTAGTGGCAGCACATCCACAACCTTAGAACTTTCTGTCCCATTTAATGGAGGCATGAACCCACTATCGAGCATAAATACTCCCTCTTGGAGTTAAGAGTACAAACTTGGCCGAGCCTCTACTAATGAAGAGCATGCAAGATCATAAACAACACATAAACAATAGATTGATAATCACCATAACATAGTACTCTCTATCCATCGGATCCACAAACACAACATATAGAATTACATATAGATGATCTTGATCATGTTAGGCAGCTCACAAGATCCAACAATGAAGCACAACAAGGAGAAGACGACCATCTAGCTACTGCTATGGACCCATGGTCAGGGGTGAACTACTCATTCATCACTCCGGAGGCGACCATGGCGGTGTAGAGTCCTCGGGGAGATGAATCCCCTCTCGGCAGGGTGAGGCGATCTCCTGAATCCCCGAGATGGGATTCGCGGCGGCGCGTCTCTGGAAGGTTTTCCGTATCGTGGCTCGATGCTGGGGGTTTCGCGACGGAGACTTTAAGTAGGCGGAGGGCAACGCGGGGGCCACACGAGGGCCCGGGGGTAGGCGGCGCGGCCAGGGCCTGGGCAGCGCTGCCTATCCCTGGCTGCCTCGTGGCCCACTTCGTTATCTCTTCGGTCTTACGGAAGCTTCGTGCAAAAATAGGACCCTGGGCGAAAGTTTCGTCCAATTCGAGAATATTTCCTTACTAGGATTTCTGAAACCAAAAGCAACTGACAGCTGGCTCTTCGGCATCTTGTTAATAGGTTAGTTCCAGAAAATGCATAAATATGACATATAATGTGCATAAAACATGTAGGTATCATCAATAAAGTAGCATGGAACATAAGAAATTATCGATACGTTGGAGACGTATCACCTGCCATTCGCTCGCTTGGTCGCCGATTCTTCTAGGCGCTTGAGTAGTGGTATGTTGGTCCGGGCAACTTCGGTACTTGGTTGTGCTAGGTGGTGTTTGGCGTTGGTTGTGACGCAGTTCGGAGGCTCAGTGCCCCGCCTCTTCACCATCCTTGGATAGAGTTTGGGTGAGGTGAGCATATAGTTGTTGTTGTAGGAGTGTGTTGTAAGCTGAAAGGCTGAGTGTGGTGTCGTAGACATTTTTTGGTGCACATCTGTTGCGGGTTTTCGAAAAGAAAAAATCTACATCTATCTACACTACTTAAAAAGGAGGAACATGTTCCCTATTCTGCCCCACCTCTCACTACGACCAGTTTTTGGTCGTCCGGCTGCGTGGCTCCGTCGTTTCGTCCCATCAGCGCTCATGGGCCAAGTCCAAGAAAACCCACCCACATTCCAACCTCACCCTCGCTTCGCTTTCTCCGAGAGACCCGAAACCCTGCGTTTCCTCGACGAGGGAACGCCGCTGCCCGGGAATGAGCAGTTCCCTGGTTAGCTCGTCGTCGCCTGCCTCACCAGAATCACCACACGCCTTCGCCTCTCCCTTGCTATCCAACCCTAGCTGCCCTTGCATCCTGACCCCTGCACGATCTCGTTCCTCCACCACCCGGGGACCCTAATGCTGCCGGTGTCCTCGCGCCGCGAGGGGCGCCCCCACTTGATCTTGTCCTCCTCCGCGCGCGGGATCCACGGGTCGTCGGCGTCCTCCTTGCTCGGCCATGCGAGCGTGCCATCAACATCCTCACCCGGCCGGCCAAGCTCGCCATTTTCTTCCAGGCGCAGCCCGTCGAGGGCACACCTCACGAAAGCTTCCACTTGATCTCGTCCTCCTCCATGCGCGGGACCTGGAGGTCACCGACGTCCTACTCGCCGGGCCATGCAAGCTCGCCTCACCATCGACCTCAGCCCCATGTCCAACCAAGCAACACTCAAGTACCATCTGATCTCCGCCCACTGCCATCGAGGGCACATTGCACCCGGGACAAGTCAGATCTGGGCAGGGAGGGCCGGTATTTGTCTGAACTTTTGAATATTGTTACTTTTTAATGCATGTGAATCTTTATTGTTACTTGTCGGTTTCGATTTCTGCCATATGCATTGCTTCTACAAGTAGAACGGAATACTATTCCACTGCTACACGAGTGAAACTGATGTGTTTACCTTGATACGAAATATGTGGTTAGTACAATCAACAAATAGTAGTAGACCTTGATACGAAATATTGTCTGTCATATTATAAATAGATTTTTAAGAGTGGTGTAAGCATTCGATAGATGAATAACTTCTGAATTGCATACAAATAACACACCCTCATCATTGAATTCCGATGTCTACCTGATTTTGATGTTAGAACAAGATTTTTGTTTATCTATTATTGTGGTTGCCATTGCAGTCCACCATTGGCAATGGTATGCTCAGGGGAAGGCAGGGGTTGAATAGTTGGAGGGTTGTGCTATGTGCAACTAAAATGCTTCCTGTTTGAATCAGATGATGGTTGATGCTACTGTTGGATATGTTGGTCGATGATCTTGCTGTCAAGGTAAATTGGCACTAAGTTCAACTTTTTTTAGGAGAAACTACTGTGGTAGTTAGTGGTAAATTGACGTGTAAGTTCACCTTTCATTTATGTGTTCTGTCATTTTCTCAGTGAAAATGTTAATGATGAGGACATCCCTACCTCACGACTACCTCCGTCATTACCAACTGAAGATGAACCTGCTGTGAAGCTCAAGTCCAATGAAGTCAGGATTGGACCAATAACACGAGCTCGTGCGAAGCTACTTAAACAACAGGTGAACTTGTTTCTAAACGATACTTTGATTGATGAGAACTTTATACTGCCTAAATCCTATTACTTATGTATCATCAGGTATCAAGAGGAGACGAGCATCGCACGAGGAGAGGAGCAGCTGGACATGAAGACGGACGTCAAGATGGCCGTGAAGCTGGACATGGAGCTGGACATGAAGATATCTCATGGACGCGAGGGAGGAGCGGGAGGCATGCGCGAGAGGAGAAGAAGAAGTCCAGGCCGGTCCGAACCGGTCAGACCGGCCCCAGACCGGCCAGCCCGGTTCCCCCGGTCGACGGTCGCAAACCGGACGACAACCGGAGGAAGCCCCTCGTGCGGACGGAAACCGGAAACTTCGCAGTTTTCCGGTCCACGGCCCGGTTGACCGGACCACGACCGGACAGCCCGGTCCACCCCGGTTGACCGGACCAAACCGGACCGGCCGGTCCACGGCCGTCGACGGATCCTGCCGGACATGTCCGAGTCTGTCTCGACAGATCTATTCTGGGTCGGTTCTACTTGTATTTTTTCGACCAGAACTCGTCCCGGACGCCTATATAAGTGCCTTGGACGACCCCTAGCTGTTTTAGACCACGTTTAAGATAAACCCTAGTTCTTAGTTGTTTGCTCTGCAAAACTATTGAATTCCCTACACCATATTGCTTGGATATTGTGTAGATCCTGTTTAAGTCTTGTGTGATCTGCTGTTCCATTGGGAATTAGACGGTTGCAACTTACCGCTTCGTGGTCGGCGGCTACGTGTGCAAGTGTGTGGAGTTGCGAATATCTTGCAGGGTTGAGAGCTGTTGCATCTGGCGACAGGGACCAATCGAGAGATCTCGTTGCGTCATACAAGTTATCATCCACTTCATCGTCGTGTATCTCCGCTGCTATCACCCCGTGATCATCATCACCACCGTTGCTTACTGAGAAGATCGGGCCACCCCTTATCATCTTGGTATCAGATTTCCAGTTTTCCTCGGTAAGCCATCCACAATCCACCCCATAGTTGAGTTGTGAGTGTTTTCCTATCCAGAAAAAGCCAAAAAATTAGGGTTAGGGTTTGCCATAGCCATAGATTGCACTAATTTCGAGTTTTAGTTGCTTTTCGTAGTTGTTTTTGCGTACCTTTATCTTTCTTCTAGTAGAATTGTTAGGGTTTGTGTTTTCTCTATCATCTAGTTTATCTTCTAGTGTTAGTTTTTGTTACTCCGAGTCCACATAGCGTACAGTGTGCTTGTTCCCAACCATAGACACAGCCTTTCGATATACGTGACTAGGAACTTCCCCAGAAGAGACTAGTTTTACCGCTCGACAGGCTGCTCATTAGGGTTTTGGTGCTTTGCATATCTTGTTGGCCGTGTTATCAAGGAGTTGAGTCATAAAATCAAAAAAAAAAACAGGGAAAATTGACAAGAAGCAAAAAGAGCTACATAGCTGCGTGTGTTACAAAAAGAAAATACAAAAAGAAAAGTGTGTGCTAGTTGAAATCAAGTGAAAGGCCTAAGTTTTCTTTCTGCATCCGTAGTTGAGCAATCTTGTGCCTGTTTCGTTGAGCTTTGCTAGCGTCTCTCTTGTGCATTGCAACCTTTCCTCCATATAGTTGCATTGCCCCATTATATCGCCTTGTGTGAGTATCTTTGGTTGTCTACGGTCAGCGCTAGAGCTTGTTATTGGTGCAAATAGGTAGCCTACCTACAGCCCCACATATACCCTGCTTTGTCGTGTGATTGTTCTTATACCCTTGATATTCGCTTCGCTACATCCGTGCACTAGTTGTTACTACAAGTGGTAAGCAACACTAATTTACTTTGGAACGGTAAGATTTCCTTTTCTTATCAGTTTTGAGTGAGTTGTGAGAGTACCACCATATATTTTTGATTTAGTGCACTAACCTACTAATCATGTCTGCTAGTGATAATAAGATTGTTAACCAGGAGAACAAGAATTCGGCAGATATCATCACATGGAGGGAGTATGAAGCTCTTCGTAATGAGATGCGACGTGAATTCCGCACTAACGATGATGAGCTTAAGAGTACAGTTGATGAGATCAAACAAACGTTGGATGCTACTAATGTCACCGTCACTGGATTGTCTGATCAAATGACGGATATACAGCGCAATATTGCGGATATGCGTCTCGCTATTGAGAACTTGACTGTACAACAACAACAACAGGAAGAAGATGATGACGATCCTGAGCTTGAAGATGACGCACACAATGCTCGTGGTGCGCCTCGTGGTCATCGTCCTCGTGGCTGGGTTCCACTTGGCCGCAATGGTCGTGGACAAGATGAAGAAGATGGATTGGGTAAGCCTAAGTTTTCCATACCCAAGTTTGAAGGAGGAGCTGATGTTGAAGAATACCTCACTTGGGAGCTCAAGATTGAGAAATTATGGAGCCTACATCCACACTACTCTGAAGATAGGAAGATCAAGCTTGCGTCTTCTGAATTTGATGGTTATGCATTGCGTTGGTGGGATTCTTTGATTCGTAACCTCGATGAAGATGGTGCACAACCTATCCGTACATGGCGTGCTATGAAAGAGGCAATGACTTCTCGTTTTGTGCCTACAAATTACATGCGGAATATATTTGATAAGCTAACACTATTGAGGCAAGGTGTGAAGACTGTTGATGAGTACTACATGGAGATGGAGATGCTTATGCAGCGTGGTCGTGTCCGTGAGTCTCTAGAGATGACAATGCAGCGTTTTCTGAATGGACTGAAGTATGATGTTAAAGGCATTGTTCGTCATTACACCTACACCAATATGAATCAATTGTTACATCATGCAAGAGAAGCTGAATCACAGTTGGCTGACGAAGCAAAGGTTAAGGGACGTGCTACGGGAGCTGGGCGTTTTACACCCCGCGCGCCCTCTACAGCGCCGGCGCCTTCGACGCGCTCCGCTCCTTACTCTACTCCGCCTAGCAAACCGGTCTCCAATGTATCTAATGCAAAGAAGTCCGAATCTGCTGCAAGTACGAGTGGTTCTGGTGTGTCTACAACGCGCAACCGCGATATGCTTTGCCATACATGTGGTGGCAAGGGTCACTTCAAGAGAGATTGTCCTAACCGCAAAGTCATGTTTATCAATGAGGACAATGAGTATGAGACTGGAGATGATGTTGATCCAAATGCTCAGATGCTCGCACCATTGTGTGTCGCAGCGTGCTCTTAATGTGTTGCCTAGTGCATCTACTCAGCGCTGCAATTTGTTCCAAACCAAAGCTTTAGTTGGTCCTGACAAGGCTTGCAAGGTCATTATTGATGGCGGGAGTTGCCGCAATTTAGCAAGCAAGGAGTTATGTACCAAGCTGAAGTTGAAGTATCTACCGCACCCGCATCCATATTATATTCAGTGGTTGAGCGACAATGGTGAGATGAAGGTCAACCACATGGTGCGTGTTGAATTTGCGATTGGACCGTATAAGGATTGCATTGATTTTGATGTGGTTCCTATGACGGTTTGTCACCTCTTATTGGGTCGGCCTTGGCTCTATGACCGTTCTGTGCAACACAATGGCCGTGCCAATACATATCACTTGGAGTACAAGGGCAAGAAAATTAACTTACAGCCTATGTCACCACAACAAATTGTCAATGAGTCTCGTCAGAAGATCGAAGTGAATTTGGAGGATGCTCCTCTAGATAGGCGAGAGAATTGTAATGTCGTGAGTGATATAACGAAAAGTGAGAGAGTGAATTCCTTAGTCTCATTAGCCACCAAAGAAGACATGAGAGAATTTAGCGAGGATCCTACGGCCATGCCTCTTGTGCTTTTGTACAGGGGTACGGTTTTGGTTTCTAACGACATGACCCCTCTTCCTCTTGGTGTTTCTAATGTTTTGCAGGAATTTGGCGACGTGTTTCCGGAGGAGGTACCCGCAGGACTACCACCATTGCGAGGTATTGAGCATCAAATTGACTTGATTCCCGGAGCATCGCTGCCCAATAGGGCGCCATATCGCACTAATCCCGAAGAGACGAAGGAGATACAGAAGCAAGTACAAGCGCTACTCGACAAAGGTTATATCCGCATAAGCCTTAGTGACATAGGCACCCCAAATGGGCCTGCCATAGATGGTACCCGGGATTTACTGAAGGCCCACTATCCGAAGAATAAGAAGATTCGGGAGCCTAAGATATATTAAGGAAAGCTAGAGTTGTAATAGAAAGGATATTTTGTAATCTGGCGGGACGAGTTAGAAACCGTCCCGGACTCTGTAACTTGTACAATACGAAACCCTCGGCTCCACCTCCTATATAAGGGGGAGTCGAGGGACAAAGAAAGGATCGAATCTTGTCAACAGAACCCTAGTTTTCATAATCGCCGAGTACTTTTCGCCTAAACCTTCGAGATCTACTTGCCCTCTACTTCTAGCAAAACCCTAGTCTACAATCTGTAGGCATTGACAAGTTAATCCTTTGTCAATTGGCGCCGTCTGTGGGAATTAGAGGCTGCAAGGATCCGATCTCGATGGCACGTTCAAGATCTTCGACTTCATCGACAGCAAGCAACGCGATGGATCGAGGTAACAAGGAAAAAACTGATCTATTCAATTTTATTCCTCACCCGCCCTCCCGTATGGATGCATGTGCCTATCTGGAGGAGCCCATCGTCATGACGTTCGGAGAATTCCGATTTGGCGTCAACAAGGAAGGATCCTATCGTCTCGAAGTTCCGATCTCGTCGGAATTTTCAGCGGTCGACTCCAACTTTTCGTCGACCGACGAGGAGTTTTCGTCGACATACTTCGTCGACAACAAGGCAAGCGGAAAGCTCGCCAAGATCTTCAGCAACACATCCTTCGAGTCATCTGCGGACTCCTTTATAAGCAGCGACTCCGACAGCGTCGACAGCTTCAACTTCATCGACAAGTCTGCTGCCATCGGAAAGGTCTTCACCACTCTATATGATGGTGTCACCATCCCGACAAAAATCAATGCACAAAATATCATCAGATCTATGTGGTAGAAGGGGCAGGCACATCAGACCCGCCAACATCAGAGGCTTTCGACGAATTGGGAAATCCATACGTCGATCCCGCTGATCTCAGACATGGTCTAGGCACCAAATATCCTGGATCCACAACTCGCGCAAGAGTACAACTCCCGCAAAGCGCGTGGGATAGGGCCGCGAAAGCCATGGATGGTTCAGAACCCATGACCAACACCGCTACCACAAGAACTTCAAGCATATCAATATAGACTTGCTCGAGTAAGCACAGAGTTGGAAAAACAGACAGCATCCCTGAATAGGAGGAAAGAAGCAGCTTCTGCATCAAGCAGACGCCGGGCAGATTTAAGTCGCCTTTCAGGAAATACGGGAGATAGTCACAGAGAAGCTCGGAGGAGAGCAATGTCTCGGCTGCAAAACATACCCGAAGCAGAAAGAGGAAACATAATCCAAAATCTCGACATGTCCTTTATGTCGATCGATGAGAGAGGAAATATCATCCCGAAAACGCCAGAGGCAGGTTACATGGCAACACAAGCATACATCTTGGCATCCAGACCACCTGCTGGAGACCCGAGAGAACCATTGTTCAATATGGCGATGGCCGGAGTAGGAGTTATGGGAACAGCGTTTGCAACAACGCCTCCCGAAGAAAATCCCAGACAAAATAGTCCACGACACACCGCAGCAGTTCAAGACCCACCACGAGCAAGTGGAGCAAGAGACACAGCAGTCCAAGTAAGAGTGGACGAGCGCGACAAGAAAGGAGGGACCGTCAGTACTCGCCAGAGCTTGCCGACGAAGATATGTGTGGGCTCCCATGCTTTACGAGAAGAGTGCGAAAAACTCGAGTCCCAAAAGGGTTCAAGTTACCAGAGAATTTCAAGAAGTTCGACGGCCTGCAAGATCCCGAGGATTGGCTCGTGGATTATCTCGAGATGGTGAAACTGTAGGAGGAACCAGAGCAACAGCTATGCAAAGTATCCAAGTTCACCTGAGTGGTGCCGCAAGATCTTGGATAAAGAAACTCCCCTTGAACTCCATCGACAGCTGGGAAACCTTTGAGGACATCTTCGTGAAGAACTTCCGATCCACCTGCAAAAAACCCGCGTCGTTGGAAGAATTACGAGCGTGTCGACAAAAACATGACGAGTCGATGAGAAAATATATACAGCGGTGGAACATTATCAAAAACTCGGCAGAAGATATATCTGACGAGAGAGCAATAGATGCGTTCGTGGCAGGAATCCGACGAGCAGACTTCGTCGAGGACTTGGGAAGAACTAATCCCAAGACAATCTCAGCGTTGATGGAAATCGCTAACAAGTGGGCAGATGGAGAAGACGCAATATACAACAAACGACACAGGTCGCCAGAAGAGGATCGTAGTCGAAATTACCAAAATAGAAGGCGATTTTCTCGCCAGTTCTACAACAACGATGCTCCTGGCCATATATCGGCTGGTTTTCGGGGAAACCCTGGAGGAAATAGTCGAGATGATTATCAAAGGAGCAACGAGCAACAAGGCGACAATAGAGGTGATTTTCGCGGCAAGGACAAAATAGTGGACCAAGGATTCAAAGACCTTACGTGTCTCCCGAGGAGATGATGAACGGTCCGTGTCAAATGCACTTTTACCTCGACAACAATGGAAAGAGCAGTCAGGACATCTCCAGAAAATTGCCGCAATTTTCAGGCAATGTTGCGAGCCGCAGGAATCGCAAATGCCCAAGCAAATAACAGAAATCCTCGGGAGCCAAGGAGCGAGATTCACCTTCCACCTCCTCCCGCAATAACCGAAGAAAATCGACACCAGCTCAGAATAGCGGCAGCACCACAACCACCCCCATATGTCGATCCCAATTCCAATGGCGCAGTTTTAATGATTCAGAAAGCTAGGCCGTCCAACAGGGCGCAGAAGGTCATATCTCGACAAGTGTTTATGGCAGAAAAGATGCCTCCACCAACAGTCGAGTATCTAAATTGGTCAGGGCAAGACATAGGCTTCACAATTGCGGATCATCCGCAGCAAGTTCCTCGACCAGGACAATCAGCACTTATTCTACCCGCAGTAATTGCTGGGTTCGACGTGTCGCGAGTTTTCATAGATGGTGGCAGCAGTCTAAACCTCATGTATGCAGACACATTGAGGAAGATGAACATATCCCTGGCAAACTTGAAACCAACTGACACACGTTTTCATGGGATCACACCAGAGAAGCCAAGTTACCCATTGGGTAAGATCAACCTCGACGTTCAGTTTGGAACCCGAGAAAACTACAGGATAGAGAACCTGGAGTTCGAAGTTGTGGATTTCCCGTCGCAATATCACGCTTTGTTGGGACGACCAGCTTACGCCAGGTTCATGGCAGTGCCGCATTATACATATCTGTTGTGGAGGTTGCCTGGGCCTAAGGGACCTATCACAATCAAAGGAAGCTTTGCACTGGCCGATAAATGCGACAAAGATTTCCATCGACTGTCAGAAACTTTCGGGATGCAAGCAGAATATGCGGCACCTAGGCTCACTGATTATGATGTGCTGCCAGAGGTAGGAAGATCTAAGGAGCCAACTTTCAATATAAATAAAGATTCAAAAGAGGTACAGATCCACCCAACAGATCCAAAGAAAACGACGTCCATTGCTACAAACATGGATGTCGCATAGGAAAGCGCGCTCGTCGAGTTCCTCCGTGAGCACTGGAAAATCTTCGCATGGTGTCCAGCCGACATGCCAGGAGTACCCAGGGAACTTGCCGAGCACCACCTTAATTTGGATCCTCTTGCACGACCAGTAAAGCAACCTTTGCGGCGTTTTTCAGAGCCTAGCCGCAAAGCTATGTTATCAGAAATAGATCGACTCAAAGATGCCGGGTTCATCAGAGAAATATCTACAGGGCCACATGGGTAGCTAACCCAGTGATGGTGCCGAAGAAACACACAATAGTCCTTCGCATGTGCGTCGACTTTACGTGTCTCAATAAACATTGTCCCAAGGATCACTTTCCCCTCCCAAGGATCGATCAAATCATCGACTCCACGGCAGGATGTGAACGTCTTTCCTTCCTGGACGCATATTCTGGTTATAACCAGATCAGATTAAAAGAAGAAGATGAAGCCAAAACAGCGTTCATCACACCTTATGGCGTGTTTTGTTACAAAACAATGCCCTTTGGTCTGAAAAACGCGGGAGCAACATATCAGCGGATGATGCAGAAGTGCCTAGCAACACAGATCGGGAAAAATGTACAAGTCTACATCGACGATGTCGTAATAACATCAAAGAAAGGGTCAACGCTGATTGAAGATTTGAAGGAAACCTTCGACAACCTCGACAAGTTCTGCCTCAAGCTGAACCCGACAAAGTGCTCTTTTGGAGTACCCGCAGGAGAACTTCTCGGGTTCTTAGTATCAGCAAGGGGGATTGAAGCTAATCCCGAAAAAATACAAGCCATCGTCACTATGAGAAAGCCAACAAAGTTGAAGGAAATACAACAGCTAACGGGCGAGTCGCAGCTTTAAGCAGATTCGTCGCCAGGCTAGGAGAAAAGGCACTGCCGTTTTATGCGTTGATCAAACAAGGAGAAAAATTTCAATGGAACGAGGAAGCGGACAGAGCTTTCGAGAATCTCAAGCGAGCAATTTCGACACCGCCAATATTGGTGGCGCCAAAAGAGAAAGAACCTCTCCTCTTGTACATTGCAGCTACACCTCAGGTGGTCAGCACGGCCTTAGTGGTGGAAAGGGAAGAAGAAGGTAAGCTTCATGGAGTTCAAAGGCCAGTATATTTCATCAGCGAAGTACTGTCACCGTCAAAACAGCGGTACCCGCAATATCAAAAGCTAGCATATGGAGTATTCACGACAGCAAGAAAATTGCGGCATTATTTTTCGGCTCACCCGATAATAGTGGTCAATGAAGCTCCCTTATCAAATATATTGAACAATCCAGAGGCTACGGGTCGTGTCTCCCTTTGGGGAATAGAACTTTCCCCTCGGGACATCACGTATGAAAAAGAAAAGCAATAAAGTCGCAGGTCTTACCAGATTTCATTGCAGAGTGGATGGAGCTACAAAACACGGGACCCCCAGATTTATCGAGGACTTGGACTATGAACTTCGACGGGTCCAAGAGATTGGAAGGTGCCGGAGCAGGCGTGATATTAGTTTCACCTGAAGGCGACAAGTTGAAGTATATTCTGCGGATGACGTTCCCAAACGCATCTAACAATGAAGCAGAATATGAAGCTCTCATACATGGGATGAAGATGGCAAAAGCTTGCGGTGCAACCCGACTGAAAATTTTCGGCGACTCACAGTTGGTAGCACAGCAAGTCATGAACCAATGCGATGCGTCAACGAAAGTATGATAGCATACAAGGAGGTGTACAATGAGCTAGAGAAGCTATTCGATGGATGTGAAGTAAACCACATCAGCAGGATGAGCAACGATGAAGCCGACGTTCTCGCAAACATCGGGTCACAATGCCTCGCAATCCCTCCAGGTGTGTTCTGGGAAGAGATCAGCGAGAGATCAACAAAGCCGGCAAAAACAAAAAAGGAGAAGAAAGAGAAAACATCGACTGACACCAAGGGCACAGCAGAAGAAGAAGAAGAAGAGCAAGAACTAGTCATGATGGTACAAGTTCCATGGATGCAGGCCTACATATCATACATCCTAAGGAAAGTCATACCCGACGATCCAGTCGAAGCAAGGCGAATAATTAGGCGATCAAAAGCTTTCACTGTGGTAAAAGGGGAACTGTACAAACGCAGTATTTCGGGTGTGCTACAACGGTGTGTTACACCCGAAGAAGGAAGGATCATCCTAAAGACGTGCATGAAGGAATATGTGGGCACCACGCGAGTAGCAGAGCTATCGCGGCTAAGGTTTTCAGAGCAGGATTTTATTGGCTAACAGCAATCGAGGATGCGAAGGAAATAGTGCGAACTTGCGATGCGTGCCAAAGATTTGCGGCAAGACCTCACTCTCCTGCCGCAGAACTTATGCCAATTCCACTGTCTTGGCCTTTCGCTCAATGGGGTCTCGACATGGTAGGTAAATTACACAAAGCTTCGCCAGGAGGTTATGAGTATATGCTTGTTGCTGTCGACAAGTTTACAAAATGGATCGAAGCAAAGCCGATAAATTCACCGGACGGCGCGTCAGCGATTAAGTTCGTGAAAAGCATTGTCTTCAGATTTGGAGTTCCTCACAGTATTGTGACAGACAACGGCAGCAATTTCACGTCCAAGGAGTTCAAAGCATACTGCGCAGAAGTGGGCATTAAATTAAGTTTTGCGTCTGTTGCACATCCTCAGACCAATGGACAAGTCGAGAAGGCCAATGGCATCATCTGCAATGGCATCAAGAAACGCCTGCTAGGACCATTGGAAAAAGCCCGGCATACTTGGCCGGAGGAGTTACAAAGTGTGTTGTGGAGTATCCGAACAACACCAAATACGGCGACACAGGAAACACCGTTCTTTCTGGTTCATGGCGCCGAAGCAGTCCTGCCGATAGAAATAGAGCACGATTCTCCGAGAGTCACAGAATATGACGAAGAAACATCGAGAAAAGCTTTGGAGGATGATGTCGATGCACTCGATGAAGCTCGAGACGAAGTCCTGTCAAGAGTCGCCAAATATCAGCAGGACCTGAAAAACTATCACAGTCGACGATTGCGGCCAAGGTCTTTTCAAGTTGGTGACCTAGTTCTGCGGCTCAACCAAAAAAGTCACGAAAAACTCGAATCACCATGGCTTGGACCCTACATCGTCACGAAGTAATCGAAGGAGGAGCATACAGAATCAAAGACAAGAAGACAGGGATTGACGAGCCAAATCCCTGGAATGTGGCACAGCTCAGGCGTTTCTACGCCTAGGTGTCGAAAATATAGTCCTTTGTAAAGCTTCAATGTACTGAAACGCCCACGAGTTTTCAGACGCACTCTTTTCCTTTTCGGGGCACCGAGTGGGGCCGGGAAAGGTTTTTAATGAGGCGGGCTCGTGGTGCTGCAATATAATAAAGATAGTGGAATTATATATCTTTTTCTCGACAAGATCAGGGGTCTTCCCCTACATGATACAATATATATAAACACAGTATCGACAAATGCAAAAAGAAGCACCCGGCCGTGGTAAAAATACCTCGCCAAAATAAAAAGAGATATCGACAAAATAGTGATCAAACAAAAGCTCGGGGGCTTACACCCGTACAAAATAGTACACAATGTATATTATCTTGCTTTGGGACAACCTCGCATTATAATACACAAGTTATTGCAATCAAAACGCCCGGGGGCTTGGCGATAAAAATAAAATACAATGACTTTACAATATAGCTCGTCTATACAGGATACAAAGTTCGGAATAAATGTCAAGGATTTCCCAATATATTATCTATGGTTAAGCGCTCGTTATTTACAGCGCGAGTACTATGCTCAGCATAGCTACCCTTCACGAAGAATTCGGAATCCATCCGAAGAAGTTCATCCATCATATCTTCAGCAACGGGAGTAACTATGTCATCATATTTGCCGAAGTTCCTCTTCCTCTTCGACATCTTCTCCAGGCACTTTGGGACAATTTGCCTTACATCTAACTTCGGGTAGCAAATCTTTATCATAATCATCGCAAACCTTGCACCAGCAGCTAGTTGGGCTCGTACAAAGCCGTGGATGCGAGGAGCATCTCGAAATTTGTCCATCAATGCAGGAAGGGTTTCTGGCATCTTATTGCGAGGAAACATGGTACCATACACCAGAGACAAAGTTCTTGTACAGAAGTCAAGATATTCGCGAACCTGAAGTGCACGATCTTGAAATCTCACGATTTGGCGGGTCCGCTCAGGTGTACCCCAAAAAGTCGATCCGTGCTCATGTGCAAGCCGAAGGAGAACATTGGAACGAGCTTCGACACGTTCATCTTCAGTTATAGGATCCAAAAAAGCACCTATGGTTTCATAAAACAATTCAGTGGGCAATGAGGAGGCAAGCAGCAAAGGAAAACGAAGAAGCGAGATAAGGACAATGAAACTTACCCGCCATATCCAAACTAGCATCTGTTAGCAGCTGCAGCATAGAATTTTCTCGAGATGCAGCCGCATCAGCTTCAGCAACAGCAGAGTCCTTTTCAGCAATGGCAGTTTGTGCTTGTTGGAGTGCAATTTCCTTGGCTTCAGATGACTTACGAGCCTTTTCCATTAGCACAAGTGATTGCTTCTTCACGAACTGAAGTTGGTGTCGAAGTTCGTCCAATTCTTGCGACAAGGAATCCTCGGCAGACGAAGCATCAGCAGGAGTTCTCCTTGGGGGAGAAGGCAAGATATTGGAAGAACCAGGAGCTGGCGTATAATTGTCAAAAATTAACTGGAAAAAGAAATATTTCGACATCAATCACTGAGCAAAAGATAGATTTTCATTCATCTCCATAATATATACATGTCTATTACAAAAGAAGGACCTTCTAGAGGGATACTGAAATAGTTCTCGCCAATAACACTATGGCGACAAAGCCAAAAGAAAGAGGAATGCTAAAAAAGAAAAAGCAGAGGCATTCAACTAGACCTCCGGCTTTGATGAGCTAGGAGTCGAAGATGGCTTGATCCCGATATAAGCCAGGATTTTCCTCGTGTTGGGCTTAGCTGCCTTGATCAAAGACCTCCACCTTGACTGTTCTATCTGATCAGTGTCGCCAACTTTCGACCAGTCGATAGATTGTTGGCTATCAGCAACCAAGGCGACAGTATTTTCCACGGCAATCTTCATATTCTCATGGCGCACCCTTAACCCAAGATCTTCAGATGGATTGAAACACTTGGCGAGGTCAAGGAAAGTTGCGGGTTCCTCTTTCTTTGGGAAGAAGTAAGGAAAAAGCCGCGACAACCCCGCTTTAGCTTGATCAATGCCTCCGCGTGCCTCTGATCCATGAACTTCAAGGAGTGAAGGGCGTCAAGAAGAGAATCATTGGCGGGTTCATCAAGTTGAAATTCTTGAGCTGTTCTAGCTGTCAAGAAAGAAAAATTGAGCAATAAACGAGTGCAGAGAAGAAAATACAAGAGAATAATGAGTGGTACTTACCTACGAAGCGGCGACTCTGCGTCGTTAAACGCTTACGGATCGCCTCCTCGCGAGCAGATTGGGCGGCTATGTGATCGCTCAGGGAAGTTTCAGCGGTGTGAAGCCTCTTTCTAAGGTCTTCGACACCAGCAGCGTCAGCCTTGGCTTTATCAGCCTCTGCTCGTGCATCAATAGCATCTGACTCAGCCTTTTTGCGAGCCTTTTCACTTTGCTCTAATTGCTGAGCAAGTGTATTGGCACGATCATTGGCTTCCGCCAGTTTTTCTACAATGGAAGATAAATATAGTTACAAATCTCGACAACAAAGAAGAAACAAAAGAACAGAGGCAAAAAGAAGGAGCAGATCATTACCTTCAGCTTTATTCGCATATTCACGGTACCCAACAAATTGGGCACCGATGCGAAGAAGATCCTTGATCACAGGCTGTTAACCAAAAAGAGAAAACAAAGAGAAAATGGGGGTATGAGAAAAATATGGTGATGCACAGAAGCAAACAGAGAAAACATAGACACTGACAAAAAAGTAAAGAACTTACATCTTCCATGAGAAGGTTCGAAGAGCTACTCAATTGGAGAGTAGGCTCCGAGACAATCTCCGTCCTTGCCCTTTTCGGTGAAGGGGCTCGGGGGCTCGAAGGAGGAGTAGAAGCGCCGATGTTTTGTTGAGGAGGCGAGGATTCCTCTCCTTCAACTCGTGGCTCTGAAATAACTAGGGTATGTGACATACTCGTTCGAGCAGCCACATCCAAAGCTGGCGTTTCCTCGTCATCATCACTATTGCAAAAGGGTGGCAGTGTAAAAAGCAAGGCAAGCAAAAATTCTTCGAATAGGAAAATAAAAGAGGGAACTTACGAACTGATGATACTCGCAAGATATGGGTCGTAAGCTGCCTTTTGCGGTAAAGGAGCAGCTTCTTCGGGTTTAGAAGTCCCGGAATCTTCGACATTACCCCTTTTCCTTTTGTTCTTTGGAGAATCAGCAGGAGGAGGAGATTGGGCCGATGTAGTGTCTTCAGAAGCAGCATCTTTTTCAGCAGATCCCGCAGATTTGCGAGAATCTGCGGGTTCATTCACAAAAGAGGAGGCCTCTTGGTTATCATTAGAGATAACGGTCCTTTCTTCGACTTCCCCACCTTCAGGAAGAGGAGGAAGTGAAACAAGATTTGGATGATTCTGTCCAAAAAGAGGGAAGGATATCAGAACGGAGCAAACAATGCAAAAAAGCAAAGGCAGTAAAAAAATTGCGCGACAATGATTACCTTAGGAAGCGCATGGGTGGCGCTGTATGGTTTTACGCGACAAGAAGAAGGGATGGCATCTTTTTTGCTGAGGGACGTGATTTTTCGGACAAGCCTCTCCAGGTCCTTGACTTCCAAATCCACCGACAGCCGGTCCACGTCTTCGTTGCCAGTATATTTCCAGAGAGGGAATTTGCGAGCTTGAAGAGGCTGAACTCTACTCTTAAGGAAATACACTATAATCTGGATACCTGACAATTCTTTGCCGCGAGTATTTTGCAACTCATGGATGCGAGCCATCAGGGATTCAGTCGAAGTTCTTTCTTCCTCGGTAGCTTCTGCATCCCAGGAACGGCGACGAAGAATTTTCTCGGCACCGTCAAAAGGAGGAATATTATCCTCGAGGCAGCCATCGTTTTCTTCGCGAATGTATAGCCACCTCTTGCGCCAACCTTGAACGGAGTCAGGGAGTTTGACGTCGAAGTAATCAGCAGTGGAGCGAATAGAAATAACAACGCCGCCTATATTATAGGCGACATTGGGAGAGCCATTGCGGCGACAGAAGAAAATGCGCTTCCAAAGCGCCCAATTGGGTGAGACGCCAAGGAAGGCTTCACAAAGTGTGATGAAAATAGAAATGTGGAGGATTGAGTTTGGCGTGAGGTGGTGAAGCTGGAGACCGTAGACATAGAGTAATCCACGGAGGAAAGGATGGATGGGGGTGGATAAACCACGGATGAGATGATCGACAAAACTTACCCGGTACCCCATTGGAGGGGCTGGGTAGCTTTCTTCACTGGGGAAGCAAACCGCTTTGGGCTTCGCGGTGATTCCCAGTTTCTTCAGGAGGTTCAGGTCTTGGTTTGTGATCTTGGACCTCTCCCACTCCGCAGTTCCTAGATCTGCGGCGGCCATGGAAGAATCAGGAGTGTTGTGCCTGGTTAAGCGGCGCGGTGGCATCAACAACGGCAATGGCGAGCAGCAGCGAAGAGAAGAGCTTTGGCAGCAGTGGAGCGCAAGGGAAGATTTTGCAGAGGAGAGGAGAACGGCGCGAGCGGAAGTGCTCGAGGAAGAAGAAGGAGATCTTATATAGAGGTGCGGTGAAGCGACGGAACCGTTGGATGAAGAAAGAATGCAGGAGATGATTACCACGTGGCAACGAGGGCAAATTAGTATTTCAACATTGACGAGGTTACAGAACGTGCGCCAGGAAAAGCGGAGGACGTGTGTCCCCCACTTGCACGACGTGTCAACGTGGTAAGAAAAATGGACCCACGAAGCAGAAAAATTTCGGCTATTCATAGAAGTGAAGAGATTTTGACAAGGGCAAATTTGTCGACAAGAAAAATAATAAAAAAGAAGAGAATGGCGACAGGACAAATCATTTTGAATATTTCTGGAGCCTTTGATCAAACACAAGTTTTTGCCCAAATGCTCGGGGGCTACTTTGGAAAAATAGAAAATTTCGAATATGACAATATAGAAATGGCGAGAGCCTATGACCAAATCCAAGAATTTGTTCATAGCCTCGGGGGCTACTCCCATCGGGAGCGCTGGTCGCGCACCCGATAAATATAAAAATATCGAGAAGGATTATAAATATAACGGCAAAGGATGCTAATCTGTGGAGCCTACACCCAAGCACAAGTTCTTGGCTGTAGCCTCGGGGGCTACTCCCATCGGGAACGCTGTTCGCGTGCCCGATGAATTCGATCAGAAATAGAGAAAAAGAAGTGAGTATATTTCGAGTTACACAAATAACTCTACATACACTCCCATCGGGAAGACAAAATAAAGTCATCACATATGACTCAATAAAATGTGCTATTCCAAAGGCGAAAAGTACTCGACAATATATTCTCAGAACGCCAAAGTTGCGATCAATTTCTGAATGCCGCAAATTTGCGAAGGTAAGACCCCAGATCCGTTCTGCTGGGCGTGGCATCGCCAAAGACTGCGCTCTGCTACTTTTATCCGTATCAACAGATACGAAGAAAAATCCTAACGACGCGTTAGGTACCCGATAAATTGACTGGGACTCGATAGAATGGTAAGACCTTAAGCGGCACTGTCGAAGTTTACACCAGTATCCCGAGATCATGTGGGGACGTGATCTTGAAGTAGGTTTTTGCGGATTGCCACTAGAGCAGTTAACTAGTACCTGATCCGTCAGATGAACTAGCCCCAACTACCATTATCCCTGTACAATATAGAATTTTATAAAAGCTCTTGAACAAAAATAAACGGGAGAGATTTTCCCGACTCTACGATTCAAGCAAAATCTCGGGGGCTACTGACATAGGCACCCCAAATGGGCCTGCCATAGATGGTACCCGGGATTTACTGAAGGCCCACTATCCGAAGAATAAGAAGATTCGGGAGCCTAAGATATATTAAGGAAAGCTAGAGTTGTAATAGAAAGGATATTTTGTAATCTGGCGGGACGAGTTAGAAACCGTCCCGGACTCTGTAACTTGTACAATACGAAACCCTCGGCTCCACCTCCTATATAAGGGGGAGTCGAGGGGACAAAGGATCGAATTTACTGTCAACAGAACCCTAGTTTTCATAATCGCCGAGTACTTTTCGCCTAAACCTTCGAGATCTACTTGCCCTCTACTTCTAGCAAAACCCTAGTCTACAATCTGTAGGCATTGACAAGTTAATCCCTTGTCACTTAGTCCTTGTGCTGTTCCTGTTATTCTAGTTCCTAAGAAAGATGGTACTTGGCGTATGTGCGTAGATTGTAGAGCTATAAACAACATTACTATTCGATATCGTCATCCTATTCCCCGCTTAGAGGATATGCTAGATGAATTGAGTGGTGCTGTTGTGTTCTCTAAAATTGATTTGCGTAGTGGCTATCATCAAATTAGGATGAAAGAAGGGGATGAGTGGAAAACAACCTTTAAAACAAAATTTGGTTTATATGAGTGGTTAGTAATGCCTTTTGGTTTGACTAATGCACCTAGCACTTTCATGATGAACCATGTTTTGCGTGAATTTATTGGCAAATTTGTGGTTGTGTATTTTGATGACATATTAATCTACAGCCGCAATGAATCTGATCATACTATACATATTCGACATGTTTTGCAAGTGTTGCGTGATAATCAACTCTATGGTAATCTTGAGAAGTGCATATTTTGCAAAGATAAGGTCATATTTCTGGGTTATGTTGTCTCTAAGCATGGGTAGAAGTAGATGTGTCTAAAATTGAAGCTATTCAAAATTGGCCTACTCCCATGAATGTGAGTCAAGTAAGAAGTTTTCATGGTCTAGCTGGGTTTTATCGCAGATTTGTGCCCAACTTTAGTACTATTGCTGCACCTTTGAATGATTTGACTAAAAAGGGTGTTGTTTTTGAGTGGGGCGCAGCCCAAGATCATGCTTTTGATGAACTTAAGAGATTGTTAACTTCTGCACCGTTGCTTGCACTTCCTGATTTCAATAAACAATTTGAGATTGAATGTGATGCTCTATCTAGGAAGAATATGTTATTAACTCAACTTGATGTTAAAATTCCTGGTTTAGAGATTCTATGTGATTTGTATGCTACTGATCATGATTTTGCTGAACCATATCGCTTATGTGCTCTTGGTAAAGCATGGGAAAAATATCACATACATGATGGGTTCTTGTTTAGGGCTAACAAACTATGTGTTCCAGAATCGTCTGTGCGTTTGCTCTTATTGCAGGAATCACATGTTGGAGGTTTGATGGGTCACTTTGGGCGTGAGAAGACGCTACTCATGCTAGCTGACCACTTTTATTGGCCAAAGATGAGGCGGGACGTGGATAGATATGTGCGAAGATGCATTACTTGCAACAAGTCCAAGTCCAAGCTGAAGCCTCACGGTTTGTATACTCCTTTACCGGCACCTACTACACCATGGGAGGATATTAGTATGGATTTTGTGTTGGGTTTGCCGCGTACTAAGAGAGGCCATGATTCTATATTTGTGGTAGTGGATAGATTCTCTAAGATGTCCCACTTTATTGCCTGCCACAAGAGCGACGATGCGTCGCATATTGCTAACCTGTTTTTCAGGGAGATTGTACGTCTACATGGAGTCCCGAAGACTATTGTTTCGATCGTGACGTGAAGTTTATGAGCTACTTCGGAAGACGCTTTGGAGAAAGCTGGGAACGAAGCTGCTGTTCGCACTACTTGTCATCCCCAAACTGATGGTCAAACTGAAGTGGTGAATAGAACATTGTCACAACTGTTGAGATCCATGATCAAGAAGAACCTGAAGGAGTGGGAAGAGTGTTTGCCGCATGTGGAGTTTGCTTACAACAGGGCGGTACATTCTACCACGGAGTTGTGTCCTTTTGAGGTGGTGTATGGTTTCAAACCCATTACTCCACTTGACTTGTTGCCTTTGCCCATACATGAGAGAGTTAATATGGAGGCATCAAAGAGGGCAGATTATGTGAAGAAGATTCATGAGAAGACTAAAGAGTTCATTGAGAAGAAAGGCAAGAGCAATACTGCAAGGATGAATAAGAAGCGCAAAGAGATGTTGTTCAAGCCTGGTGATTTGGTCTGGGTACATTTTCGCAAGGATAGGTTCCCGAAGCTGAGAAAGTCTAAGTTCAAGCCTCGTGGTGATGGTCCTTACAAAGTGCTTGCCAAGATCAATGATAATGCATACTCGATAGATCTTCCAGAGGATGAGTTTGGTGTCAGTAATTCTTTCAATGTTGTTGATTTGACACCATATGACGGAGAAGACCTTGGAGCGTCGGGGCGACGCCTTTTGAAGGGGGGAGATGATGAGGACATCCCTACCTCACTACTACCTCCGTCATTACCAACTGAAGATGAACTGCTGTGAAGCTCAAGTCCAATGAAGTCAGGATTGGACCAATAACACGAGCTCGTGCGAAGCTACTTAAACAACAGGTGAACTTGTTTCTAAACGATACTTTGATTGATGAGAACTTTATACTGCCTAAATCCTATTACTTATGTATCATCAGGTATCAAGAGGAGACGAGCATCGCACGAGGAGAGGAGCAACTGGACATGAAGACGGACGTCAAGATGGCCGTGAAGCTGGACATGGAGCTGGACATGAAGATATCTCATGGACACGCAAGGGAGGAAGCGGGAGGCATGCGCGAGAGGAAGAGAGAAGTCCAGGCCGGGTCAGACCGGCCCCGAACCGCCGGCCGGTTCCTAGCCCGGTCGGCCGTGTCAAACCGGACGACAACCGGAGGAAGCCCCTCGTACGGACGGAAACCGGAAACTTCGCAGTTTTCCGGTCCACAGCCGGTTGACCGGACGAAACCGGACAGGCGGTCCACGGCCGATCGACGGATCCCAGGACCGGACATGTCGAGTCTGTCTCGACCAGATCTATTATGGGTCGGTTCTACTTGTATTTTTTCGACCAGAACTCGTCCCGGACGCCTATATAAGTGCCTTGGATGACCCCCTAGCTGTTTTAGACCACGTTTAAGATAAACCCTAGTTCTTAGTTGTTTGCTCTGCAAAACTATTGAATTCCCTACACCATATTGCTTGGATATTGTGTAGATCTGTTTAAGTCTTGTGTGATCTGCTGTTCCATTGGGAATTAGACGGTTGCAACTTACCGCTTCGTGGTCGGCGGCTACGTGCGCAAGTGTGTGGAGTTGCGAATATCTTGCAGGGTTGAGAGCTGGCGACAGGGACCAATCGAGAGATCTCGTTGCGTCATACAAGTTATCATCCACTTCATCGTCGTGTATCTCCGCTGCTATCACCCCGTGATCATCATCACCACCGTTGCTTACTGAGAAGATCGGGCCACCCCTTATCAGTTAAGCAACTACAACCCTTGAAGCATTATCTACTGCTCTAGATATAAATTCTTGCAAGTTGACTAGCGTGACAATAAAATTCACATATGTATGGTCTTTTGTAGGTGAAACTTTGAATTTGAGATCTCAACTTATGATGACTACTTCACTGTTGCCCAGTACCATCTCTGCTTCAAAATATACATGAAGTAAATTCTTGCGTGGAGAGGGCTAAAGGCAAGATCTATGCCTTTTCATGTTCCTGTCACAATCAAGGCTTTTTTTTAAATTATAGTTGCTACTTCGGATGTGTTGGTCAATGTGGCCGTTTTTTCTCTCTCTTTTGAACGACCATGATGTTCTTCCTCTAATTAACCTCATGATTTGGTTCCGTTGTGCAGCTTACAGTAGTTGCCAGTTCACGATGTGTTGGACCTGGAGTGTTGATTCCAGTAAGCTTTGTGGTTCAGGCTATCGACGCGGGTGGAGGGACAAGCGTGGAGATGGACAGGGGTGCGTCGCTCTGCTATGTGGTGGTGACCATCGAGACTAAGCTGAAGGATATGGGGTCCCTGGTGAGAGCACGCCGCCTAAGCTCCCCGTTCAGAGTTCCTCCTAAGCTCCCCGTTCAGAGTTCCTCCCCAACCCTTGAATTTTCTTAACCCTGGACACTTATTAAAGGGGTATGAAAAGCAGGCAACAACTAACTGCTAAAAAAATGTCTTCTCAAGAAAAAAGAAGACTGCAGTGCCAACGGTTGGAAGTCTTGATTCATTTGTTCACTGATTTTGGTACCACCGTAATATCTCCTGAAAAACGAAATATTGTCATGCATATATTACATTCTATATTTTTGGAGGAATGTTAGCTTTATGTACCATGTTCATCCTCCGTAAAGCCTTAGGCTGAACCTGTATCTAGAGTCATCCTCGGTAAATCCAGGTATCCACTATACACTCCTTCCCGAACTAGACAACCAAACCTACATGTGTAATTATGTATCTTCCATTGAATAGAAGCTATCTCTTTTAATTTAAATAGAAGAGGAACTGTTAGCAGTGGATATCTGTTGAAAGCATTCACTACACTTTTTGCAATAGTGATGATAGAGATGTACTGATACTTCCAGGATCATGTCAGTGGAATTCTTGGCATTTACTGCAAGGGAAATGGTTCACAAATAAGAGTTCAGAAGAAATTCCTATCGTGCATGTATGACGTAGGAGGTTTCTGTTGTTTGAGCTTAACATCGGAGTGCCTTAGGTTTTGTTGTATATTTTTCTCAAACAAAATATAAATAGACGGGAGTTTACATCAGCAGTTAATTATCATTACCATTGACCTAAACACACTGCTCCCTTTCCTAAGAATCAATATTTCGTCAAGCTTTTTATTTCTCTAAATTGCCTGTAGCTGTAGCACGGTATGAATAAGATGCTGCTACTATTAGTTTTTGAATTTTCTGTAGTAAGCCATTTTACTGCTTGAACTTTTACCATGACTTAGAAGAAACAAAAATATTTTGTCAAGCTTTTTTATTTCTCTCAATTGCCTGCAGCTGTAGCACGGTATCAATAAGATGCTGCTACTATTAGTTTTTTGAATTTTCTGTAGTAAGCCATTTTACTCCTTGAACTTTTACCATGATTTAGGAGAAACAACAATCTTCCATTTCTCGTGCTACTTCTATGTCCATGTTTTATTTTGTCATCTAATTTCTGAACTGCTCCTCTGTTTTTTCTGGTGAATAGAGCAAGCTAGCAAGATATTTAGTACAAGGGAGATGGTCCGCATATGTTCTTTATTGTGTGTTAAACCTCAACGCAAAAGCGAAGGAGAAGGGAGATGGCGATATCACTCTAAGCTAGATATTTAGGGCATTTGATCTCAAGTAAGCACTGCATAGTTCTAATTTTGTTGTATGCTACATGTGCAAATTTTATTCAATTATTGTGTCATATTTCCGCTGGAGTTTTTCAGTTTCGGCCTGTTTTACGGATACAGGTAGGTATGACCAAATTGCACAATATTTTTTTTGACCAAGTAAATTGCACAATATTAGTATTCTATTCCCTTATTTGTGATAACTCCTATCGATGGTTGGTCTTGTGCAGAAAGAGGTCACGAGTAGAATACGAAGAATTTGATTTTGGACAGTGAAAAGTCCCAAGAAAACGAAGAGGTCATGAGTAGAATACAAAGAATTTGATTTTGGACAGTGAACAGTCCCAAAAAAACATCAACACGAGATGATCTAAACTGAAGAGATCAGAGAAACCTAGAGGTTCGTCTGCTGGGTTGCCAGTTTGCCTTGCTCGTGGCGGCTCTCATATAGTAGCTCGGATATATCGTAGCTCGGATATTTTCATGTGCATTATTTTTATATATTGTGCTAACCAAAGATATTTTGAACCCCGTAACAACGTACGGGCATTTGTACTAGTAAACTAAAAAGACTAACCATCCCACTATCACCCACCAGCAGCGGAGGAGGTACAAAGACATTGTTAGGCGGACCAACCTAAAGCACGGCACGAAAAGTACCAAATTCTAAACCATAGTATTACATCAGGAATCAAGGGAAAAGGTTTACATTGGAGAGATTTCTGTCGGAAAACTGGGCATCGAGAATTAAGAGTTCAAGACTCCGTGAAGTAAAATTTGAGGAAAGTAAATTACATGTGCTCTGCCCGGGGCTGGTTTATCGTGTCGCTGCTGCTAGCCTTGAGCCGTGGGGGACCCTTGCCGGAATGCCGGATCGAGGCTGTCCCTGCTGCTGTTATTGTAACCTCCGCCGGCCGCCGCTCAGTGGCCGTTGCTGCCCTAACAGCATGTCCAGTCACGTCTCTTAAACCGTTCCCTAAAAAGATTTGGGACGCACCGAATAAAAAAAGCGTTTTTAGTCGTGTTTTCTAAAGCTACTTTTCGTCCGGCGCGGTTCGATACGGTGTCCGGTGTCCCGAGCCCGTCCCCGCTACACAGGAGACGCTCCGGAAATGCCGGACACGCCGAAAAGCAAGGCGGGGAGTGGCAGGACCGACGCGTCAGCAGCACATTGAAGTTTAACCTAACCGTTGCCTACCTCGCGACGAAAATTATTGGCGCGCAGCGACGGTGTAGTTCCCGCAGAGACGCAGCGAAGCGTCTCGTCGCGCCTAGCTCTACGTGCTGGCGTTAATGAGCGTCACCGCTCCCCCGCCTCCATCCGGCCTATAAAAAGGGTCGCTCTCTCCCTAACCCTAGCCGCCACCATCTCAAGAGTCAACGCCATGTCTGGTAGAGGCGGAGGCCGAGCCCGCGGCTGTGGTCGTGGCCGCGGTAGAGCTGCACGCTCGCCGTCGCCTGCGACACCGTCGTCTTCATCCTCAGACATGCAGGAGGAGGAGAAGCCGGTTGACATAGGCATCCCCAATGGGCCTGCCGAAGAAGGTACCCGGGGTTTACTGAAGGCCCACGACCCGAAGTTTTACAAAGCCCAGAAGCTCAATCGAGAGATAGTTTGGAAAGATAGAATTGTATTAGGAATATTGACTTGTAACTATTGCGGGACGGGTCAGAAACCCTCCCGAACTCTGTAACTTGTGTATCACGAAACCCTCGGCTCCGCCTCCTATATAAGGGGAGTTGAGGGACAAAGAGAGGATTGATTCATTGTTTTCAGACAACTCTAGTTTTCATAACAGTCGAGTACTTTCCGGCTGAAACCTTCGAGATCTACTTGCCCTTTACTTCCAACTAAACCCTAGTCTACAACTTGTAGGCATTGATAAGTTAATCCCTTATCAATTGGTGCCGTATGTGGGAATTAGAGGTGACAAGGTTCTGATCTCGATGGCATGTTCAACATGTTCGGCGTCTTCGGTTGCAAGCAACGCAACGGATCGAGGTAAACAGATCGAAACCGCTCTAATCGATTTTGTTCCTCACCCACCCTCCCGTATGGATGCATATTGTTACCTGCCAAAACCCACCGGCGGGCAATGGTTAAGCAACACGAAGAGCCGGGAGGCTCCCAAGGCCGCTTAGTGGACCCTGGCACCTCGCGTCGTCCCGCAAGTCTTCCAGCCACGTCCTGGCGGTTGCTAGGGCGTGCCACCTAACCTAGACCCGATCGGGAAGGTGTTAGATTGCTTCGATTGTTCCTGCATGGTAGACACGTAAACATTAAATACGAGCCCTATCGGCTCTCAGGTTGCCACGTGGATCGGCTCAAAGAGCCGATCGCCCATGGTTCACGTTTGAATTGCAATGACATGGGGATCCTGTGATCAAAACAAAGCTAAACCAATCTACGACAGTTTAGGGTTTTCACCGCATACCGGAACGTCCTACGCGTAGTCGGGCCTAGCGGATACGGAAGATGATGAAAACTACCCCTACAAGAGGCCTAAAAACCAACATTACGTTAATTCCCGGAACATCCCTTGTAGGAACGGTAAACAACACCTAACGCACTATCGTCCGACCCCAGCATAAGGCCTAACTATGCAGATATTAAACTAATCCTTGCGGAACAAGGAGCAACTATAACAGATCGGATCTACTAGTAACGAACAAGCAAGATGCTGCCCTTACACCGAGATAGGTGTAAGGGCAGCTAGAGGGACGGCATTGCCACGCGGATATGCACGAGAAAGCATCAATGCAAGCCCCTAAACACCTAATGATAAGTAGTGCTACTCGCCATCAACAACGCTTCAGCACGAGCAGCACAAGGTAGACGAATAAACGTATCCTAGATCGCGAGATGCGATCTAGGCAGCATGATGCTTACCGGAAGAAACCCTCGAAGGAAGGGGTGGCGATGCGCCTGATTTGTGTTTGTTGTGAACGTGATTGTCCTCCTTTCTCGATAACCTAGATACATATTTATAGTCCAAGGGACTTTCTAATTGAGCGTGCACCTAACCGTGCACGGGCCGACTCTATCATTAATTCTAAACACGATGCGATCTACTATATTACAGATACACGGGCGATCTAGCCCAAACTCTTAGCGCAAGGCCGCTTCAAAGATGCTCCACGTGTAATCTTCAAAGCCCATCTTCACTTACGGCCCACCTCTTGATTTGGCTAAAATCTGGTGATAACACATGCCCCCTGGTTTTGGTAATGATAATTTCAAAACCACTCTGTTTTTCCTTCGAAGGGTCATGTCGTGGCAAAGACAGAACCGTCGCAGTATGTTTCATCATGACGACTCGCCTTCCCAACCTCTCTGCACGATTTGACAGTTTTGGCACCACGTCCTCGAAAACTGCTCGAAAATTAAATCTCCGTCTCCTTTTATTTAACCGCATCAAACAGTTCTCTTCTTCATCCTCTTCGCATTAGCACTTCCAAAAAACCCTTCTCGGCTACCATGTCTTCCTCCTCTTCTTCTTCATCGGGTCTTTCTGCGCAGTCCTCCCCCTTCCGCGAGCCGACGCCGGAGTGGAACCCGGAGGAGGCCCATGCGGCCAACATCCGCCGCGCCATCGAGGCCGGGGACGCCGAGCCACAACTTCTCCATGGTCGAGAGGACGGGTCCCTGACCGCGACCAAGGCGACGCTCCGCTCCTTGCCAATGGGAAGCGGAGGAGGAAAGCGACGACGACCACCACTGGGACGGGGCGGTCACCTCCGAGGTGAAGGAGGAGGAGGAGGGCAGGAGCTCCTCGACGACCCGGCCGCGCCCAGCTCACCTCGGGAACCTCGGCGACTTTGACAGCGCGGCGCCGCGGGGAGGCGAGGACAACAAGGGTCTGCGGCGGCCGCTACAGCAGCTGTGAGCCGGCCGGGGCAGCGCCAGCAGCAGCGGCAACGCCCGGCAGAGGGGCAGCAACGGCCCCTAGATAGGATCTTAGCCTAGGGCCAGCAGTAGTAGACGAGGCAATGTATCCCCTAGGACTTCCTTTTGAGAGCAATCAGCTCTTTATGTAAGAAATCTCGTTTATCAATGAAGAATTTCCCCAATTTGATTCTGCCGATTTCCTTTATGATAATTTAGCCGATTGTCCTTCGTACTGATTCTGCCGATTGTCAATTCGGTCGATGCTCAATGAGCCGATGGCAACGCATCGGTCTCTCACGATAAATTTCGAGATAGATCCATCCGGACCCCTAAACTCTTGGTCAAACAGGGCCAAGCCACAATCGTGCAAACCCTAGATCTTGGAAACGCAGATCCAACTGAATGGAATGCTAGACTCAGCGGCAAAACTCTTGAAATAATGTCCAGTCTCCTCATTAACTTTAAATTTCAGACATTCTTCTACCGCATCCTTCTCTTCCAGATCCTCTTTGCCTTCAGGAGAGCCTAGGACTGTCGCTGGATCAACTCGAATGCTGAAGCTGGCACTTTTGCAAAACAAGCACCATTCGCCCACAACTGTCCTTGTGATGCTCTATTTCTTTGCATCAACAAACTGGTCCAGAGCCCATCAATGATCATGGCTCGCCCTTCAAATTCCTCCCATCAGCTCCGGCAGTTCTCTCCTGCAATAATTCACCACCTTTCAAACAAGTTGTGATGCAGAGCCAGCCGATTCCAACAAAATCGGCTCCGCAGAACAAAAAAACCTTAGGGCGAGCTGCCCCCAGGAGCCTCGGTCAAGGCGAGGATAAAAGTGTACCAGCCGAATGGGCCATCATCGGCTTCCCAACTGTAGTGCAGCGTCAGCCGATTCCAACAAAGTCGGCTCTCCAGATCATCGATGTTTCAGGGCGAGCTGCCCCCCGAACCACTCCAGCTCTTCATCAAAACAGGGCAGGAAAGCTTACGCCCAAGGAGCCAATGCACTATGACGGCTTTGGAAGGATCAGCAGCTCCCTTGAACTAAGAAGCCTCAAACGTAGTGGCCCTCGAACTCCTCCTAGCTCCATTCTTGCGTCTTGCTGCTCAGATTGGCTTATCATCTCGGGCAGACTGATGCAGCTTCTGGTGAGGATGTTTGATGAAGTTGTCACCTTGGTCAAGCCCCGAGAAAACGTTACGGCCAATTGGATGGTCATCGGCTGTTCTCATGATCCTAACCTGATCTGCATGCTTACGCAGGCGCTGCTGATCTTGAAGATTTGCTAACGGAGCCACCAACAATTCCACGAGGAGCTCCTCCAGTAGAGCCTCGCTACGTAACTCGATGATTGCTCCATTAGGCTTCTGCTTGTAACAGTCGTATCCCTTGAGTCGATGGCCGTGCATCGGCTTTTAATTCTTAAGTCGATGTCTACGCATCGGCGGTGCCCAAATTTTTTGGATTTTCAATTTTTCATATGGCCGATTTATTTATGCATCGGCCCCCATACTTGAGCTGCTCTGCTGGGCATTTGACATCCACTCCAAGCTTCGTATCCTCGTGTCTCATCCATCTATGTGCCCCCGAGCCGATTCTGTCAAGTATTTGATGGTATCGGCTCTTATCTGTTGGATCAATCTGAACATGAGACAAAGCGTACGTCGAGGATAATTTTGGCCGATTGCGAGAATCGGCCTCCTTTTCATTGCAATGCTTCGTGAAGGTTTAGCACTTCTTGGTTTTCCACTGCTACGTGGCATGTTGGAGATAAGATCCTTTGCTTTTCATTTTTTGAGGGCCGATCGCGAGGATCGGCCTCGCCATACGTCCATGGCCTTGGACGTTGCTACTCCGTCGGGATTATGGACACCATGTTTGTATCGCCGATGCCTGTGCATCGGCTTTCGTCTGTTTAGGGCGCCATACTTTCTTTGGCGGGCGCGCCTTCGTCTCCAATGTTTGTTGAATTTTCACGGCCAGATCGGGCCGCGCCTTCCTCAACGTACAGTACGTGCCTCGGCTTCTTCCAGGTTTCGCAGACGGCACCCTGCAGAATGGTGAGTCTATCGAGCACCACCTTGGCCGGTGATACCTATCTTCTTCTCCATCCGACTCCTCAAAGTCTTCTTCTTGAGATGACTCAGCTCGTTTATTATGAGGTGGGAGAGGCCCTAGACACTCGAACACTGAAACTTCATTTGTCCTCCTCCTTTTTGTTTGCATTCTGGGCAGTTCTCGATTGTTGGCAATCGGCTCATTCGAGTCCCAGCAATGTTTGAAGAAAGGACAGTCCAGTGCTTATCCATGTTGTCTTGCTCCCTTGACCTCCCTCTAGCGTGGCGTTCGTACCGTCGTTGTTTCTATCATGCGACGATACCTCCTGTCTTGCATCGGACCGACGATATCTTTCATCGTCTTCGTCGTAGCGCCGACGTCGGTCATACTGCTGCTCATATTTGTTGAGGAGATGCACGGATAGTGGACGTTGATACCGCACGCTTCTCACTCCCCTCGGTTAGGTACCGTCTATCATCATCTTGGGGCCGGTCGCGTGGAACGGCCTCCTCTTTATCTTTGCCACGAGAGTGGCTGCTCTCTGCTTTATCTTTGCCACGGGAGTGGCTGCTCTCTGCTTTATCTTTGCCATGGCGGCTCACAAGCCCTGCCATATTGACATCAAAAGAGAACCCTGGCTCCCTTATGGAGTGGCTTAGGTCCACCATGTTGACGTCGGGAAACGGACGCATGTCTACCTTCATGGCAAACTGTCCGAAAGTTAATCGGCCTGATTCTATCGCCATCTGAATTTGTGCGCGCAATACTTTGCGGTCGTTGGTGGTGTGCGTGAACGTATGATGCCATTTGCAGTATGGCCTACCGTTCATCTCTTGTGCCGTAGGGATCTTGTGGCCTTCGGGTAGCTTCAATTGTTTCTCTTTCAGCAGCAGATCGAAAATCTGCTCAGCTTTGCTCACATCAAAGTCAAACCCTCTTGGAGGCCCTGGTGGATTCACCCATTTGCAGGACACAGGTACTGCCGTCCGAGTCCATTCAGCTACTGCGACTTACGATCTTCCGCAGAATCTTCATCCTATCAGCATTGACCAGGCTTATCGCGTGCTTGTACTTGTCTTGGTACGATTCGGATGGCGCTGTTCATATGAGGTCGATCTACGGACCATGTGCGCCAGCGAATTGTACTCCACTTGGAACGTCGGATCCTTGAATGGCGCTGCAAGGCCTGCCACGGCCAGCTCGACCGCTTCTTTCTCAGATAAATGAACCGAATAACATCGGTTCTTGGCAGTCGCTGAATGTATTCAGACACTGTCTCTCCTCGCCTTTGCCGAACGTGCTAGCTCGGCAATGCCCGCTTCCGTAGCTTCCGAATGATATTGTGTGTGTGCTTGTTCCTCTAGCTGCTTCCATGATCGCAGATTTGGTGCAACGAGGTGTACCATCCAAAAGCTGGACCGGTGAGGGATTGCGAAAAGAACCTCACCCGTAGCGGATCCGATGCTGAAACCATGCCCATGGGCCAAGTATCGGCTCACGTGCTCAATTGAGCTAGAACCTTGATCCACTGAATTTTGTGAAGTCAGGTAGCCGATACTTAGGTGGTAGTGGGATCAGGTCAAACTCGTTGGGGTACGGCTTGGAATAGCCGATTATCTTCTTCTTCGGGAGGATGCCGACTGGTCTCTCAAGCTGTGATCGATCCGCGGTGGAGGCGTAGCAGTGAGCTTTCATGGATTGGTGTAGTGGCATATTTAGCTAGCCACGCATGTTTCTCGGCGTCGCTCCCAAACTCCCGCTGCTGCGCCGTCCCTCCAGGAACAATTGCTCTGCTCGAGCAATCCCTCTGTTGGAGCCGGATGCTTCGTCCGATTGTTGCGTCCGGCACAAACGTGCACACGTATCCGTGTGGGATCTCCTTGGGCGGCTCATATAAGAGCTGATAGTCGATCACCTCCAACCTTGTAGACAACGTATGCCGGTGAACCTTGTTGCTGTGGAGCTGCCAACGCGTACGGCAATGGTGGCCTGGTGTGGAGTTGCACCTCTCCCTGGTGAGTCCCTAGAAGGTCCTGAAGGAGAGTACCGATGCTTCATGATCTCTTGCACCACATGGAGCGCAACGCGCTCAAAGTATTTACAGGCTCTCAGAATGCCGATGCAGCGAATGAGCCACCACGTAGTTGATTTCCTGTCGCAGGGCTCTGGTACGTTCCTCGAAGGGAGAGACAGATCCAACCCTTCGAGGACGCCTTGTGGTGTGAATCCTTTGAACCGATGCCGTGCGACGGTCTTCTCAAAGGAGCCGATGAGTTCGGCTTCAACGATGGCCTTCAGCTCATCGTACTTCTTCTTGTGTTCCGCAGGGAGATCCTCGTACTTGATCTGTTCCTCTGCCATCTCGGAGGTCGGTGTTGACGTGGATGTTGCAGAAGATTGTCCCACCGGGCGTGCCAGAATGTGTTGCCTGCCAAAACCCACCGGCGGGCAATGGTTAAGCAACACGAAGAGCGGGAGGCTCCCAAGGCCGCTTAGTGGACCATGGCACCTCGCGTCGTCCCGCAGTCTTCCGGCCACGTCCTGGCGGTTGCTAGGGCGTGCCACGACCTAGACCCGATCGGGAAGGTGTTAGATTGCTTCGATTGTTCTGCATGGTAGACACGTAAACATTAAATACGAGCCCTATCGGCTCTCATTGCCTGTGGATCGGCTCAAAGAGCCGACCCCATGGTTCACGTTGGATTTGCAATGACATGGGGATCTTGCTTGATCAAAACAAAGCTAAACCAATCTACGACAGTTTAGGGTTTTCACCGCATAACCGGAACGTCCTACGCGTAGTCGGGCCTAGCAGATACGGAAGATGATGAAAACTACCCCTACAAGAGGCCTAAAAACCAACATTACGTTAATTCCCGGAACATCCTTGTAGGAACGGTAAACAACACCTAACGCACTACCGGATCGTCCGACCCCGGCATAAGGCCTAACTATGCAGATATTAAACTAATCCTTGCGGAACAAGGAGCAACTATAACAGATCGGATCTACTAAGTAACGAACAAGCAAGATCTGCCCTTACACCGAGATAGGTGTAAGGGCGCTAGGTGTCGAGGACGGCATTGCCACGCAGATATGCACGAGAAAGCATCAATGCAAGCCCCTAAACACCTAATGATAAGTAGTGCTACTCGCCATCAACAACGCTTCAACACGAGCAGCACAAGGTAGACGAATAAACGTGTACTGCCTAGATCGCGAGATGCGATCTAGGCAGCATGATGCTTACCCGGAAGAAACCCTCGAAGGAAGGGGTGGCGATGCGCCTGATTTGTGTTTGTTGTGAACGTGATTGTCCTCCTTTCTCGATAACCCTAGATACATATTTATAGTCCAAGGGACTTTCTAATTGAGGCGTGCACCTAACCATGCACGGGCCAGACTCTCTATTAATTCTAAACACGATGCGATCTACTATATTACAGATACACGGGCGATCTAGCCCAAACTCTTAGCGCAAGGCCGCTTCAAAGATGCTCCACGTGTAATCTTCAAAGCCCATCTTCACTTACGGCCCACCTCTTGATTTGGCCAAAATCTGGTGATAACACATATATACATCTGGAGGAGCCCATGGATATGGCGTTCGGGAGGTTCTACCTCCGCGTCGGGAAGGAAGGATCTTATCAACTCGCAAGATCAGAGTCGGCGAGATCGGTTGCAGCTGGTTCCGATTCGTCGGGATCGGTTTCATCGCTCGAATCTAGCGATGAGGAGGTTTCGTCGGCAATCTCCTCCAAGCTTGCATTAAGCGACGAGCTCATCAATATCTTCGGCAACATATCCGTCGAGTCGTCCGCGGACTCAAATGTAAGCAGTGATTCCGACAACATCGATGTTTTGATTTCATCGACAGATCTACTTCTATTCGTGAGGTCTTCGCCGATCTATGTGACGGTGTCACCAATATCGACAACACTCAAGCTTCAATGCATCACCAAGTGTACGCCATTGAGGAAGCAAGCCGAGCAGAACCGGAGACATCATAGGCCTTCGACAATTTGGGAAATCCATATGTCGATCCCGCTGATCTCACGAGAGGTTTAGGCACCAAGTACGTTGGTCCTAAGCCAAGAGACAGAGTGCAACTCCCGCAAGAAGCTTGGGATAGAGCGACAAGAGCCTTGAATGGCACGGAGCCGATGAATACCACTACAACAGTCGCGGAATTGCAGGCGTACCGATATAGGCTAGCTCGTAAGGGAAGAGAGCTCGAAAAACAAGCAGCTGAACTTGAAAAGAGAAGAGCCGCCGCTTCTGCGTCAAGCAGGCGAAGGGCTGAGCTGAGCCTACATTCAGCAACTTCGGGAGACAACCACAGAGACGGCCGTAACAGGGCAAGGTCTCGACTGCAGAATATAGCGGAGGCATATAGGGTGAACTTGATCCAGAATCTCGACATGTCATTTATGTCGATTGATGAAAGAGGAAACATTATACCAAAAACCCCGGAAGCGGGATATATGGCGACACGGGCCTTTATCTTGGCGAACAGGCCACCTGCAGGAGATCCAAGAGAGGCATTGTATAACATGGCATTGGCAGGAGTTGGAGTTATGGGGACAGCGTTCGCAGGAACAAGCACACCTCCCGAAGGTGCGGCAAGGCAAAATAGTCCACGACCTACAGTGGCAGTGCAAGAACCCGCGAGAACGTTGGCAAGAGACACAACGGCACAAACTCGGGTTGATAGAGCGCGGCACGAGAGAAGAGAACGTCGGCAGTCACCTGAAGTAGATGACGAAGATCTGTGCGGACTCCCCTGTTTTACTCGGCGAGTCCACAAAACGCGAGTACCGTCAGATTTCAAGTTGCCTGACAGTTACAAAAAATTTGATGGACTGCAAGACCCTGAGGATTGGTTGGTTGATTACCTGGAGACAGTAAAGTTGACAGGTGGAACTAAGGCAACAGCTATGCAAAGTATCCAGGTCTACCTAAGTGGCGCAGCTCGTTCATGGATGAAGAAGTTACCACCTGGATCTATCGACAGTTGGGAAACCTTCGAGGACTTGTTCGTAAAGAATTTCTTGTCTACATGCAAGAAGCCTGCGTCGATAGAGGAGTTGAGAGCCTGTCGACAGAAGTATGACGAGTCGATGAGGGCATATATACAGAGGTGGAATATCATCAAAAACTCGGCAGAAAATGTATCTCACGAGAGAGCGATAGATGCTTTTGTCGGAGGGATCCGAAGGAAGGACTTCATCGAGGATCTAGGGAGAACTAATCCAAAGACAATCGCAGCACTCATGGAGATAGCAAATCGTTGGGCAGATGGAGAGGATGCCGTCAACAACAAGCGACATAGGTCACCCGAGGAAGATCGAAACAGAAACTTCCAAAATAGACGGCGTTTCTGTGGTGACCCTGCATACCACTGCATGTTGTAGTATGCCAGTCGTTGATATAACATTCGCAAAGTACCAATCCGCAAATATTACATCCCTCGAGTAGTACAACAGAACATAGCAGGTCCATAACTCATTCATACATTATTACAAACCATATGTACATATCATCCTGGAGCTCCTCTTGGGTCCTGAGAGGGTTACTCCTGGGTTCAGGCGAACCCAACTTAACTTACAAAATAGCAGTCTCACGAGACTATACATTTATTCCAACGAGCAGTTAATTACTAGAAGTTCGGACTGCTCGGGTACTACTAATACTACTACTAGGTCTAAGATTGTTCTCCTCCGGAACCCTCCCCGGTTCCGTAGACTATCAGCTAGTCTACACCTTCAACACCTCCAGAGAGGTCTGGTTCGTCATAGCCGATGATGTCGGCTCCTTCGGGTTGTCGTTGTCCTCCTCCAGATGGTTCAGACAATCTAAGCGGGGATTTAAGAGTGGTATGAGTACGAGCGTACTCAACAAGTTCATATTAGGAAAGAGGTGTTTAATGCACTAACTACGATTCCAGACCAGAAAGTCTGGTACCATGCAGTTTTAATAACCATTTCTTCAAAGGTTGCTTTTATTCGGAAGAACTATGTCAGCCTTCACAGGTTTACTAGAACTTCATGGAGTTCCTTTCGGCGTTCGCAGTTCCAAATCCCGGAACAGGAGTGATTGGTCACGATTCGTTACACTCTGGAGAGGTGTGTTTCTTTACCCATAAGAAATCTTAACCTTGGTGCCAACCAGGCAGCTTTCCCGTCCACACTTCCTTTGGTGTGAGGCCCGGTATAAGGTCCTAGCCGTTCATATTCCTCAGCTACCTCGCACACCCACCCTTTGTTGCATCCCCGACCCGGGTCCTCGCCGGTCCCATTATTCCCACTTACGGGTGGACCCCGACCACGACAACGGTTTGGGATCGAACCAAACTCCTTCGCCGGTAGATGCAACCCCTCATAGACCGCAATACGTGGGGACTTTAGGCTTCCCAGCCACCAAATGATCTTCGGGCTACAAGTGTTCTACGGACAATGCCGTGGGGACTTTAGGCTTCCCCAGCCACCAAATGCACCCTAGGAATCAAGTGTTCTACGGTAAAGCGCGTCCGTTGATGTACGAGAGGTGGAAATACAATTGGCTACTCCGTCCCACTCCAGATCTTATGGTGAACACGAGTTATACGGCACAAGAATCATTGGACGACATTTGTTGTTTAATCCTAGATGGATATGAACCCTTGCAATGGAACCTCCACCATATCAACACAATCCATGGTTCCATTGCCCACCACATAGTCATATTCATAGTTATGAAAATAGTGGTTTTGCTTTTTATGCAATAGTGATAAACATAGTACTTTGCAAGTAATTTGGTAAAAATTTCAAATGACATGAGCAAGCGATGAACTTGCCTGAACACTGCAAAGTGTTGCAGTTGGATGGTGTGGACTGACCCTTGTCCTCTGTTGCTGAAAAATAGCATCATTGTCCGATAAGGGCAATGGTTAAAGAAGCAATTATGCATGATTCAGCTTTTAGGGTTGTTCCCCCCTTTCCGGTGTTTTATTATTTCATGTGGAAGGTTAATACTAAGAACAATTTAGGGATACTCTGTTTAGGGTAAAATACAACCTTGAAATGTTGTCAAGGTGTTTTGAATGTCCAATAATATTTATGGACTTATTTTTAATATTAAAAATATAAAGTGTGGCTTAAATGATTAATTTTAATCATTAAACTAGGGCTTAATCATATTTGTCTTTAAAATTCTTTTTCATAATTTATTATGATAGAGAATTTTATGCTGAGTGATTTTCATATTTTTAATTATTTTTTTAGAGCTATTAATAATTTTCTATGATTTTTCAAAGTTTCAGCATTTTTATTTATTGGTGAAAAGACACAAATACCCCTAGGCCCACCCGTCGGTGCAACCCAGTGGGTTAGGTCGAACCGACCGGCCTGGTCCGGCTCGACCAGCCCCACTTCTCGCTCTCTCTCACTCGCGCGCGTGTCTGAACCCTAACCCTAACCTGCTCTGGCGACCCGCGTCGCCTCCGCCGTCGCCGCTCGATTCCGGCGAGCTCCGCCGGACTTGGCCCGCCATGGTGCGCAATCGGCGCGCCCCACGACGGCGGTCAATCCTATCCGCGTCGATTTGACGGGCGACTTGCTCTCGTCCTTGACCCCCTGGTGCTAGGGATACGGGATGCGATCCCGCCGTTCTGGCGCTCCTGGTGCTCGGACGCCACCCGCCGCCGTGGTGCGGGTGGTGCCGTGGTGCCGCAATGGCCTGGCCTGGCGCCGCTATGCTCAGGCGTGTGCCGCCGTGGCCGCCATGGCCGTGCCTATCTGCTCGACCACGGTAAGTGCGCCACCTCTTCTTCTCCTTTGTGTTCTATTTCTTCTCCTCCTAGCTTGAGATGCGGCTACTCCTCCTCATGGAGAGGCCATCTCGTGCTGCTGCTACTGCTCTACTAGCTGCTGTTGCTGTGCTTGCTGTTGCGATGCTTGTTGTTGCTGTGCTATTACCATGGCCACTGCTACTGTATCCATGCTTGTGCTTGTGCTTGTGCTTCTCTGTGCCTCTGTTCTTGATGCTATTCTTGCCAATTACTCAAGTGTATTCATATGTTTTGCCCTGGCTTGATTGCAGTGTGCAATCCTTGCAAGTTTGCAAGAGCCAGTGCCCTTGGGTGCTATTCAGTGTGCTTTAATTCATAGACATGCTCCCTTGAGCATGCCAGTGGCCTAGACATCACCATCCCTTGATGGTGTGCTTCTGCATACAATTATATATCATACTTTTGATTATCTGCTATGCCATTGTTCTAGTTCTGTGGTCAATTCAATTGTTTGGCCATGTATTGGTGCTATACTTGATGTCTAGCATGATGTAGCATGCTCTTACAAGCTTCTGGTGGTCATATGATCACCAGTTGCTTGTGGAAAATGCTCTTTGTTTTCTGTGCCTCACTGTGGTCCACTCTGTGCTGTGTGTGCATCACACAGGCTTGGCCTGTGTGTATAGTTGCTTGTCCAAGAATCAGTGGATGCTTGCAATGATCCATTGGATCATCTGCAAGACTCTGTGCATTAGTAGCTTGACTATTTCATTTATCTGTGCAGTTCTGTTTGCCTAAATAGATAAATGATGTGAACTGTGACACAGTGATGATCATATCAATTTAATTTGTTTGGGCTAGAGGGATGCCAACAATTGTTGGGGACCCTAGCCCACTCTGAACCCCTCTGGGTGATGATGATTGTGCTGGCTTGGTGGTTTGACTGTTTTGGTTGGTTGAGGTGGCCTCAGTAGCCACTCTTGGCTGCTCAGGAAGCTCCCACCCCATGTTGGCTTGCTGTGGATGAACAACTGCTCTCTGGCTGATCCCTTTTTGTTGGAATAGCCAGTAGCCTTTGCTGTTGAAACAAAATAGACACATATTGTCTATCTGTCTGATGGCATAAATAGCTGTAGGTGCTAAGTGTGTGGGCTAGGCTAGTCTGTGACTTCATCTTTTGCTGGATTTCTTCAGTTATGCACTGATTTGCATAACTGCTGTTCCCATAGGATGATTTCCTAATGTCTTTACCCATATTTGCTTGCACCAAATGGCTTTACAGCCAGATGATGACACAAACAGGGTTCTACCCTTCTTTTGTTTCTGTGACTCATGCACATGAGGGATTTGTATGAGCAAAACTTTGCTTGCTCATGATCTATAGGTATACCTCACTCCAGCTCCTAGAAATGGGGTTGGTGTAGAGGTTTTGCTTCTGGATGCTTTGTTTGGCTTGCCCTGCTCCTCCTTGTGAGCTTGATGCTACTTAGTTATTTGCTGTGGTGGTGAAGTTGTGTTGAACAGCAGTGGCTGTTCAAGCTGTTCTTGTGTTCTTGAGTTCTTGTGACTTACCCTGTGAAGCTGTTGTCGATGCAATGGTTAGGGTTTGCTTCAGAAAACCCTTTATACTTGCTCTCTTCCTTTCCTCTATGGTCGACAGTCATGCTGTACACCTCCCCTGGTCACTATGTGTGTGGAGAGCGTGCAGCAACCTTGGTGTGTTGTTGAGCATGCACACAAGCATTGTGTGCTGCCTGGTTGTGTGTGTGTGCATCCAGCTTGGGACTTGTGCTGTGGAAAGATCAGCTCGGCTGATCTTGATCATATCCTCTCAATTCCATTTCTTTCACTAACCTGCCAAGTGGTTTTACCACTTGGCATAATTCTCTATTTGTTGTGTTTGTTTGCAGGGATCAAAGTAATGATCAAATGGACATGAAGATCATCAAGCTCAAGATTAACTTGTAGTTTAGAATATATTTTATTTACTTGTAATTTTCCTTTTTCTTTTTCTATTTTATCAATTCTTGTAATGTGTTGTAATATTCATTTATTTCCATTATGAATATTGTAAAGACAATGTATATTGTGTGATAATCAATAAAGCTCAAGGTTTTCTCTAATGAGATTATCTTATTGTTTGAATTATTCATAATGTGTATTGTATATTATTTACTTAATGAATTTCCTCACAATTGAGATATATATAGGGTAATTATTTAATGTTTGAATTTGAAATTCAAATTCAACTTTGGGTTGAATTCAATCATGCAACTTAAATGTGAATTCAATCATGCAACTTAAATTTGATGCAACCACTCCCCTCTCTTCTCAAAACCCTAAGCTAGTTAAGTGAGATGCAAGTTTGTCGCACTCTCGAAACCCTAACCCAGGTGTCGAGAGAGAAACTTGTCCCCCTTCGATGCAATTTTTGTTTAAAAGCGCGAAATTTCCCCAGAATTTGTAATGCAATGCACATCCCTTTCTAAAAATATACCCCTCTATCGTCTCTAAACCTGGGACATTACAGCCTTTCCCCCTTGAAGAAAACTTCGTCCCGAAGTTGTGGTTGTAATACCTGAATAGTTCGGGGTATGTTTTCCTCAGTTCTTCTTCCTTTTCCTAGGTGGCTTCCCTCTCGGGGTGATGCTTCCATTGTATCTTGCAGTACTTTATAGCTCTATTCCTGAGTTGTTTCCAGTTCTCCTCGAGAATCTTGGCTGGTTTCTCGATGTAGGTCAAATCTGGTTGTAACTCGAGCTCATCATGTGATACTGGCTCATCTGGGGTCTTTAAGCATTTCCTGAGTTGCGACACATGGAATACATTGTGAACTTGAGCTAGCCTTCCCGGTAGATCCAATTCAAAGGCTAAACCTCGGTTCTGACTCAGTATCTTGAAAGGTCCGATGTATCTAGGGCTCAACTTTCCCTTTACTCCAAATCTCTGAAGACCTTTCATCGGGCTTACCTTAAGATATACCATATCTCCAACTTGTGGCTCCCAAGTCCTTCTCTTCTGGTCTGCATAGCTCTTTTGTCGACTTTGGGCTATCTTCAGTCTATCTCTTATAATGTCAATGATGTGTTGCTTTTCCTTGACATAATCAGGATTGAACTCCTTGCTTGATCCAGCTTCATACCAACATATCGGTGATCTACACTTCCTTCCGTATAGAGCTTCGAATGGTGCCATCTTGATACTACTTTGATAGCTATTGTTGTATGAAAACTCTGCTAATGGTAAGTGTTCCTCCCATGATCCTCCGAAGTCTAGGGCACAAGCCCTAAGCATGTCTTCCAATATCTGGTTTGTTCTCTCTATTTGTCCACCAGTATCAAAAAGTACTTTGCCAGGATGAGTGAGTATCTGAAGCGTACCTATCACTGCTTGATCGGAGTTCACCACCTCCTCCAAGCTGGTGCAGTTCAACTTGCCGAAGGGTTTCTTGTTCTTCCAATTCCCTCCGGTGTTTCCTCCTTGGCTTCCTCCTCCTCCTGCCTGGCCTCCTCCATTCTTTCTCTTAGGGAAATCCCTAAGCATGTGTCCTTCCTCACGACAGCCAAAGCATATTATCCTTGGCTTTCTACAATCCTTGGAAAGATGTCCTGGTTTCCCACAGACTCGGCAATTAATTTGGTTTCCAGGCTGGAATCCTTGGTTCCTCCTGTTATTGTTGTTGTTGTTGTTGTTGTTGTTGTACCTTGGTTTAAAACTCAAGCTCATGTTTGGCTTGTTGCTGCCAAACCTCTTAGGCTCAAATTTAGCCTTCTTCCTTTTCTCTTCTTCCAGTTGTTTGAAATCATCTTCTAGAGTGATGGCTGCATCCACCAACTCTTGGAACTCAGTCGCTCTCAGCATCCTGAGCTGTACCTTGAACTGAGGATTTAATCCTCGCATAAACCTCTTCTTTTTCTTGTCCTCGGTATTAACCTCCTCCACGGCATACCGAGACAATCAGAAAACTCCCGACGTAAGTCGGGATGGCCTTATCCTTCTGCTCGAGACTTTCAAATTCTCGGCGCTTCTTCCACTATGCTTTCAGGGACATTGGATTCCCTGAACTTCCTCTTGAACTCTTCCCATGTGAATACCTTACCAGCCGGATAAACGGCTACTATATTATCCCACCAGGATGCGGCGGGTCCACACAGCAAGTGTGTCGCATACCTGACCTTCTCCAGGTCGTTGCATCCAACTGTATTGAGCTTGCACTCAGTATCCATCAACCAATCTTCCGCGTCCATGGGTTCGGGCGCGTATGCAAAGGATATGGGCTTTGTGAAGAAGTCTGACAATGTGACTCCCTGGTTCTCAGGTCTTTCCACCTTATTCTGCTGCAGTAGATCGTGGAAGAATTTATTCTGCTGCTACATGGTAATCCTTTGCCTCTCCTCCATCATTTGCATATACTGGAGGAAATTCTGTTGCGTCATCGGTGGTGGTGGTGGTGGAAACTGATTCCTGGCTGCTTCATCAGCCTCAGCCTTCTGCCTGGCCTCACGCTCGAGGCGTTGTTCTTCACTATCCTCACTCGGCGCTCCCGACATATCCCCCTAGTTCTGCAACACAAAGTGGTACTCATAATTACTCCATGCGCAAGTTTTCTGAGCTCAACTTTGTGCACAGAACTAGTCACGCAATGGAAATCAAGAAGCAAATGCAAATCATACAAAACATATACCCTGTATATACATACATAAGTGGTCTTATTACAATACTCGGTAGCCATGTGAGTATGCAAACTCACTTATTGAAGTATATGTACAAATTTATACAAATATTACACACTACAATACATGTGGTACAACTGTATTGTAGTCTCGCCTCCCATGGTGGTCTCTAGTCGTGCTTCACTCCCGATACATCCCAGGCTTCCATCCGGTCGAACGTGAAGTCCTCCTGACAGAATCTAGAACATAGGGTCTTCCCGTAGGCTTGTAGTCGGAATCGGATGATGATCCGAGGGAGAAATCTGTGTTCATGAACTGGTCATTTAGTGCATCATAATCCACCCATCGGGTGTACTCCCCGGTGACTCCGCCATAGGTATCTCCACCATCAGTATCAGACTCAATCAGCATCGGATACCCCTCTATATCACCTCTATTATACCGATTGTTCTAAAACTGGGTTGTGGCATCATCATTCATCTCAGGATTATATCTAACCGAGTCACTATGGTTTCCAGTATCTGATCCCCAACGCCAACCTGTTGAGTTTTCTATAGGAGTCACGGAACGCTGATGGTTTCCGGATTCCTCTCCACCCTCGTATCCTCCATAGGAGTTACTAGGAAAGTACCTAGGTGTAATAGGTGTGGTTTGTTGTTCTGGATGGTCAATACTAATGTAGTCACCAGCTGAATAAACTGGTGTGTGAACCACTCCCTCCATGGGTTCCTTTCCTTTTGTCTCCTCCTTGGGCTCAGTGAATTCTTCCAACATTGTGTCAATTGCTCCCGACAAATGTCGGTTCAACTGAAAGAACAATGTCAGTAGGTTGCGACTATTATCCATGTACTTAGCGGCTTCTGCTGGCTTGCGTTTAGCATACTTAAAGTGGTTAAGCATAGGATCATCTTCCTCCTCCATATGAGGAATATGAGAAAATTCGGATCCAATAAGCTCTTTCGTCTTATGTTCCCGAATATCGGTGATGGCTCTCATTATGGCAATGTGGTAGGCTGTTTGGATCGTTCTAGCCTCACCAGCTGGCATCACTACACTCATTCCTAGGGATTATGGAAGTCTTAATCCTACCCTACATTTCGCTAACACTGTACCATCGTAGTACATGTATTTCGTTACTTTGATTTGGGGATCGCACCCAAATTCATGCAACATGGCACGAAGAATATCCGCGAGTCCTCCATCATATTCACTCAGGTTTGATTCCATCACTTTCACGTTACGTCCCGAACGTGAACTTGCCATAGTTGGTTGTAGAAAAGAAAGAATATAAGATTAGTAATAATGCATCATAATAGAGATAATAAAGAATTATCGCACTAAAAAATATGATTGTTTTATTCTCAAGTGAATATACACCATATTTTTAGAGAATTCTTTACTAATCCTATTTGACTCCTAACGTTTCCGTCCCATTTACTAGGTTCCAACCTAAGGTCAAAGCTTTTGCTCTGATACCAACTGTGGTGACCACATACCACTGCATGTTGTAGTATGCCAGTCGTTGATATAACATTCGCGAAGTACCAATCCGCAAATATTACATCCCTCAGAGTAGTACAACAGAACTAGCAGGTCCATAACTCATTCATACATTTTTACAAACCGTATGTACATATCATCCTGGAGCTCCTCTTGGGTCCTGAGAGGGTTACTCCTGGGTTCGAGGCGAACCCAACTTAACTTACAAAATAGCAGTCTCACGAGACTATACATTTATTCCAACGAGCAGTTAATTACTAGAAGTTCGGACTGCTCGGGTACTACTAATACTACTACTAGGTCTAAGATTGTTCTCCTCCGGAACCCTCCCCGGTTCCATAGACTATCAGGTAGTCTACACCTTCAACACCTCAAGAGAGGTCTGGTTCGTCATAGCTGATGATGTCGGCTCCTTCAGGGTTGTCGTTGTCCTCCTCCAGATGGTTCAGACAATCTAAGCAGGGGATTTAAGAGTGGTATGAGTACGAGCGTACTCAACAAGTTCATATTAGGAAAGAGGTGTTTAATGCACTAACTACGATTCCAGACCAGAAAGTCTGGTACCATGCAGGTTTTAATAACCATTTCTTCAAAAGGTTGCTTTTATTCAGAAGAACTATGTCCGTCAGCCTTCACCGGTTTACTAGAACTTCATGGAGTTCCTTTCGGCAGCGTTCGCAGTTCCAAATCCCGGAACAAGGAGTGACTGGTCACGATTCGTTACACTCTGCAGAGGTGTGTTTCTTTACCCATAAGAGATCTTAACCTTGGTGCCAACCGGGCAGCTTTCACGTCCACACTTCCTTTGGTGTGAGGCCCGATATAAGGTCCTAGCCGTTCATATTCCTCCGCTACCTCGCACACCCACCCTTTGTTGCATTCCCGACCCTGGGTCCTCGCCGGTCCCATTATTCCCACTTACGGGTGGACCCCGACCACGACAATAGTTTGGGATCGAACCAAACTCCTTCGCCGGTAGATGCAACCCCTCATAGACCGCAATACCGTGTGGACTTTAGGCTTCCCCAGCCACCAAATGATCTTCGGGCTACAAGTGTTCTACGGACAATGCCGTGGGGACTTTAGGCTTCCCCAGCCACCAAATGCACCCTAGGAATCAAGTGTTCTATGGTAAAGCGCGTCCGTTGATGTACGAGAGGTGGAAATACAATTGGCTACTCCGTCCCACTCCAGATCTTATGGTGAACACGAGTTATACGGCACAAGAATCACTGGACGACATTTGTTGTTTAATCCTAGATGGATATAAACCCTTGCAATGGAACCTCCACCATATCAACACAATCCATGGTTCCATTGCCCACCACATAGTCATATTCATAGTTATGAAAATAGTGGTTTTGCTTTTTATGCAATAGTGATAAACATAGTACTTTGCAAGTAATTTGGTAAAAATACTCAAATGACATGAGCAAGCGATGAACTTGCCTGAACACTGCAAAGTGTTGCAGTTGGATGGTGTGGACTGACCCTTGTCCTCTGTTGCTGAAAAATAGCATCATTGTCCGATAAGGGCAATGGTTAAAGAAGCAATTATGCATGATTCAGCTTTTAGGGTTGTTCCCCCCCTTTCCGGTGTTTTATTATTTCATGTGGAAGGTTAATACTAAGAACAATTTAGGGATACTCTGTTTAGGGTAAAATACAACCTTGAAATGTTGTCAAGGCGTTTTGAATGTCCAATAATATTTATGGACTTATTTTTTATATTAAAAATATAGAGTGTGGCTTAAATGATTAATTTTAATCATTAATCTAGGGCTTAATCATATTTGTCTTTAAATATTTGTCTTTAAAATTATTTTTCATAATTTATTATGATAGAGAATTTTATGCTGAGTGATTTTCATATTTTTAATTATTTTTTTAGAGCTATTAATAATTTTCTATGATTTTTCAAAGTTTTAGCATTTTTATTTATTGGTGAAAAGACACAAATACCCCTGGGCCCACCTGTCGGTGCAACCCAGTGGGTTAGGTCGAACCGACCGGCCTGGTCCGGCTCGACCAGCCCTACTTCTCTCTCTCTCACTCACGCGCGTGTCCGAACCCTAACCCTAACCTGCTCTGGCGACCCGCGTCGCCTCCGCCGTCGCCGCTCGATTCCGGCGAGCTCCGCCGGACTTGGCCCCGCCATGGTGCGCAATCGACGCGCCCCACGACGGCGGTCAATCCTATCCGCGTCGATTTGACGCGGGCGACCTGCTGCTCTCGTCCTCGACCCCCTCGGGTGCTAGGGTTACGGGATCTGCTCGATCCCGCCGTTCCTGGCGCTCCTGGTGCTCGGACGCCGCCCTGGCTTCGCCGCCGTGGTGCGGGTGGTGCCGTGGTGCCGCCACGGCCTGGCCTGGCCTAGCGCCGCCACGCTCAGGCGTGTGCCACCGTGGCCGCCATGGCCGTGCCTATCTGCTCGACCACGGTAAGTGCGCCACCTCTTCTTCTCCTTTGTGTTCTATTTTTTCTCCTCCTAGCTTGAGATGCGGCTACTCCTCCTCATGGAGAGGCCATCTCGTGCTGCTGCTACTGCTCTACTAGCTGTTGTTGCTGTGCTTGCTCTTGCGATGCTTGCTGTTGCTGTGCTATTACCATGGCCACTGCTACTGTATCCATGCTTGTGCTTGTGCTTATGCTTCTCTGTGCCTCTGTTCTTGATGCTATTCTTGCCAATTACTCAAGTGTATTCATATGTATTGCCCTGGCTTGATTGCAGTGTGCAATCCTTGCAAGTTTGCAAGAGCCAGTGCCCTTAGGTGCTATTCAGTGTGCTATAATTCATAGACATGCTCCCTTGAGCATGCCTGTGGCCTGGACATCACCATCCCTTGATGGTGTGCTTCTGCATACAATTATATATCATACTTTTGATTATCTGCTATGCCATTGTTCCAGTTCTGTGGTCAATTCAATTGTCTGGCCATGTATTGGTGCTATACTTGATGTCTAGCATGTTGTAGCATGCTCTTACAAGCTTCTGGTGGTCATATGATCACCAGTTGCTTGTGGAAAATGCTCTTTGTTGTCTGTGCCTCACTGTGGTCCACTCTGTGCTGTGTGTGCATCACACAGGCTTGGCCTATGTGTATAGTTGCTTGTCCAAGTATCAGTGGATGCTTGCAATGATCCATTGGATCATCTACAAGACTCTGTGCATTAGTAGCTTGACTATTTCATTTATCTATGCAGTTCTGTTTTCCTAAATAGATAAATGATGTGAACTGTGACACAGTGATGATCATATCAATTTAATTTGTTTGGGCTAGAGGGATGCCAACAATTGCTGGGGACCCTAGCCCACTCTGAACCCCTCTGGGTGATGATGATTGTGCTGGCTTGGTGGTTTTACTGTTTTGGTTGGTTGAGGTGGCCTCAGTAGCCACTCTTGGCTGCTCAGGAAGCTCCCACCCCATGTTGGCTTGCTGTGGATGAACAACTGCTCTCTGGCTGATCCTTTTTTGTTGGAATAGCCAGTTGCTGTTGAAACAAAATAGACACATATTGTCTATCTGTCTGATGGCATAGATAGCTGTAGGTGCTAAGTGTGTGGGCTAGGCTAGTCTGTGACTTCATCTTTTGCTGGATTTCTTCAGTTATGCACTGATTTGCATAACTGCTGTTCCCATAGGATGATTTCCTAATGTCTTTACCCATATTTGCTTGCACCAAATGGCTTTACAGCCAGATGATGACACAAACAGGGTTCTACCCTTCTTTTGTTTCTGTGACTCATGCACATGAGGGATTTGTATGAGCAAAACTTTGCTTGCTCATGATCTATGGGTATACCTCACTCCAGCTCCTAGAAATGGGGTTGGTGTAGAGGTTTTGCTTCTGGATGCTTTGTTTGGCTTGCCCTGCTCCTCCTTGTGAGCTTGATGCTACTTAGTTATTTGCTGTGGTGGTGAAGTTGTGTTGAACAGCAGTGGTTGTTCAAGCTGTTCTTGTGTTCTTGAGTTCTTGTGACTTACCCTGTGAAGCTGTTGTCGATGCAATGGTTAGGGTTTGCTTCAGAAAACCCTTTATACTTGCTCTCTTCCTTTCCTCTATGGTCGACAGTCATGTTGTACACCTCCCCTGGTCACTATGTGTGTGGAGAGCATGCATCAACCTTGGTGTGCTGTTGAGCATGCACACAAGCATTGTGTGCTGCCTGGTTGTGTGTGTGTGCATCCAGCTTGGGACTTGTGCTGTGGAAAGATCAGCTCGGCTGATCTTGATCATATCCTCTCAATTCCATTTCTTTCACTAACCTGCTAAGTGGTTTTACCACTTGGCATAATTCTCTATTTGTTGTGTTTGTTTGCAGGGATCAAAGTAATGATCAAATGGACATGAAGATCATCAAGCTCAAGATTAACTTGTAGTTTAGAATATATTTTATTTACTTGTAATTTTCCTTTTTCTTTTTCTATTTTATCAATTCTTGTAATGTGTTGTAATATTCATTTATTTCCATTATGAATATTGTAAAGACAATGTATATTGTGTGATAATCAATAAAGCTCAAGGTTTTCTCTAATAAGCTTATCTTATTGTTTGAATTATTCATAATGTGTATTGTATATTATTTACTTAATGAATTTCCTCACAATTGAGATATATATAGGGTAATTATTTAATGTTTGAATTTGAAATTCAAATTCAACTTTGGGTTGAATTCAATCATGCAACTTAAATGTGAATTCAATCATGCAACTTAAATTTCATGCAACCACTCCCCTCTCTTCTCAAAACCCTAAGCTAGTTAAGTGAGATGCAAGTTTGTCGCACTCTCGAAACCCTAACCCTGTAAGGTGTCGAGAGAGAAACTTGTCCCCCTTCGATGCAATTTTTGTTTAAAAGCGCGAAATTTCCCCAGAATTTGTAATGCAATGCACATCCCTTTCTAAAAATCTACCCCTCTATCGTCTCTAAACCTGGGACATTACAGTTTCCCTCGCCAGTATTCAGATCACAACGGTCCCGGCCAAATATCGGCCGGCTTCCGAGGAAATAATGAAGGAAATAATCGAGATGATTATCAAAAGAGCGGGGAGCAGCGTGGTGACTACAGGGATGGTCCTCGTCAAAATAGGCAAAATAATGGTCCAAGGTTCCAGAGGCCGTATGTATCTCCCGAAGATATGATGAATGGACCATGCCAAATGCACTTTTACCTCGACAACAATGGAAAGAGGCAGTCAGGACACCTGCAGAAAGACTGCCGAACCTTTCAGGCGTTGAATAGATTTGCGGGGCACGCCAACGCACAAGCAGCAAACAGATACCCTCAAGGGCCAAGGAGCGAGGTTCATCTTCCGCCTCCTCCCGCGATTACGGACGAAAATCGACATCAGCTCAGAATAGCGGCAGCGCTACCACCGCCTCCATATATCGGCACCAATGGCGCGGTCTCGATGATTCAGAAGGCCAGGCCATCCAACAGAGCCCAGAAAGTGATTTCTCGGCAAGTTTTTATGGCAGAGAAGATGCCTCCACCAACAATAGAGTATCTAAATTGGTCGGGACAGGACATTGGCTTCACTATAGCGGATCATCCGCAGCAAGTTCCTCGACTAGGGCAATCAGCTTTAATTTTACCAGCGGTGATCGCAGGATTTGATGTGTCGCGAGTTTTTATAGATGGAGGTGGTAGTCTAAACCTTATGTATGCAGATACATTGAGAAAGATGAACATATCCTTGGCGAACCTAAAACCAACGGATACACGTTTCCATGGCATCACACCCGACAAGCCAAGTTATCCGTTGGGGAAGATTAATCTCGACGTTCAGTTTGGAGCCCGAGAGAATTACAGGATCGAGAGGCTGGAGTTTGAAGTCGTGGATTTCCCATCATAGTATCATGCTTTATTGGGACGACCTGCGTACGCCAGATTCATGGCAGTACCACACTATACATATTTGTTGTGGAGGCTACCTGGACCCAAGGGACCAATCACAGTGAAAGGCAGTTTTGCGCTAGCGAATAAGTGCGACAAGGATTTTCATCGCCTGTCGAAACTTTCGGGATGCAAGCGGAGTATATGGCGTCAAAATTGACAACAGACTATGACGTGCTGCCAGACGTTGGGAGGCCGCTCAAAGAACCAACCTTTGACACTACCAAGAACTCGAAGGAAGTGCAGATACTCCCAACGGATCCCAAGAAGACGACAGCAATCACTACAAACATGGACCTCGCATAGGAAAGCGCGCTCGTCGAGTTCCTCCGTGAGCGCTGGGAAATCTTCGCATGGTGTCCAGCTGACATGCCAGGAGTACCCAGGGAACTTGCCGATCACCCCCTAAACTTGGATCCATTGGCTAAGCCAATCAGACAACCTTTGCGGCGTTTTTCAGAACCTAACCGCAAAGCTATGCTATAAGAAATTAATCGACTCAGAGAAGCTGGGTTCATCAAAGAGATACATACAGAAGCCACGTGGGTAGCAAACCCAGTGTTGGTCCCAAAGAAAAACACGAAGGTCCTTCGCATGTGCGTCGACTTCACGTGTCTAAATAAACATTGTCCAAAAGATCACTTCCCCCTCCCAAGGATCGATCAAATCATCGACTCCACGGCAGGTTGTGAACGTCTTTCTTTGTTTGACGCATATTCTGGTTATAACCAGATTCGAAAGGAGGAAGATGAAGTCAAAACAGCTTTTATCATCCCTTATGGCGTGTTTTGTTACAAAACGATGCCTTTTGGGCTAAAAAACGCGGGTGCAACATACCAGCGGATGATGCAGAAGTGCTTGGCCACGCAGATTGGCAAGAACGTCCAAGTATACATTGATGATTTCGTCATAACAACAAAGGAAGGATCAACATTGATCGATGATCTTAGAGAAACCTTCGACAACCTCGACAAATTCTGTCTCAAGCTCAACCCGACAAAGTGCTCTTTTGGCGTCCCTGCAGGAGAACTTCTCGGGTTCCTGGTATCAGCAAGAGGAATCGAGGCTAACCTGGAGAAAATTCAGGCTATCGTGACGATGCGGAAGCCAACAAAGCTAAAGAGATACAACAGCTAACTGGACGAGTTGCAGCTTTGAGCAGATTCGTCGCCAGGTTAGGCGAAAGGGCGTTGCCATTTTACGCTTTGATCAAACAAGAAGAAAAGTTCGAGTGGAACGAAGAAGCAGACAGAGCTTTTGAAGATCTCAAGCGCACAATTTCGACACCTCCAATATTGGTGGCGCCCAAGGAAAAGGAACCTCTCCTGTTATACATTGCGGCCACACCTCAGGTGGTCAGCACGGCACTCGTGGTCGAGCGAGAGGAAGAAGGGAAATTACATGGAGTACAAAGGCCGGTATATTTCCACAAGATGGCGATGTGAATGATGGAGTTAGGGGTGAGATGATGGAGTTGCAGACCGTAAACAAAGAGCAATCCACAAAGAAATTCGTGGATTGGAGTAGCTAGGCCACGGATGAGATGGTCGACGAAAGTTACCCGGTATCCAATGCGTGGCGTGGGGTAGCTCTCTTCGCCGGGGAAGATCAGCGTGTTCTCCTTCTTCATGAACCCAAGCTTCTTGAGCAGGTTCACATCTTGATTTGAGATCCTAGATCTCTCCCACTCGGAGGATTGCAGGCCTTCTGTCGCCATGGGGGAGGTGTGCTTCGTCATCTTAGTCCGCGGCGGCATTAAGTGGAGTTGGCTGCAGAAAGGCAGTAGGCACGGGCGCAGGAGCGTATTTGGCAATGGGGATTTTGGAGAGAGAGAAGCAGAGGTGCGGCGCAGCGAAGGGGAGAACGGAGGAAGAAGAAGGTCTTTTATAGTCAAATTTGCAAGTTGACGCACCGTCGGATGCTGTGTGAATGGACTTGATGATTTACACGTGGATCAAGGGGTAAAAACGTATTTTTACTATGATGGAACCGAACAGGCGCTACAGTGCGCGTGCCAGAAAAAGCGGAGGACGTGTGTCCCCCACTTGCGTAACGTGTCAACATGTCACAGATTTTGGGCCCATATGTCAGTGAAGAGACAGACTTCGCGTCTTCCCAATACAGTGATCGTGGCCAATGTCAGCACTGATGTCATTTTATCAAGGGAAAAACATCGGCTGCGGTGATATGAAATTGGCGACAGGAAAGGACGACTGATAATCTCGAGAGCCTTTGACACAATACAAGTTTTTGTTCAAATGCTCGGGGGCTACTTTTACAAAAGTATGTCGAGAAATTAGATGGAAATGATTCAGAAGGGGACGATGCAAAAATATTGCGACAGAGACAAATTGGAGCCTACAGTCAAGTATAAATTATCGACTGTACCCTCGCGGGCTACTCCCATCGGGAGCGCTGTTCGCGCACCCGATAAATATGAACAGAATTATGAGACATAACAATATAGTGGCTAAGATGTTACAAAGGTGAGCCTACAACCAAGTACAAGCACTTGGCTATAGCCTCGGGGGCTACTCCCATCGGGAACGCTGCTCGCGTGCCCGATGAACTTTAATAAGTACTGATGAGTATATTTCGAGTTATCAAAATAACTCTTCATATACTCCCATCGGGAGGATAAGTTAAAAGCAATATAAAGTCATCCGTTGACTGGAATTCGGCATCTGGTAAGACGTTAAGCGGCACATGTCGAATTACACCAGTATCCCGAGATCATGTCCAAGGACGTGATCTTGAAGTAGGTTTTGGTGGATTGCTACGAGAGTACCTGATCTATCAGACGAATCAGCCCCAATTACCGTTATCCCTGTACAATATACGAATATTTCGAAAAGATTATTTGTCGATGTGAAGAACTCATATGCAAATTGTAAAGATGGAGATTTTCCCTAACTCTTCGATTCAAGCGAAATCTCGGGGGCTACTGACATAGGCATCCCAATGGGCCTGCCGAAGAAGGTACCCGGGGTTTACTGAAGGCCCACGACCCGAAGTTTTACAAAGCCCAGAAGCCCAATCGAGAGATAGTTTGGAAAGATAGAATTGTATTAGGAATATTGACTTGTAACTATTGCGGGACGGGTGAACCTCCCGAACTCTGTAACTTGTGTATCACGAAACCCTCGGCTCGCCTCCTATATAAGGGAAGTCGAGGGACGAAGAGAGGATCGATTCATTTTTCCAGACAACTCTAGTTTTCATAGCAGTCGAGTACTTTCCGGCTGAAACCTTCGAGATCTACTTGCCCTCTACTTCCAACTAAACCCTAGTCTACAACTTGTAGGCATTGATAAGTTAATCCCTTATCACCGGTGTAGTTCGAGTTCGTCGTCGTCCTCAAGGGCGACCCACACGCCATCCAGAGGCTGTCGGACACCTTCGCCGACTTCGTCGCTTGCGACGGGCGCTCGAGCTCGCTGCATCTGCGGGAGGCTGCTGCCGGTGGATCGTGGACGTGATATACGACGCGCGCGGCAAGATGTACCTCAACATCGGATGGGAGAAGATCGCGCGCTACAATCGCCTCGAAGCCGGCTTCGTGCTCATGTTCTCCTACTTTGGCGAGAGGGACATGAGCGTCAAGGTGTTCGACGAGACGCGTTGCCGTCGGCACTACCACGGCGACAGCGCCGAGGAGGACGACGACTGAGTGTTGTTTCTTCGCAGCGAAAATATGCACGGAGGTTTCTGGTTGTTCTTCCTCGAAAGAACCAACAGGGGCACCGTCAACAACTGGATTTTCCAGTTGGGGTGACTGGGTGTGCCCTCGAGTGTTCTTTCTTGGCAGCAAACACACGAAAACCTTCGATGCCTGGCCTAGTTAGGTTTAGTTATTTTGCAAGGTTTTATATTTGTGTCAACCATAGTTTAAACTATGCATTAGTTTGTAGATAACCATGTTCCAAACTATGTCTTCGTGTAAACCACGTTCCCAATTATGTATTGGTTTGTGGAATGTTTCTTCTCTTTATTGAAATAAAAATAAATAAAAAACAAAAAAGAGAGTCTTTTAATGTTTGGGGGCGGCGTTTGGGGGACGTGGATGGGGAGCGACGTCCGCCGGCCGCAAGAAACACGTCCCCAAACGCTCGATCCGGCGCCGTTTGGGGGACGCGACTGGAGATGCTCTAAGGGCATCTCCAACGGGGCGATGCATTTCGGACGCCCAAAAGTGGTCACGAGCGTCCGTTTGCGTCGCCCCGCGGATATATTTTGTCCGCGCGTCCGTTTGTGTCGGGGTGTGCTTAGCGGGGTGACCCATTTTTAGATCAACATATTTAAAAAGCATAGAGACTATTACATAGAAACTATACAAAGTAGTTGTAGAAACCTAGAGTACTTGCTGCCTGAGGGCCCGGCCCCGTCTTTCCGTCCCTTCCTCGTCTGCTCCTCCGCCGCCTACCGTGCGGCCGCTAGGGCTCGGTGCGCCGCCGCATCCTCTAGCAGGCACCGCCGCAGCCTCGCGTTCGCGGCGTCGTCCTTGAGCGTCTCGAAGGATTCGACTAACACTCTCTGCTCTGCCGCCTTCTCCTCCGGGGTAGGCACATAAGGGTCATCGGAAGACCATGAGATGTCGGAGTCGTCGTCCTCTTCGGCGGCGGCCACCCTGCAGCGTTCCATCTCGGCGTCGAACGTCGTGTGGGCCGCCCGCTCCTCCTCTGTTTCCTCCTCCGCGAGAGCCAAGGCCTTGGTGTGCCTGACCGGGTCTAGGAGGTCATCGGTGCTGTCGTCGTCGTCGAACTCCTCGTCAGAGCTCGAGGCCGGGGGAGGTGGAGCGGGAGGTGGAGGTGGAGGCGCGTCAGCCTGGCCGCGGCCGGCGCTGCTCATGGTGGCAAAGGTGGAGGTTGAGCGGCATCGTCACAAAGTGGTGGTTGTGCGGCGGCTAGGGTTTAGTGTGGGAGGAGATGAGATGCGCGCGCCCCTGTTTATATAGGTCGGAGGTAGGCGACGGTCGCGGCACGCGTAGCATCGCCATTACTTCGTGCGCAGAGGTAGGCGACGGCCACACACCACGCGAGGCATCGCCATTATGCGGCCGCAGACTGCCGAAGCGACGCCTCGGCGCCAATACTAGCGCCGATGAGTAGACGCATCGAGGCTGGATCACTGCCAGGCGGGCCGACAAAACGTCCGCCAGACGCGAGCGGACACTTTTCGTGTGCGCTCAGCATCCGCAGAGACGCATCCGAGAAGCATATTTAGGCCAGCTTTACGTCGCCGCGAACGACCCAATCACTATGCATCGCCCGCTGAAGGTGGTACCCGACGCATTTTTTGGCCCAGTGAAACGGTCGTTCAACGTCCATTTTGCGTCACGCGGGGACATGCCCTAAACTAGCACCATGCCTGAACGAACTGAATCGGGAATGGACGGATGCGCTGTAGCTGTTGATGGGCTGGGCTGGGCTGGGCGTTTAACTTTATTTCTGCTTCTGGGAGGGCGGGGCACGGCCTGGTTTTTTGCCTCGAGTAACTCCGTCCCTGGCTCAAACCCTCCCGACGTCATGTTCTGCCGGCGGCGGCTCCTCCTCCACATCCGCAAGATCCCCGGCGACGGCGCAAACCCCCTCCAGTCCATCCCTGGAGCAATTCATCTCGCCCACAATTACTTCTCAACCGCCGTCTCCTCTGTACCCAACTCCGAACTCTACCCAGCCACCGTCTCCTACCTCATCTCCTGCGGCCTCTCCCCCGCCGCCGCCGCCGCCACGGCCACCACTCAGAAGAACCGCAACCTTTCGAGCGACAAGGCCGACGCCGCGCGTGCCCTCCTCAGAGACTATGGCTTCACGGACGCGGACATCGTCCGGACGGTGCGCGGCGCCATGTCGATCCTCAGCGTCGATCCCGAACGGATCCTCCGCCCCAAGCTCGACTTCTTCGCCTCCCTCGGCTTCGAGCCCCGCAAGATCGCCAGCGAGCCTTTCCTCCTCGCGCGCAGCCTCGACAAGCACCTCGTTCCGTCCATCCAGTTCCTCCGCGGCATCATCGGCAGCGACGACGACCTCCGCCGCGCCTTCTCCCGCGCCCCTCGGGCCCTCATGGCCGACGTGGACAAAAACATGCGCCCTGCCGTGGAAGCTCTCCGCCGATGCGGCTTGACCGAGGAGGCCATTTCGAAACTCCTCGTCATCCACATGGGCATGCTCATGGCGTCGCCGGATCGCATCAGGGAAGTCTTCGAGGAACTCAAGGCGATCGGTATGCGCATCCCGGACTCGCGCTTCCTGTACTGCTTCCGTGCTATGTGCAGCGCTAAGAGGGGCACATGGCGCCGGAAGCTGGAACTGTTCCAGAGCTTCGGTGCGTCGGAGGGTGAGGTGCTCGAGGCCTTCAAGACGCAGCCCTCGATACTACTTTCCACCGACGACATCTTAAAACAGAAGGTCCGGTTCTTCCTGGATGAGCTGAAGCTCGGAATAAGTGATATAATGTCGCGGCCTGTGATTATAGCTTATAGCTTGGAGAGGTGCATCCTCCCTAGGTGTGCCGTGCTGAGTGTACTGATGAGGGAGGGGAGAATCCAGAGAGATGATATCAAGCTGCCTCAGGCATTGCTCGGTAATTCCAAGATATTCTCGGCCAGATTTGTATTGAGGTATGCCGATGATGTGCCAGATGTTGCGAAGGCATATGAGGGTAAAATTAAATTTGAAGGATTTGTCTAACAGGATGGTTGTATGCAGAATGATATATATGTCTGGATTACGCTTATGTTTCCAGCAGCAGGAATGTTAAAGATGATACACCGTTCTAACACTGCTCCAGAGGACAATTTTGCCCCATTTGTGGCCCATTGAACTGTAGAATCATAGTAGATGATGTACTGTTCTCCAAGTTCCTTGACCTGGTGTGTAATTTTCAACTGGTTCTGCCAACTGTTTACGCTTTGTAGATCGATTATTTCGATACTTTTTCAGTTACAAACATTACAGTGTAGGGAACTGAGTGTAGATGCTTTATTTCGTGCTCTTTCTACTACTCATCTGGAGTCTTTCTTGTTCTTTGCAATATATAAAGTCGTAGAAAATTTATATTTCTTACTTCCTCTCCCCGGATGTAATGCCGAGGTGCACGAACTAACTTCTATGGGTAGGTATATTGGCCAAACTGAAAGCTTGTAGTTCTGTGTGCAAAACTGTTTATGTTGGTGTGATGAACTTGCTATTTGGTAATAATAGTCCAATGTAAACCTTTCCCCTTGATTCCTTAAGGCATATGATGAGGGTAAGATTAAATTTGAAGGATTTGCCTAACCTGATGATGGTCTTCAGAATGATATATATGTCTGGATTACACTTATGTTTCCAGCACCAGGAATGCTAAAGATGATCCATCCTTCTAACACTGCGAGAACAATTTTGCCCCATTTGTAGCCCCTTTGTACTCGGTAATTATATGATCAACTCTTGTGATTTAGCAGCTGCCATCTTGCGTCCTCCGGCACATTGAACTGTACAATCATAGTAGATGATGTACTGTTCTCCAAGATCCTTGACCTGGTATGTAATTTTCAACTAGTTCTGCCAACCGTTTATGCTTTGTATATCGATTATTTCGATACTTTTGTCAGTTACCAAAATTACAGAGTAGGGAACTAAGTGTAGATGCTTTATTCCGTGCACTTTCCACTACACATCTGAAGTCTTGGTTCTTTGCAGTATATAAAGTCGTTGAAAACTTATATTTCTTACTTTCTCTCCCCGGATGTAATCCTGAGGTGCACGAACTAACTTTTATGGGTAGGGTATATTGGCCAAAGTGCAAGCTTGTAGTTCTGTGTGCAAAACTGTTTATGTGGGTGGGGTGAACTTGCTATTTGGTTTAAAGGTTTATCTGTCCATGAACCGTATATCCTGTGGCATGCTAAAGTCTCCTTCAGGTTGCATCAACTGCATCAGAAAACAAGGTCTATGGAAAATATAGAAGGGTAAGAGCATGTCTAAGAGACCCCGTATTTCTCTGCCCCGTATAACGCGAGTATTTCGCCCCGTATCAAAAAATTGCTCACAGAAGAACCATTCCGTCTAGCAGACCCCGTATTTCGCCCCGTATTTTTAAAAATTAAAACTTCGGGAAATTTGTCGATAGTTCATCATAGATCATACTACGGATCCTACATTGCGCGATCCTATCTATAGACCTGATCCTATCTATAGACCTGCTCTAATCGTCAAGGATGACGAATGGCGCCCTGGCGGCAGCCTCTCGCGCCTCGAATTCCCTGACGGCGGCGATGGCCACCGCCGCCTCCTCTGTCTCCGCCCGAGCAGCTTCGGCGGCATCCTTCTCGTATGCGGCCACCGCCTGCAGGAACTGCGCCTCCTCCTCTGCCTCCTCCATTTCCTCCTCGCCGGCTCGCGAATCTCCTCCGCTTCCTCCGCCGCTGGTGCTCCCGATGCGCGCTATCTCCGGCCGATGAGAGAATGGACTGCCTCTGATTGAAAAAATAATAAAAACTAGAACAAAACTCGTGCTTCGCTACGGAGCAAATTGCAAACCTATCTCGGCTGGTCTGTATCGACGGTTGTCGATAGGACACAAAAATCGCCAACTGCTAGCCCCCACCACCCATAGGCGAGGTTACATAGTTGTGTCGTACACTTCTACCGGCCATACCTCTTCTCATCTACAATTTATGACGGGCTTGCAAAGTTTCTAAAAGAAACAATCTTCTTTTCTACAACCGGTTTTGTTAATTATTTTTTAATAGAGCAAATCGTTTTTGACATGGTGAGATTTTACCCTAAGAACCAGTATCAAGTAGGATTAACAACACAATTCTGTTACACTGAGATTGGAATTAAACTAAAAAGAATTGAGGAAATTTTAAAATTGGGAAATAACCAACCTATTTAATATTTTTTCTACCTGTATAATCGGATGAGAGAACGGACTGCCTTTGTCTGTAAAGAAAATAAAAATACAGTATCAAACCCTCAGCTTGAAAATAAAATAAAAGATCACTATCGGCATCGCATTCGCACCCCATCCATCATGCTCGCCTCCATCTGCCGGCGGCGGCTCCTCTTCCGAATCCATCAAATCCCTGGAGGTGGAGGTGGCGGCGGCGGCGGCGGCACAAATCCCCTCCAGTCCATCCCTCCCGCCCGCAACAGCTACTCCTCGTCCGCCGTCGCCGATGTCTCTAACTCGGAGCCCTGCCCCGACACCGTTTCCTACCTCATCTCGTGCGGCCTCTCCCCCACCGCCGCCGCCGCGGCCACCACCGGTCAACGCCTCCGCATCTGTTCCACCGACAAGGCCGACGCTGTGTGTGCCCTCCTCAGGCATTACGGCTTCGCCAACGCGGACATCATCCGGACGTTGCGCAGCGCTCCGTCGATCCTCATCGTCGATCCCGAACGGATCCTGCGCCCCAAGCTCGACTTCTTGGCCTCCCTCGGCTTGGAGCCCCGCAAGATCGCCAGCGCGCCTTTCCTCCTGGAGCGCAGCCTCGACAAGCGCCTCGTTCCGTCCATGCAGTTCCTCCGCGGCATCATCGGCAGCGACGACGGCCTCCGCCTCGGCTTCTCCCGCGCCCCTCGGGCTCTCATGGCCGGCGTGGACAAGAACATGCGCCCCGTCGTGGAAACTCTCCGCCGATGCGGCTTGACCGATGCGGCCATTTCGAAACTCCTCGTCATCCACATGGGCATGCTCATGGCGTCGCCGGATCGCATCAGGGAAGTCTTCGACGAACTCAAGGAGATCGGTATGTGCATCTCGGACTCGCGCTTCCTCTACTGCTTCCGTGCGATGTGCAGCCTTAAGAGGGGCACATGGCGCCGGAAGCTCGAACTGTTCCAGAGCTTCGGTGTGTCGGAGGGTGAGGTGCTCCAGGCCTTCAAGACGCAGCCCACGATAGTTCTTTCCGCCGATGAGAGCATAAAAAGGAAGGTCCGGTTCTTGCTGGACGAGCTGAAGCTTGGAATGACTGATATAATGCTGCATCCTGTGATTCTAGGTTATAGCCTGGACAAGTGCATCCTGCCAAGGTGCGCTGTGCTGACCGTATTGATGAGGGAGGGGAAGATCCAGAGAGATATCAAGTTGCTCCAGGCATTGCTCGGTAGTTCCAGGATATTCTCGACCAGATATGTATTGAGGCATGCTAATGATGTGCCAGATGTTGTGAAGGCATATGAGGGTAAGATTAAATTTGAAAATTTTATCCAATAGGACAGTCTTCAGCATGATATAAGTCCGGATTAGGATTATGTTTCCAGCCCCATGAATGTTAAAGATGATCCATCGTTCTAACAATGCTTCGGAGGACAATTTTGCCCCATTTGTAGCCCCTGTGTACTCGGTAATTATATCATCTACTTTGTAATTTAGCAGCTGCCATCTTGCGTCCTCTGGCCCATTGAACTGCAGAATCATAGTAGATGATGTACTGTTCTCCAAGTCTCTTGACCTGGTATGTAATTTTCAACTGGTTCTGCCAACCGTTATGCTTTGTAGATTGATTATTTCGATACTTTTTCAGTTACAAACATTACAGATTAGGGAACTAGGTGTTGATGCTTTATTTCGTGTTCTTTCTACTACTCATCTGAAGTCTTTCTTGTTCTTTGCAATATATCAAGTCGTAGAAAACTTATATTTCTTACTTCCTCTCCCCGGATGTAATGCTGAGGTGCACGAGCTAACTTCTATGGCTAGGTATATTGGCCAAAGTGCAAGCTTGTAGTTCTGTGCAAAACTGTTTATGTGGGTGGGATGAACTTGCTATTTGGTTTAAATGTTTATCCGTCCATGAACCGTATATCCTGTGGCATACAAAAGTCTCCTTCAGGTTGCATCAACTGCATCAGCAAACAAGGTCTATGGAAAATATAGAAGGGTAAGCTAGCCAAAACCAGGATTTGATGCATAACACAACACTAAACTTCTCTTGCTTGCTCTGGACCGCCAAATGAGTTGATACTTTCCAAAGTCTCAGCATTAAGACAGCTGCAGAAGACTTAATAGCATCTTAGTCTGTCTATTAATATTAGACCTGAGCAAGGATTGAACGAGATAAGGAGAGTTGGAGGCTGCAAGCTGGGCCTTCCCCTGTACGCTACAAGAACAGGGATCTAACAATGATCTGGCATCTTGTAATTTGCATCATGAGATCTTTTTGAATGTTCCGAACATTTGATGTTCTTGACATCATGTAGCCTGGTTTGACCAGTTCAATTTTATGTAATAGCACTGCCCATTTCATGGTCATTAAACTTCTGTTCTATTGATAACGCCTGTCAATTTCTTGGTTTTTTTTTTTACTTTCCAGGCTTGTGCTTGACTTGTTGGCTACCATGTGAAAGAATAGCGAAATGACGCAAATTACTCGTTGATGAGCCATTTGTACGCTCCTATTCGTCTGCATAATTGAAACTGTTCTTTGCTGGTATGGTGGTGTACTGTACATGGAAATGCAGGGGCGCGGAGAGGGGGAGGTGGATTAAGATGTTTGTTCGGCCGAAGCCAAGTCGAGCGTGCATGTACTAGGATGAATCACTGTGACTGAAGCTGAATTTCAGTGTCAAGAGCGCGTAGGAGATTCCTAATTTGTCATTGCTGTACATGTTGGAGTATCGGACCAAAGGCCACCCTGTTGTTCACTTGTGGTATCATCCAAAGTTGCAAATATGGGTCGTGAAGTATAGCTGCTCCCATGATGTCTTTGAAGGTAACTTGACCTTAAGTCCAAATAAGGAGGAAAGGTTACTTGATCTTGTGGTGGGGAGTTGGTTTAGCTCCATGTGCTGAGTGCTTCAATATGCTTATGCTATCACCATCGCAAGAAAAAATGCTACTCCCCCTGGCCAAATTAATTGAAGTTTAAGCCGCTGGTATTAGAGCATCTCCAGTCGTGTTTCCCAAATCGTCGTCCAAACGGCGCCGGATTAAGCGTTTGAAGGACGTGTTTCGTTCATGCCGCGTTTAGGGGACGTCGCTCCCCAGCCGCCTCCTCCAAACGCCGCCCCCAAACATTAAAATACTCTTTTTTGTTTTTTTTTCATTTTTATTTCAATAAAGAGAAGAAATATTCCACAAACTAAAACATAATTGGGAACGTGGTTTACACGTACACATAATTTGGAACATGGTTTTCCACAAACTAATACATAGTTTGAACCATGGTTGACACAAATATAAAATATTGCAAAAGAACTAAACCTAACTAGACCGTGCATCGAAGGTTTCGTGTGTTCGCTGCCAAGAAAGAACACTCGAGGGCACAACCAGTCACCCAAACTAGAAAATCCAGCTGGTGACGATGCCCCTGTTGGTTCTTCCGAGGAAGAACAACCGGAAACCTCCGTGCACGTATTCGCTGTGAAGAAACAACACTCTTCATCAGTCGTTGTCCTCCTCGGTGCTATCGTCGTGGTAGTTCCGGCGGCAGCGCGTCTCGTCGAACACCTTGACGCTCATGTCTGCTGGCGTGTGGAAGTTATAAATCCCTAGGGTGTAACGGCGCCAGAAAAGCAGCTTCCTTGTGACGGTAAAGCACACGTCCGTTGGGAACCCCAAGAGGAAGGTATGATGAGTACAGCAGCGAGTTTTCCCTCAGTAAGAAACCAAGGTTTATCGAACCAGTAGGAGATGAAGGCCACGTGAAGGTTGTTGGTGGAGGAGTGTAGTGCGGCGCAACACCAGTGATTCCGGCGCCAACGTGGAACCTGCACAACACAATCAAACTACTTTGCCCCAACTTAACGGTGAGGTTGTCAATCTCACCGGCTTGCTGAAAACAAAGGATTAAACGTATGGTGTGGAGAATTATGTTTGCTTGCAGAAAACAAAAGAGAACAATGATTGCAGTAGGTTGTATTTCAGATGTAAAAGAATGGACCGGGGTCCACAGTTCACTAGTGGTGTCTCTCCAATAAGATAAATAGCATGTTGGGTGAATAAATTACAGTTGGGCAATTGACAAAATAGAGAAGCATATACATATCATGATGACTACTATGAGATTTACTTAGGGCATTACGACAAAGAACATAGACCGCCATCCAGCATGTATCTATGCCTAAAAAGTCCACCTTCAGGTTAGCATCCGCACCCCTTCCAGTATTAAGTTGCAAACAACAGACAATTGCATTAAGTACTGCGTAATGTAAACAATACAAATATCCTTAGACAAAGCATTGATGTTTTATCCTAGTGGCAACATCACATCCACAACCTTAGGGTTGTTGTCACTCCCCAGACTCAATGGAGACATGAACCCACTATCTAGCATAAATACTCCCTCTTGGAGTCACAAGTATCAACTTGCCAGAGCCTCTACTAGCAACGGAGAGCATGCAAGAACATAAATAACACATATATGATAGATCAATAATCAACTTGACATAGTATTCCATATTCATCGGATCCCAACAAACACAACATGTAGCATTACAAATAGATGATCCTGATCATGATAGGCAGCTCACAAGATCTAAACATGATAGCACAAGAGGAGAAGACAACCATCTAGCTACGCTATGGACCCGTAGTCCAAGGATGAACTACTCACGCATCAGTCCGGAGGCGGGCATGGTGATGTAGAGCCCTCCGGTGATGATTCCCCTCTCCGGCAGGGTGCCAGAGGCGATCTTCTGAACCCCCCGAGATGGGGTTGACAGCGGTGGCGTATCTAGAACTTTTATCGTATCGTGGCTCTTGGTACTAGGGTTTTCGACGAAGGAATAAATAGGCGAAGGGGCAGCGTCTGGCGCCCGAGGCCCACTAGGCCGGCGCGGCGGTGGGGCCGCGCCGCCCTATGGTGTGGTCGCCCGCGTCCCCTCTTCGTCTCCTCTTCGGAAGGCTCCGTGGAAAATAAGACCGTGGGCTTTTGTTTCGTCCAATTCCGAGAATATTTGTGAACTAACTTTTCTGAAATCAAAAACAGAAAACAGGAACTGGCACTGCGGCATCTTGTTAATAGGTTAGTCCCGGAAAATGCATAAAAATATTATAAAGTATGACTAAAACATGTTGGTATTGTCATAAAACTAGCATGGAACATAAGAAATTATAGATACGTTGGAGACGTATCAAGCATCCCCAAGTTCCTACTCCCTCGAGTAGGTAAACGATAAAAACAATAATTTCTGAAGTGACATGCTACCAACACAATCTTGATCAATACTATTGTAAAGCATATGAGATGAATGAAGTGATTCAAAGCAATGGTATATAGTTTGCTAACAAAAAGATAATGACTAAACAACTGAATCATATAGAAAAAACTTTTCATGAATAGTACTTTCAAGACAAGTATCAAAAAGTTTTGCATAAGAGTTAACTCATAAAGCAATAGATTCAAAGTAAGAGGTTTCGAAGCAACACAAAGGAAGATTTAAGTTTCAGCAGTTGCTTTCAACTTGTAACATGTATATCTCATGGATAATTGTCAACGCAAAGTAATATAATAAGTGCAATAAGTAAACATGTAAGAATCAACGCACACAGTTGACACAAGTGTTTGCTTCTAAGATAGAAAGAAGTAGGTAAACTGACTCAACATAAAGTAAAAGAAAGGCCCTTCGCAGAGGGAAGCAGGGATTACTCATGTGCTAGAGCTTTTTATTTTGAAAACATGGAAACAATTGTCTCAACGGTAGTAATAATTCATATGGTTTATGCATAAAACTTCCTATAAGTTGCAAGCCTCATGCATCGAATACTAATAGTGCCCGCACCTTGTCCTAATTAGCTCGGATTTCCATGGATTATCATCGCATTACATATGTTTTAACCAAGTGTCACAAAGGGGTACCTCTATGCCACCTGTACAAAGGTCTGATACGTCGCAAACGTATCTATAATTTCTTATGTTCCATGCTACTTTTATGACAATACTTGAATGTTTTATACATACTTTACAACATTATTATACATTTTCCTGACTAACCTATTAACAAGATGCCAGTGCCAGTTGTTGTTTTTTTGGTTTCAGAAATCCTAGTAAGGAAATATTCTCGGATTGGAGGAAATCAACGCCCGGGTCCTATTTTACGCGGGCTTCCGAAGACCGAAAGGAAAGGAAGTGGGGCCACGAGGTGGCCACACACCAGGGCGGCGCGGCCCGGCCCTGGCCGCGGCCCTAGTGTGTGCCTCGCGTCGCCCCTGACCTACCCTTCCGCCTACAAATAGCCTTCGTCGCGAAACCCCCACCGAGAGCCACGATACGGAAAACATTGAGAGGCCGCGCCGCCAATCCCATCTCGGGGATTCAGGAGATCACCTCCGGCACCTGCCGGAGAGGGGAATCATCACCGGAGGGCTCTACATCATCATGCCCGCTCCGGATTGATGCGTGAGTAGTTCATCCTTGGACTATGGGTCCATAGTAGCTAGATGGTTGTCTTCTCCGCTTGTGCTATCATTGTTTAGATCTTGTGAGCTGCCTAACATGATCAAGATCATCTATTTGTAATGCTACATGTTGTGTTTGGCGGGATCCGATGAATATAGAATACTATGTTAAGTTGATTATCAATCTATCATATATGTGTTGTTTATGTTCTTGCATGCTCTCCGTTGCTAGTAGAGGCTCCGGCCAAGTTGATACTTGTAACTCCAAGAGGGAGTATTTATGCTCGATAGTGGGTTCATGCCTCCATTTAATCTGGGACAGTGACAGAAAGTTCTAAGGTTGTGGATGTGTGTTACTAGGGATAAAACATCGATGCTTTGTCTAAGGATATTTGTGTTGATTACATTACGCACCATACTTAATGCAATTATCTGTTGTTTACAACTTAATACCGGAAGGGGTTCGGATGATAACCGAAGGTGGATTATTTAGGCATAGATGCCGGATAGCGGTCTATGTACTTTGTCGTAATGCCTGATTAAATCACATAGTAATCATCGTTGATATGTATTGAATCTTTATTTGTCAATTGCCTTGTAATTTGTTCACCCAGCATGTTAGTTATCTTATTGGTGAGACACCTCTAGTGAACTGTGGACCCCGGTCCATTCTTTTACATCTGAATACATTCTACTGTTTTTACTGTTCTTTGCAAACAAACACCATCTTCCACTCGATACGTTTAATCCTTTGTTTTCAACAAGCCGGTGAGATTGACAACCTCACTGTTACGTTGGGGCAAAGTACTTTGATTGTGTTGTGCAGGTTCCACATTGGCGCCGGTTTCACCGGTGTTGCGCCGCACTACATTCCTCCACCAACAACCTTCACGTGCTTCTTGGCTCCTACCGGTTCGATAACCTTGGTTTCTCGAGGGAAAACTTGCTACTGTGCGCATCACACCTTCCTCTTGGGGTTCCCAACGGACGTGTACATCTACGCGCATCAAACACTTTTCTCCGGCGCTGCCGTGAAAAGAAAAGTTACACCACAGAATTGCCTCCACGGCAAAGATTTTTCCGGCGTTGCCGGGAGATCAAGACACGCTGCAAGGGGAGTCTCCACTTCCAATCTCTTTACTTTGTTTTTGTCTTGCTTTACTTTACTTTATTTACTGTCTTGTTTGCTTCATATTAAAAACACAAAAATTAGTTACTTTATTTACCTGTCTTATTTACTAGCTCTATATCAAAACACAAAAAAATTAGTTACTTGTCTTTACTTTATTTGCTTAGTTTACTTTATTACTGTTATAATGGGTACTCCCGAAAATACTAAGTTGTGTGATTTCACTAGCACAAATAATAATGATTTTATATGTACTCCTATTGCTCCACCTGCTACTACAGCAGAATTTTATGAAATTAAACCTGCTTTACTGAATCTTGTTATGAGAGAGCAATTTTCTGGTGTTAGTACTGATGATGCTGCTGCCCATCTTAATAATTTTGTTGAACTTTGTGAAATGCAAAAGTATAAGGATATACATGGTGCGGATGAAGCCCGGTGATCACATGGGTACGTGAGCACGCGGTAAGAGAGTGACACGTGTCTAACGGTGTTAGTTGTCCGTGAGATGACATTTGTAATAAAAAATTTGTGTCACCCCGATAAAAAATCGCACGTCCCCCTTTTTAACCGTTGCGCCTTATCCTCTCCGCATCTCTCTCCAAGCCACACATTTCTCTGTTCGAGCTCGCCGCCAAGGACCACGCACTCTCCGCCTCCATAGACCTGACCGACGACCTCAACGCCAAGCTCGCGGAGAAGGAGCGGGCGTTCCGGCACCTCTGCGCGGCGCACGAGGACCTCAAGGCCAGCCTCCGGGAGCGGACCAGCGGGTGGGAGGCCGAGCGGCGGGGCCTCGTGGCCGCGCTGCCGCCGCCGGGTGCGCGCAGGGCTGTCCGCTTCCCGCCGCCGCTGCAAGCTGCGCCGGCCACCTCCATCACCGCTGCGGAGAAAGGGCGGGAGCCGCGCGAACCTCGACGCCCCCAACCCACTTAGTCCTCCGCTACATCCCGCCGGCCAAGCAGTGGACGGGGGCGGGTGGAGCAGCGATCCCGCCGGCCTCCGGCCGGCCTCCTACACGCCCCTCCCCTCCGATTTAATCTGCCCACGAAGACGCCCACGAGGAGGACGACCTCCCCGTCGATCTCCTTCGCGGCACGCCGCGGACCACCGCGCCGTCCCCGTTGTCGGTGTCCAAAAACGGGGAACATCTAGAATTGACTCGATTTGGGAAGTCTCGGCGTCTCTGGCTCCGGCCGGCTCGGTGGTCGACGTCGGGCGCCATGTCGATGGCCGGCTACGCCATAAATCTGCGTAGGTCGATGGGTCGGGCGCCATCTGCTTCTTCTGCTTGCCACGATAATCGTCTTCAATCGTGCAACACTCCCAACCATGGTGGCCTCATCCGATTTGTTTGGATACAGCCGGCGCAACAACCCAAGGTGAGCCGCCGCGGTACTTCGCCTCCACCCTGATCTCGGCGACGAGCAGCCGGAGATCCCCGCCGGCCTCGCTCTAGTGGTGCTGCTCTTTCCCAGTGCCCCCAGCTGCTTTAGGATGCTGGGCAAGAACTCCACGAAGGTCGTCCGCGAGCTCGTCATGCAGGAGGTAGGAACCAATTCAGTATCCCTTCAGGAACCACTATTGCAGTATCATTTCTTGAAGTTTTATTGACCTGCAATGTGGTGTTGGATTTCGTGTGGTTTGCCTGTGGTTGCAAGTGAGGAAGCACTTCAGGATGGATAGAGGCGTTCTTGCGGCGGCGCTGCAGAGGAAACGCCCAATCGCCTCTGTGATCTCTGGTCGTGGGGTGCTCGCCGTCCGTCCTTATGTTTTCACATATTGTTTTGTATTTAATTATTATGAATGATATGTGATAATTTATTACCTCAGTCTATTAAGTCAGAAAATTTATTAGCGCTTAAGAATTTGTAATATGGTTGATTTCGGCTAGGGGAGCTGAGCTGAGATGCGGAAGTGAAGAGATGATCCACAGTAGCATTAAAAAACTCCCAACTGCGCTAGCGACACGTTTGCAGCTCGGCTTGATTGCTACGCCTGATCTGCAAAAGTGGACAAAAAGTAGTTTTGACGCCGTGTGAGGGCTGTGAACATCTTCTCGCACAGTGAGACTCTAAAAGCAAATCAAACGGCAGTGTGTGCATGCGTACCTACCCATCTGATCACCAAATCCACTCTCATACATGGTGATATTATAAAACTGAAATTGTTTCCTTTCTCACTAAGAGGAAGAGCTAAAGATTGGTTGCTTTCTTTGCCTAAAAATAGTATTGATTCATGGACTAAATGCAAAGATGCTTTTATTAGTAAATATTATCCTCCTGCTAAGATTATATCTTTGAGAAGTAGCATAATGAATTTTAAACAATTTGATAATGAACATGTTGCTCAAGCATGGGAGAGAATGAAATCTTTGGTAAAGAATTTCCCAACCCATGGACTGACTACTTGGATGATCATCCAAACCTTTTATGCAGGATTGAAATTTTTCTCGAGGAACCTATTGGATTCAGCTGCTGGAGGTACTTTTATGTCCATCACCCTAGGCGCCGCAACTAAACTACTTGATGATATGATGATCAATTACTCTGAATGGCACACTGAAAGAACTCCTCAAGGTAAGAAGGTAAATGTTGAAGAAACCTCTTCTTTGGGTGATAAGATTGATGCTATTATGTCTATGCTTGCAAATGGTAGATCTCATATTGATCCTAATAATGTTCCTTTAGCTTCATTGGTTGCTCAAGAAGAAAATGTTGATGTGAATTTCATTAAAAATAATAATTTCAACAACAATGCTTATAGGAATAATTATGGTAACAACAATTATAGGCCATATCCTTCTAATAATGGTAATGGTTATGGTAATTCTTATGGTAATTCTTACAATAATAATAAGAGTGTACCCTCTGGTCTTGAAGTGATGCTTAAAGAATTTATTAGTACACAAACTGCTTTTAACAAAACTGTTGAAGAAAAGCTTGGTAAAATTGATGTTCTTGCTTCTAAGGTTGATAGTCTTGCTCTTGATGTTGATCTTTTAAAATTGAAAGTTATGCCTGAGGAAGTTAAAGATGCTAGGTTTGCTAAAACAAATGCCATCCAAGTTCGAATTAATGATAATATTAGACTGTTGGCTGAATTGCATGCTAGGTGGGATAGAGAAGAAAAAGAAGAACTTGCTAAAGAGAATAATGTAGCTAAAGTATGGACTATTACCACCACTAGTAATGTTGATTCTTCACATGTTGCTGCACCTCCTACTATCAATGGTAAAATAATTGGTGTTGGCAATGTTTCTACTCCTAGTGCAAAGCGCAAAATTGCCTGAAACTGCTGTTTGTGATAAAACTGCTGAAATTTTTCAAAATATTGGTGACAATGGTTTCATTGCTGTAGAACATAATGGTTTAGATTTTGATGATTGTCATATTACTGAAGTTATAAAGTTCTTACAAAAACTTGCTAGAAGTCCCAATGCTAGTGCTATAAATTTAGCCTTTACAAAACATATTACAAATGCTCTCATTAAAGCTAGGGAAGAGAAATTAAAACTTGAAGCTTCTATTCCTAGAAAGTTAGAAGATGGTTGGGAGCCCATGATTAATATGAAATTCAATGATTTTGAGTGTAATGCTTTATGTGATCTTGGTGCAAGTATTTCTGCTATGTCTAAAAAGATTTATGATATGCTTGACTTGCCACCATTGAAGAATTGTTATTTGGATGTTAATCTTGCTGATAATGTTAAAAATAAACCTTTGGGGAGGATTGATAATGTGTGCATTACGGTTAAAAATAACCTTGTCCCCGTTGATTTGGTTGTCTTGGATATTGAATGCAATGCATCTTTTCCTATTGTGTTGGGAAGACCTTTTCTTCGAACCGTTGGTGCTGTTATTGATATGAAGGAAGGTAATATTAAATATCAATTTACTCTCAAGAAAGGTATGGAACACTTCCCTAGAAAGAGAATGAAGTTTCCTTTTGATTCTATTATTAGAACAAGTTATGATGTTGATGCTTCATCTCTTGAAAATAATTGATTTGCACTTTCTGCGCTTAAAGGCGTTAAAGAAAAGCACTTCTTGGGAGATAACCCATGTTTTATTTTATTTACTGTATTGTTGAGTCTTGGAAGTTGTTTTACTACTGTATCAACCTCTCCTTATCTTGTTTTTGTGCCAAGTAAAGTTTCTATGCTAAAGTTGATACTATATTTGGGATTGCTGCGCAGAAACAGCATTGCTGTCTGTCACGAATTCTCGCAGAGCTACCTGTAAAAAATTCGAAAAAATCTGTAAATTTACGAGCGTGATCCTCAGATATGTACGCAACTTTCATTAGTTTTGAGTTTTTCCATTTGACCAAGTTAAGTGCCCCTTCCAGATGCATCTTCACGGACTGTTCTGTTTTTGACAGATTCTGCCTTTTATTTCGCATTGCCACTTTTACTATGTTGAATGAGTTTCTTTGTTCCATTAACTTTCAGAAGCTTTGTGCAATGTCCAGAAGTGTTAAGAATGATTGTGTCACCTCTGAATATGTGAATTTGTAATTATGCACTAACCCTCTAATGAGTTTGCTTGAAGTTTGTGTGGAGGAAGTTTTCAAGGGTCAAGAGAAGAGGATGATATACTATGATCAAGAAGAGTGAAAGGTTTTGGGGATGCCCGTGTTCATCCCTGCATATTTTAAGAAGACTCAAGCATCTAAGTTTGGGATGCCCAAGGCATCCCCTTCTTCATCGACAACTTATCAGGTCACTTCTAGTGAAACTATATTTTATTCCATCACATCTTATGTTCTTACAGAGTTTGCTTTTATTTTTGTTTTGGTTTGAATAAAGTTGGATCCCCCCATTCTTATATTGGAGATATTACGCTCCGCTTTTCATATGGAACACTTGTGTTCTTAATTGTGCTTTAATGTTCATGGCGAAGGCTGATTGCTTCGTTAAATTGCTATTTGGTTGGAATCAGAAAATGTTGCATATGGTTTGGTAACTTGGCAATTGTTTGAGCTCTCATAGATCATGTTTAAGCTCTTGCATCATGTAGTTTAATCTATTAATGAAGAACTACCGTAGAGCTTGTTTAATTTGGTTTGCATGATTGGTCTCTCTAAGTCTAGATATTTTCTAAAGTGTTTTGAACAACAAGGAAGACAGTGTAGAGTCTTATAATGCTTGCAATATGTTCTTGTGTAAGTTTTGATGTACCTGTTCATACTTGTGTTTGCTTCAAACAACCTTGCTAGCCCAACCCTTGTACTGAGAGGAAATGCTTCTCGTGCATCCAAACACCTTGAGCCAAACCCATTCCATTTGTGTCCACCATATCTACCTACTATGTGGTATCTGCCATTCCAAAGTAAATTACTTGAGTGCTACCTTTAAAATTTCATTCCTTTACCTTTGCAATATATAGCTCATGGGACAAATAGCTTAAAAACTATTGTGATGATGAATATGTAGTTATGTGTCTTAGTTCTTATAAGTTGCTTGTTGAGCGGTAACCATGTTCTGGGGGCGCCATCAACTTTACCTTTGTTGGATATCATGTGAGATGCTATGCATGTCGCTTGTCTGAAGTAAGTGCGATTTCATGATCAAATGGTTTGAGTATGCATATGTTAGAGAAGAACATACTAAAGCCAAGTATCATGGTGGAAGTTTCATTTGACATACAACCTCAATCTCTTATGAGAATACAATTTTTGTTGAATGCTTAAGCATTAAAAGAGGAGTCCATTATCTGTTGTCTATGTTGTCCCGTATGGATGTCTAAGTTGAGAATAATCAAAAGCGAAATCCAATGCGTGCTTTCTCCTAGACACTTCTTGTAGGCGGCATAGAGGTACCCCTTTGTGACACTTGGTTGAAACATATGTTATGCGATGATAATCCGTGTCTTCCGAGCTAAGTAGGACAAGGTGCGAGCACTATTAGTACTCTATGCATGAGACTTGCAACTTGTAGGAAGTATTATGCATAGCACATATGAATTATTACTACCGTTGACAAAATTGTTTCTATTTTCAAAACAAAAGCTCTAGCACAAAAATAGTAATCCATGCTTCCTCAGGGCCATTCTTTTACTTTATTGTCACATCCACTTCTTTCTATCTTAGAAGCAAACACTTGTGTTAATCGTGCATTGATTCTTACATGTTTACTTATGCACCTTGTTATACTTCTCATGTTGACAAATATCCATGAGATATACATGTTACAAGTTGAAAGCAACCGCTGAAACTTAATCATCCTTTGTGTTGCTTCAATTAATTCTACTTTGAATTTATTGCTTATGAGTTAGCTCTTATGCAACTCTTATTGATACTTGTTTGAATGTATTATTCATGAAAAGTTTTGCTATATGATCATTGTTTAGTCATTATCTTTGTTAGCAATCTTTTGTTCAGATCACTCCATTCATCTCATATGCTTTACAATAATGTTGATCAAGATTATGTTGGTAGCATGTCACTGCAAATTATTGCTACCTACTCGAGGGCGAGGAAACTGCTTTGGGATGCTTGATACGTCGCAAACGTATCTATAATTTCTTATGTTCCATGCTACTTTTATGACAATACTTGAATGTTTTATACATACTTTACAGATTATTATACATTTTTCGACTAACCTATTAACAACAGTGCCGCTTCCTGTTTTCTGTTGTTTTTGGTTTCACAAATCCTAGTAAGGAAATATTCTCGAATTGGACGAAATCAACGCCCGGGTCCTATTTTTACACGAAGCTTCCAAGACCGAAAGGGAAAGGAAGTGGGGCCACGAGGTGGCCACACACTGGCGGCGCCCGTGCCCGGCCGCGCGGTAGTGTGTGGGCCCCTCGCGCCCCCTGACCTACCCTTCCGCCTACAAATAGCCTTCGTCGTGAAAGCCCAGACAGAGCCACGACACGGAAAACATTACGAGAGGCCACCGCCGCCAATCCCATCTCGGGGATTCGCATTCTCCGCACTGCCGGAGAGGGGAATCATCGGGAGGGGCTCTACATCATCATGCCGCCTCCGGATTGATGCGTGAGTAGTTCATCCTTGGACTATGGGTCCATAGCAAGCTAGATGGTTGTCTTCTCCGCTTGTGCTATCATTGTTTAGATCTTGTGAGCTGCCTAACATGATCAAGATCATCTATTTGTAATGCTACATGTTGTTTGGCGGGATCCGATGAATATAGAATACTATGTTAAGTTGATTATCAATCTATCATATATGTGTTGTTTATGTTCTTGCATGCTCTCCGTTGCTCTGGCCAAGTTGATACTTGTAACTCCAAGAGGGAGTATTTATGCTCGATAGTGGGTTCATGCTCCATTTAATCTGGGACAGTGACAAAGTTCTAAGGTTGTGGATGTGTTGCTACTAGGATGCTTTGTCTAAAGATATTTGTGTTGATTAAACACGCACCATACTTAATGCAATTATCTGTTGTTTACAACTTAATACCGAAGGGGTTCGGATGATAACTGAAGGTGGATTATTTAGGCATAGATGCATGCTGGATAGCGGTCTATGTACTTTGTCGTAATGCCGATTAAATCACATAGTAATCATCGTTGATATTTATTGAATCTTTATTTGTCAATTGCTCGCCTGTAATTTGTTCACTCATGTTAGTTATCTTATTGGAGAGACACCTCTAGTGAACCGTGGACCCCGGTCCATTCTTTTACATCTGAATACATTCTCTGTTCTTTACTATTCTTTGCAAACAAACACCATCTTCCACTCGATACGTTTAATCCTTTGTTTTCAGCAAGCCGGTGAGATTGATGATGGCGAATTTATGCGCCGTTGGGAACCCCAAGAGGAAGGTATGATGCGCACATGACAAGTTTTTCCTCGAAAGAAACCAAGGTTATAGAACCAGTAGGAGCCAAGAAGCACGTGAGGTTGTTGGTGGAGGAGTGTAGTGCGGCGCAACACCAGTGAAACCGGCGCCAACGTGGAACCTGCACAACACAATCAAAGTACTTTGTCCCAACGTAACAGTGAGGTTGTCAATCTCACCGGCTTGCTGAAAACAAAGGATTAAGCGTATCGAGTGGAAGATGGTGTTTGTTTGCAAAGAACAGTAAAAGCAGTAGAATGTATTCAGATGTAAAAGAATGGACCGGGTCCACAGTTCACTAGAGGTGTCTCTCCAATAAGATAACTAACATGTTGGGTGAACAAATTACAGGTGAGCAATTGACAAATAAAGATTCAATACATATCAACGATGATTACTATGTGATTTAATCAGGGCATTACGACAAAGTACATAGACCGCTATCCAACATGCATCTATGCCTAAATAATCCACCTTCAGGTTATCATCCGAACCCCTTCCAGTATTAAGTTGTAAACAACAGATAATTGCATTAAGTATGGTGCGTAATGTAATCCACACAAATATCCTTAGACAAAGCATCAATGTTTTATCCCTAGTAGCAACAGCACATCCACAACCTTAGAACTTTTTGTCACTGTCCCAGATTCAATGGAGGCATGAACCCACTATCGAGCATAATTACCCCCTCTTGGAGTTACAAGTATCAACTTGGCCAGAGCCTCTACTAGCAACGGAGAGCATGCAAGAACATAAACAACACATATATGATAGATTGATAATCAACTTAACATAGTATTCTCTATTCATCGGATCTCGCCAAACACAACATGTAGCATTACAAATAGATGATCTTGATCATGTTAGGCAGCTCACAAGATCTATAACAATGAAAGCACAAGCGGAGAAGACAACCATCTAGCTACTGCTATGGACCCATAGTCCAAGGATGAACTACTCACGCATCAATCCGGAGGCGGGCATGATGATGTAGAGCCCTCCGGTGATGATTCCCCTCTCCGGCAGGTGCCGGAGGCGATCTCCTGAATCCCGAGATGGGATTGGCGGCGGCGGCCTCTCGTAATGTTTTCCGTATCGTGGCTCTCGGTCAGGGTTTCGCGACGAAGGCTATTTGTAGGCGGAAGGGTAGGTCAAGTGGCGGCACGAGGGCCCCACACACAGGGGCGCGGCCGGGCCGGCCGCACGGCCCTGGTGTGGCGGCGCCTCTTCGGACCGGAAGCTTCGTAAAAATAGGCCCTCGGGCGTTGATTTCGTCCAATTCCGAGAATATTTCCTTACTACGATTTCTGAAACCAAAAACAGCAGAAAACAGCAACTGGCACTTCGGCATCTTGTTAATAGGTTAGTGCCGTAAAATGTAAAATAATGCGTAAAGTATGTATAAAACATTCAAGTATTGTAATAAAAGTAGCATGGAACATAAGAAATTATAGATACGTTTGAGACGTATCAAGCATCCCCAAGCTTAGTTCCTACTCGTCCTCGAGTAGGTAAACGATAACACAAATAATTTCTGAAGTGACATGCTACCAACATAATCTTGATCAACATTATTGTAAAGCATATGAGATGAATGGAGTGATCTGAACAAAAGATTGCTAACAAAGATAATGACTAAGCAAATGAATCATATAGCAAAACTTTTCATGAATAGTACTTTCAAACAAGTATCAATAAGACTTGCATAAGAGCTAACTCATAAGCAATAAATTCAAAGTAGAATGCATTGAAGCAACACAAAGGATGATTAAGTTTCAGCAATTGCTTTCAACTTGTAACATGTATATCTCATGGATATTTGTCAACATAGAGTAATATAACAGGTGCAATAAGTAAACATGTAAGAATCAATGCACACAGTTAACACAAGTGTTTGCTTCTAAGATAGAAAGAAGTGGGTAAACTGACTCAACATAAAGTAAAAGAATGGCCCTTCGCAGAGGGAAGCATGGATTACTATTTTTGTGCTAGAGCTTTTGTTTTGAAAACATAGAAACAATTTTGTCAACGGTAGTAATAATTCATATGTGCTATGCATAATACTTCCTACAAGTTGCATGTCTCATGCATAGAGTACTAATAGTGCTCACACCTTGTCCTACTTAGCTCGGAAACACGGATTCTCATCGCATAACATATGCTTCAACCAAGTGTCACAAAGGGGTACCTCTATGCCGCCTGTACAAGTGTCTAAGGAGAAAGCACGCATTGGATTTCTCGCTTTTGATTATGCTCAACTTAGACATCCATACCGGGACAACATAGACAACAGATAATGGACTCCTCTTTTTAATGCTTAAGCATTCAACAATAGTTAATATTCTCATAAGAGATTGAGGTTGTATGTCCAAACTGAAACTTCCACCATGATACATGGCTTTAGTTAGCGGCCCAATGTTCTTCTCTAACATATGCATACTCAAACCATTTGATCATGAAGTCCACTTACTTCGGACAAGACGAACATGCATAGCATCTCACATGATATCCAACAAAGATAAAGTTGATGGCGTCCCCAGAAAACATGGTTACCGCTCAACAAGCAACTTATAAGAATTAAGACACATAACTACATATTCATCACCACAATAGTTTTTAAGCTATTTGTCCCATGAGCTATATATTGTAAAGGTAGAGGAATGAAATTTTAAAGGTAGCACTCAAGTAATTTACTTTGGAATGGCAGAAAAATACCACATAATAGGTAGATATGGTGGACACAAATGGCATGGAGTTTGGCTCAAGGTGTTTGGATGCACGAGAAGCATTTCCTCTCAGTACAAGGTTTGGGCTAGCAAGGTTGTTTGAAGCAAACACAAGTATGAACAGGTACAGCAAAACTCACACAAGAACATATTGCAAGCATTATAAGGCTCTACACTGTCTTCCTTGTTGTTCAAACACTTTACCCGAAAATATCTAGACTTAGAGAGATCAATCATGCAAACCAAATTAAACAAGCTCTACGGTAGTTCTTCATTAATAGATTAAACTACATGATGCAAGAGCTTAAACATGATCTATGAGAGCTCAAACAATTGCCAAATTGCCAAACCATATGCAGCATTTTCCAATTCCAACCAAATAGCAATTTAACGAAGCAATAAGCCTTCGCCATGAACATTAAAGCACAATTAAGAACACAAGTGTTCCATAATAAAAAGCGGAGCGTAATATATCCAATATAAGAATGGCGGGATCCAACTTTATTCAAAACAAAACAAAAATAAAAGCAAACCGACGCTCCAAGTAAAGAACATAAGAATGTGACGAAATAAAAATATAGTTTCACTAGAAGTGACCTGATAATGTTGTCGATGAAGAAGGGGATGCCTTGGGCATCCCCAAGCTTAGATGCTTGAGTCTTCTTAAAATATGCAGGGATGAACCACCGGGCATCCCCAAGCTTAGACCTTTCACTCTTCTTGATCATAGTATATCATCCTCTTCTCTTGACCCTTGAAAACTTCCTTCACACAAACTTCAAGCAAACTCATTAGAGGGTTAGTGCATAACCACAAATTCACATATTCAGAGGTGACACAATCATTCTTAACACTTTTGGACATTGCACAAAGCTTCTAAAAGTTAATGGAACAAAGAAACTCATTCAACATAGCAAAAGCGGCAATGCGAAATAAAAGACAGAATTTGTCAAAAACAGAACAGTCCGTAAAGATGCATCTGGAAGGGGCACTTAACTTGGTCAAATGGAAAAACTCAAAACTAATGAAAGTTGCGTACATATCTGAGGATCACGCTCGTAAATTTGCAGAGTTTTTCGATTTTTTACAGAGACTTATGCGAGAATTCGTGACAGACAGCAATGCTGTTTCTGCAGCGATCCCAAATATAACATCAACTTTAGCATAGAAACTTTACTTGGCACAAAAACATGATAAGAAGAGGTTGCTACAGTAGTAAACAACTTCCAAGACTCAACAATACAGTAAATAAAATAAAACATGGGTTATCTCCCAAGAAGTGCTTTTCTTTAACGCCTTTCAGCTAGGCGCAGAAAGTGCAAATCAAGTAACATCAAGAGAAGAAGCATCAACATCATTATTTTTCTTGCAAACACAACTTGTTGCAGAGGGTACTTTAGGTGCTCCATTATCTAAATTTTCTATGGTGGTGCTAGGGGTTTTAGCAATTTTAGGCCTATAATAATTCTTTTGTTTAGGCACCTTAGAGGCATACATGAATTTTTGCTCTTTACCCACATAAGCTTTCTCCTTATACTTGAGAGAAGAAAAGGTTGAACCCAAGGTTCCCATAGCCTTTTCAAGTTCATCAATCCTATTGGTTTGATTATCCTGGACAACACAAGTTCCTAGGACACTAATTCTTTCATCAATTCCTCCTAAGGATTTATCAAGTTCATTAGTTTTATCAAGTAGCATTCCCAATTTAGTTTCAACACTTGGAAAATTTTTCTCTATGGTTTCCAATTTTTTTATAACATCCTCAAGAGAGATTTCAATTTTAACTTCATTAACAGGTGGTATTCCAACTAGACTCTCAATGATGCAGCTAGCTTCTAAAGCAGGAGTACCTAGGAAATTACCTCCCGAAAGAGTATCAAGAACATACCTATTCCAACTAGATAAACCAACATAAAAGTTCCTAAGAAGGATAGTAGTGGAGTGTTTCTTAATGCACCTATGATGAGCATTACTAATTCTATACCAAGCATCTTTAAAACTTTCTCCACCTTGTTGCTTAAAAGAACGAACTTCAACTTCAGGATTACTCATTTTAGCAGCAATAAAGTAAACTAGGCAAATAAAGTAAAGACAAGTAACTAATTTTTTTGTGTTTTTGATATAGAGAACAAGATAGTAAATAAAGTAAAGCTAGCAACTAATTTTTTTGTGTTTTGTTTAAGTGCAGCAAACAAAGTAGAAAATAAAATAAAGCAAGACAAAAACAAAGTAAAGAGATTGGAAGTGGAGACTCCCCTTGCAGCGTGTCTTGATCTCCCGCAACGCGCAAAAAGTCTTGATGCGCGTAGATGTACACGTCCGTTGGGAACCCCAAGAGGAAGGTATGATGCGCACAGTGACAAGTTTTCCCTCAGAAAGAAACCAAGGTTATCGAACCAGTAGAAGCCAAGAAGCACGTGAAGGTTGTTGGTGGAGGAGTGTAGTGCGGCGCAACACCAGTGAAACCGGCGCCAACGTGGAACCTGCACAACACAATCAAAGTACTTTGTCCCAACGTAACAGTGAGGTTGTCAATCTCACCGGCTTGCTGAAAACAAAGGATTAAGCGTATCGAGTGGAAGATGGTGTTTGTTTGCAAAGAACATAAAAGCAGTAGAATGTATTCAGATGTAAAAGAATGGACCGGGGTCCACAGTTCACTAGAGGTGTCTCTCCAATAAGATAACTAACATGCCGGGTGAACAAATTACAGGTGAGCAATTGACAAATAAAGATTCAATACATATCAACGATGATTACTATGTGATTTAATCAGGGCATTACGACAAAGTACATAGACCGCTATCCAGCATGCATCTATGCCTAAATAATCCACCTTCAGGTTATCATCCGAACCCCTTCCGGTATTAAGTTGTAAACAACAGATAATTGCATTAAGTATGGTGCGTAATGTAATCAACACAAATATCCTTAGACAAAGCATCAATGTTTTATCCCTAGTAGCAACAGCACATCCACAACCTTAGAACTTTCTGTCACTGTCCCAGATTCAATGGAGGCATGAACCCACTATCGAGCATAATTACCCCCTCTTGGAGTTACAAGTATCAACTTGGCCAGAGCCTCTACTAGCAACGGAGAGCATGCAAGAACATAAACAACACATATATGATAGATTGATAATCAACTTAACATAGTATTCTCTATTCATCGGATCTCGCCAAACACAACATGTAGCATTACAAATAGATGATCTTGATCATGTTAGGCAGCTCACAAGATCTATAACAATGAAAGCACAAGCGGAGAAGACAACCATCTAGCTACTGCTATGGACCCATAGTCCAAGGATGAACTACTCACGCATCAATCCGGAGGCGGGCATGATGATGTAGAGCCCCTCCGGATGATTCCCTCTCCGGCAGGGTGCCGGAGGCGATCTCCGAATCCCCCGAGATGGGATTTGCGGCGGCAGCCTCTCAATGTTTTCCGTATCGTGGCTCTCGGTACATGGGGTTTCGCGACGAAGGCTATTTGTAGGCGGAGGGTAGGTCAGCGGCGCACGAGGGCCCCACACAATAGGGCGGCGCGGCCCTAGCCCCGCTGCGCGGCCCTGGTGTGGCGGCGCTCGTGGCCCCACTTCCTTTCTTCGGACTTCTGGAAGCTTCGTGTAAAAATAGGCCCCTGGGCGTTGATTTCGTCCAATTCCGAGAATATTTCCTTACTAGGATTTCTAAAACCAAAAACAGCAGAAAAACAGCAACTGGCACTTCGGCATCTTGTTAATAGGTTAGTGCCGGAAAATGTAAAATAATGTTGTAAAGTATGTATAAAACATTCAAGTATTGTAATAAAAGTAGCATGGAACATAAGAAATTATAGATACGTTTGAGACGTATCAAGCATCCCCAAGCTTAGTTCCTACTCGTCCTCGAGTAGGTAAACGATAACACAAATAATTTCTGAAGTGACATGCTACCAACATAATCTTGATCAACATTATTGTAAAGCATATGAGATGAATGGAGTGATCTGAACAAAAGATTGCTAACAAAGATAATGACTAAGCAAATGAATCATATAGCAAAACTTTTCATGAATAGTACTTTCAAACAAGCATCAATAAGACTTGCAGCTTCGATAACCTTGGTTTCTTTGAAAATTGCTGCAACACACAGTTTCCACCAAGTGTCACAACGTGCCACGCGCATCAAGGTCCAAGGAGATAAATCGCATTTGATTTCTCGATTTTGATAGATCTCAACTTGAGGACATCCATACCGGGACAACATGATATTCAACAAAGGTGTGACAGGTTGATGGCGTCCCTAGAAACATGGTTACCGCTCAACAAGCAACTTATAAGAACTAAGATACATAGCAACATATTCATTACCACAATAGTTTTTAGGCTACTTTCCCATGAGCTATGTATTGCAAAGACAAGGAATAAAATTTTAAAGGTAGCACACAAGCAATTTACTTTGGAATGGAAGAAAAATACCACATATAGGTAGTTATGGTGGACACAAATGGCATATGTTTTGGCTCAAGGTTTTTGGATGCACGAGAAGCATTTCCTCTCAGTACAAGGCTTTGGCTAGCAAGGTTGTTTGAAGCAAACACAAGTAGGAACTGGTACATCAAAACTTACACAAGAACATATTGCAAGCATTATAAGACTCTACACTGTCTTCCTTGTTGTTCAAACACTTTTACCAGAAAATATCTAGACCTTAGAGAGACCAATCATGCAAACCAAATTTCAACAAGCTCTACGGTAGTTCTCCATTAATAGATTTAAACTACATGATGCAAGAGCTTAAACATGATCTACTTGAGAGCTCAAAACAATTGCCAAGTATCAAATTATTCAAGACAATATGAGGCATTTTCTCTTTCCAACCAAATAACAATAAGTACAAGTGTTGCGGCTTTCATCTTTCGCCATGAATATGAAAGTAAAACGAAGAACACAAGTGTTCAAATGAAAAAGCGGAGCGTGTCTCTCTCCAACACAAGGATTGCTGGGATCCGAATTTATTCAAACATAAACAAAAATAAAAACAAACCAAGTAAAGCGCATAAGATGTGATGGAATTAAAATATAGTTTCACTAGAGGTGACCTGATAAGTTTGTTGATGAAGAAGAGGATGCCTTGGGCATCCCCAAGCTTAGACGCTTGAGTCTTCTTGAAATATGCAGGGATGAACCACGGGGGCATCCCCAAGCTTAGACTTTCCACTCTTCTTGATCACATCATATCATCCTCCTCTCTTGATCCTTGAAAACTTCCTCCACACCAAACTCAAAGCAATCTCATTAGAGGGTTAGTGCATAATCAAAAATTCACATGTTCAGCAAGGACACAATCATTCCCAACACTTCTGGACATTACCCAAGGCTACTGAAATTTAATGGAGCAAAGAAATCCAATCAAACACAGTAAAAGAGGCAATGCGAAATAAAAGGCAGAATCTGTCAAAACAGAACAGTCCGTAAAGACGAATTTTTTAGAGGCACTTAACTTGCTCAGATGGAAAAACTCAAAACTAATGAAAGTTGCGTACATATCTGAGGATCACGCATGAATTTTCGCAGATTTTTTTGATTCTTCTACAGAGAGAAAAACGCGAATTCGTGACAGCTAAGAAATCTGTTTCTGCGCAGGAATCCAAATCTAGTATCAACTTCATATTAGAGACTTTACTTGGCACAATAATGCATGAAATAAAGATACAAAGGTATTGCTACAGTAGTAAAAGGAACCTTGACTCAAATATAAAAAAATGCAGAAATAAAACAATGGGTTTTCTCCCATAAGCGCTTTTCTTTAACGCCTTTCAGCTAGGCAGAAAGTGCAAATCAAGTAATATCAAGAGAAGAAGCATCAACAGAGGTGTTTGGAGTTTTCTCAACTATGCATTGTATCTTATCTATGTAAGAAACTCCTTTTTCATTACCTTTAGGCTTACTATCCTCCTCAAATAAATTTTCAGGAACAATCCAATCAAAATTCTTTTCTAATGCCTCATGCATTCCTATGAGTTTATAAGGTATTGGTATTTTAATCTCCCCCTCACAATTGACTTTATTAGTGTATCTTAGCCTATCTTTTTCCCTCCTTTCAAGGATATTTGCAAAATTGGTACAAAAGCCTAGCATCTTATGTCGAATAAAGACTTTCCTAGCTTCTCTAGCTACATCACCAAATTCTCTAAGAAGGGTTTCTAAAACAAAATCTTTCTTCTCTCCTTCTTCCATATCACAGAGTGTAAGAAACATATGTTGCATTATAGGATTAAGATTAACAAATCTAGCTTCCAACATGTGCACTAAAGAGGCAGTAGCAATTTCATAATTAGGAGCAAGTTCTACCAAGGATCTATCTTCAAAATCTTTAACTCTACTAACATGAGTGAAAAATTCTTCTATATTATCTCTTCCAATGATAGACCCACTTCCTACCGATATATCTTTCAAAGTGAACTTAGGGTGAAGCATGATGAAATAAACAAAAACTGATAAATAAAGTAAATGCAAGTAACTAATTTTTTTGTGTTTTTGATATAAAGAAAGCAAACAAGACAGAAAATAAAATAAAGCAAGACAATAAACAAAGTAAAGAGATTGGGTGTGAGAGACTCCCCTTGCAGCGTGTCTTGATCTCCCCGACAACGGCGCCAGAAAAGTGGCTGCTGGCGTGTGATATGTCTCCAACGTATCTATAATTTTTTATGTTCCATGCTAGTTTTATGACAATACCAACATGTTTTAGTCATACATTATAGGGATTTCTATTTTCGTGCCCTCATGTCCTTAGTTGAAGGCCCCCTTAGTTTTTTCCCCAAGCCCTTGTCTGAACCGCAGAAGGAGCTCGGACGGAAGGAATCCGTTAAGTTGACCGTTCCGTGCTGACGAGTGGGGTCGTGTCGTTTGTGGGGTCGCGTCGTGTGGGACCGCGTCGTGTGGGGCTGGTAGGAAGGGACCGCGTGGGACAGGACGAGACCGTGTTTGTGTGGCCGTAGCGTGTGGGGCCGTAGCGTGTGGAGCCGTGTGGGTCCGGGACGGGAGCACGAGTGGTTTCTGTCTCTTTCGCCCAGATTAGCAGTTTTCAATGTACCTTTTTCCTCTCTCTCGCTCGATCTCATTCATATTTGATAGCCCAAATTGGTAGCAAATCTAGAGCAGCTTCTCCTTCTGTTTTTTAACGCCATTCATTTCTTTATGCCTTCGTTTTTACCCAATCAGGTAGGAAATCTAGGGCACAAATCCAGAGAGAAAATATAGGATAAGCTGCATACAGCAACCAACATAGCATAGATATATTCAGGACAGATCCAAAAGTAGTACCGATAGATCCAACATAAGCTACATTTTACATGAATTTAAGCTGCTCTACAGATAGAGCAGTCACATACAGAGAGTGCAGTAGGCACGTTCAACGCCTCCAGGTAGCGCGTGTGACTCGCTTGGAGGTTGCGCAGGTGAATCCCAAGTGCTTTGTGTTTGGCCATGAACGCATGCACGTTCACGGTCCTTCCAACTCTAGCGCCACATCTGCCAATGGATTCAGCATGGTTCACCAGGGAGTTGAAGTCGGTGGCGCGGAGCTTCCTGTTGCAGAAGGGGCACTTGTAAATGCCTCGAGCAAAGGGGCCATCGTAATGGCCGGACTGCAGCCTCCTGAGGACGTGACGAGTCTTGGTGTGGAAGGACTCGTCGTCGCTGTCGACGTCGCTGCTCTGCACCTGTCACGTAGCACCAAAGATCGTGCAAAAAACACGGAGTCAATTGCAACGATGATGGAACAGAGAGTGAACAAAAAATCATGCATGATAATATGGGCTCGAAAAAAAGAGGTAGCCTCAGTTACATTGGACACACTTATATCCAGGATTTGAGTCAGCAAACCAAAGATCATGCACAACAAATTTGTACACACCAATTGTTTACTGACCAAACCCTGAATCAATTTATGCCCAAATATTCATCATCATCGGCACAAATCTTAAACAAAAGCAAATCACAAACACTAATAACGCAAGATCTAACACAAAAGGATTGAACTAGGAACAGACGAACAGTAATAACGCAAGATCTAACACAAAAGGATTGAACTAGGAACAGACGAACAGTAATAACGCAAGATCTAACACAAAAGGATTGAACTAGGAACAGACGAACAGTAATAACGCAAGATCTAACACAAAAGGATTGAACTAGGAACAGACGAACAGTAATAACGCAAGATCTAACACAAAAGGATTGAACTAGGAACAGACGAACCCTAATAACGCTAGATCTAACACAAAAGGATTGAAATGAGATAAGAACAAGGGAACAAAGGGTTACCTCCGGCTCGTTGTCGACGATGCTGGTGTCGTAGGGGTTCTCCGGCGCGTCGTACTGCACTGGTTCGTACGGGTCCCAAGCGACGGGGGCCTGGACGGTGGCGGCGGCCGATGCGCCGGCTGCTACGTTGGAAGCAGCGACAGGGGCCTGGACGGGGGCGGCGGCCGATGCGCCGGCTGCTACGTTGGAAGCAGCGACAGGGGCCTGGACGGGGGCGGCGGCCGATGCGCCGGCTGCTACGTTGGAAGCAGCGACAGGGGCCTGGACGGGGGCGGCGGCTGATGTGCCGACAATGGGCATCTCATTCTTCTCCATCGCCGGCGGTTTTCTTCGGGGTTTTTTCTTCGGTTGTGGAGAAGATGATGGGACAGGAGAGGCGGTTGCAGTGAGCCAGTGAGAACGTGCGTCGAGGGAGAGAAAGAGGGGCTCTATAAAGACGAAGGTGGCGTGTACCGCAACACGCGTCCGCTATGCACGGCTGCAGCGTGCACCGCTACACGAGTCTAACCCTGGGACGTTTGGTGTACTCAGTTATAACCTCAGGCCTTATACAGAAATTTTATCTGTACTCAGTTTTCCCCTCGAGGACTTAGACCGGCAAGTGCAATATACTCAGTTTTACCCTCAAGTAGCTGGTCAACAGAGAGTCAACAAATGAGATTAACATAGCTAATTGAGTCATTTCATGCGCAAAAAAATCCAAAAAAATAAAAACATAGTGGCAACTACTCATGGAGTCTTCCTACGCAACCTGCCACCTAGAAAACCTTAACAAACATATATAAATCAAGTTTTACCACAAATTGCCACTTCTCAGAATCACTAGTGTAGCTATGAAGATGCATGGTTTTCCACCCAAACCCCTTTGCAAAACATCTTTCCCAAAACATAGTTTGTCTAAATGATGCCATAATTGTCACACTCATGTATATTTGAATTGCAAATAATTTGATGTAGCCCAATATGAATTATATTGTACAAAACACGCATTTTTCATTTTGTAATTCTTTTGTTTGAATCCCTTAGTCTATTTACTATTTATGTGCCCTTGGATTCTTAGTACTACTCAGTTTTGCCCTCAAGTACTGTCACAAATGCTCTGAGAAGCCCAAACTTATCCTGATTGGTTGAGCCGTTGTCACACGGATCGACTCCACGAACCGTTGATCAACTGATCTAACGGGCAGTATACCCCTATCCGTCTCTTCGTGGCAACCTCTCTCTCTCTTCTCTCCCTCTCTCTCTCTCTCTCTCTGTCGGGGAATGCCCACCCCTCTATTTATGTGCAATAACGAGTTTGCCACTTAATATAGTTTGGGATATAGTATTGGTATAAACATGAGGCATACATATTTGCGGATTTCGGTGATTGCATTATTTGTCACCCCTCTAACAATTATCAACTATCTTTAGCTGTCCTTTTCTTTTAGGGAATATAGTTTGGGATATAGTATTGGTATTTTGAAACGGCCTAAAAGTGGTATAATTTTGGTATAAACATGAGGCATACATATTTGCGGATTTCGGTGATTGCATTATTTGTCACCCCTCTAACAATTATCAACTATCTTTAGCTGTCCTTTTCTTTTAGGGAATATAGTTTGGGATATAGTATTGGTATTTTGAAACGGCCTAAAAGTGGTATAATTTTGGTATAAACATGAGGCATACATATTTGCGGATTTCGGTGATTGCATTATTTGTCACCCCTCTAACAATTATCAACTATCTTTAGCTGTCCTTTTCTTTTAGGGAATATAGTTTGGGATATAGTATTGGTATTTTGAAACGGCCTAAAAGTGGTATAATTTTGGTATAAACATGAGGCATACATATTTGCGGATTTCGGTGATTGCATTATTTGTCACCCCTCTAACAATTATCAACTATCTTTAGCTGTCCTTTTCTTTTAGGGAATATAGTTTGGGATATAGTATTGGTATTTTGAAACGGCCTAAAAGTGGTATAATTTTGGTATAAACATGAGGCATACATATTTGCGGATTTCGGTGATTGCATTATTTGTCACCCCTCTAACAATTATCAACTATCTTTAGCTTTCCTTTTCTTTTAGGGAATATAGTTTGGGATATAGTATTGGTATTTTGAAACGGCCTAAAAGTGGTATAATTTTGGTATAAACATGAGGCATACATATTTGCGGATTTCGGTGATTGCATTATTTGTCACCCCTCTAACAATTATCAACTATCTTTAGCTTTCCTTTTCTTTTAGGGAATATAGTTGGTAATTTCGGTGAATGCACACACTAACTTTGAAAACAACTACAAGTACATGTAACTGAATAATGGATTTGTAACAAGGTATCCCTTGTAACAACTTCTAGCGCCTGGTGAGCAATGATAAGAATCCGATCGTAATTATACAACAAAAAAAACAACCAGCCATCAGATTAGCTTGCTTCTTCAACTCGATCAGCTGCCTTAACTGCTTGTTCATTTTCTTCAGTTCTCCCTTCACTTCCACCAGTTCTGCATTGGGAGCATTAGGCATAATCGGAACGGCTCCTCTCTCCGCCGCATTCTCTACAGCAAGTCCCCCCTCCCAAATTGCGCCCCCAATAGCGCCAATTGATTCCTGCAACTGAAGCCTCTGAACGTACACATCGATCCACTCGAAATGCCTGCATTTCTTCAAGATCTGAAAACAACAACGTGAACCCTAAATCCCAAATTCGAGGGAATAACAAGAAAATCGAGAGAAAACAGAGAAATTGGAGCGAGATCTAACCTTATCCCCCTCTCTATATGGCAAGCTCTCGCATGCAACGAACTCACGTCCACGGTTGCCGTTCTCGTCCGTCTTACAGATCGACCGCTTCAGAGGCTCCTGGCGTGGGCAGTCAGGGCATCTTGTCAAAGGCACGGGTCCATACTGCGGCCATGAAGAACGGGAGGTCGAAGAGAAACTAGACATCACCCGCCTGCCGGAGAAGGGCTGCCGCTGGCGGAGAAGAAGAACAATGGGGCGCGGAGAAAGAAAGGGGAAGCAATGGCACGGGCACGGGCGCGGGGCTGGCTCGGGCTCCCATTTTGCAACGGTCACCTGGGTAAGCTGTGGGTCCGGCGCGCTAACATGGACAAGTTGTGGGTCCCACGATGATCTGGATAAGTGGAGACGTGTCCACTGCGGGGCACCAACAGCGGCCCCACTTGCCAGCACCAACCAACGTCAACTAAACGGGATTCCTTCCGTCCGAGCTCCTTCTGCGGGTTACACACAAGGGATTGGGGAAAACTGAGGAAAAACTAAGGAGATGGTGAAAACTGAGTACAACTAAGGACCCGAGGGCATGAAAATAGAAATCCCTACTTTATAATATTTTTATGCATTTTCTGGGACTAACCTATTAACAAGATGCTGCAGTGCTAGTTCCTGTTTTCTGCTGTTTTTGATTTCAGAAAAGTTAGTTTACGAATATTCTCGGAATTGGACGAAACAAAAGCCCATAGTCTTATTTTCCACAGAATCTTCCAGAACACCAAAGAGGAGTCGAGGAAGGGCAGCAGGGGGCCCACACCATACGGCGGGGCGGGTGGCCCCCTGGCCGCGCCGACCTATGGGGAGGGAGCCCCCTGGCTCCCCCGACGCTGCCCTTTCGCCATATATTCCTTCCGTCGCGAAACCCTAAATAAATCAGCCAAAATACCAAGAGTTCCGCAGCCGCCGCCGCCATCGACGACAAGTTTCGGGACAGATCTGTTTCCGACGCGCCCGGACGGGGAAGTGCCCCCTAATCCATCTCCATCAACACCACCGCCATCTTCATCGCCGCTGCTGACTCCCATGATGAGGAGGGAGTAGTTCTCCCCGAGGCTGAGGGCTCTACCGGTAGCTATGTGGTTCATCTCTCTCCCATGGTGTGATCTTTATGTGATCATGAGCTTTGTAATCTAGTTGAATATGTAGATGTTACTCTTGTCTATTATGCACTCTAGAGGTTACTTTAATATGAACTCCGGAGTTACTCTCCACGGTGTGATGGTGACAGTGTGCGCATCGTGTGTGATTCCTTTATGAAGTTGTGGAGCTTGTTTACTCCGGCTTGAGGGTGCTCTTGTAGCCCTACACAATGAATGGTGTTTGTTATCCAACAAGAGAGTGTTTGAGAGTAGCATTTATTTATTCAATTATGTGATCATTGTTGAGAGTGTCCACTAGTGAAAGTATGATCCCTAGGCCTTGTTTCTAAGCATTGAAACACCGTTTCCAACAAGTTCTGCTACATGTTTGCTTGCTGCCATTTTTATTTCAGATTGCAATTACTACTTATAATCATCCATATTACTTGTATTTCACTATCTCTTCGCCGAACTAGTGCACCTATACATCTGACAAGTGTATTAGGTGTGTTGGGGACACAAGAGACTTCTTGTATCTTAATTGCAGGGTTGCTTGAGAGGAATATCTTTGACCTCTACCTCCCTGAGTTCGATAAACCTTGGGTGATTCACTTAAGGGAAACTTGCTGCTGTTCTACAAACCTCTGCTCTTGGAGACCCAACACTGTCTAAAAGAATAGAAGCACACGTAGACATCAAGCTATTTTCTGGCGCCGTTGTCGGGGAGGTAAGGTAAAAGGTATTCACATCCTCCGACTACTAAGCTATTTCCTAGCACTGTTGCCGGTGTGTGAGTGCTCGAAGCTATCTCCTTTAGATTCTGCAATTTTATCTTTTTGTTTCTTGTTTTTATTTTTACTAGTTAGGCTTAATGGAAAACAACAAAAAAATTAGAGATCTTTATGAACTTTATCTTGAATTAGGACATGATGTGTTTGAAGAGAAAATTAAAAAACCCATGGAACTTTGTTTGCAAAATAGTTGTAGCAATGTTATTAGCATGAACTCTTTGAACACTATTATTGCTAATGCTATGGAAGAATTTAAGCTTGGGGAAGCTGGTTGTGATATTTTTAGTCCCCCAAGTTTTGAGGAGAAAATTTTCTTTGATGATACTTTGCCTCCCATTTATGATGATTGTAATGATAGTGGTATTTTGGTGCCACCTACTATGGAGGATAAAGTTTATTATGATTATACCATGCCTGCAATTTATGATGATTACAATGATGGTTGTGATAGTTTTACTCCCACTATTACTAATAAAATTGATTATGCTTATGTGGAGAGTAATGATACTTTTATGCATGTGGATAAGAATGCTTTATGTGATAGTTATATTGTTGAGTTTGTTCATGATGCTACTGAAAATTATTATGAGAGAGGAAAATATGGTTGTAGAAATTTTCATGGTACTAAAACACCTCTCTACATGCTGAAAATTTTGAAGTTACTCGTGTTTTATCTTCCTATGCTTGTCACTTTGTTCTTTTTGAATTTATTTGTGTACAAGATTCCTATGCATAGGAAGCGGGTTAGACTTAAATGTGTTTCGAATTTGCTTCTTGATGCTCCTTTTGCTTCATTTTCTATTTTCATGTGAGCATCATTAAAATTACTGAGCCCATCTTAATGGCTATAAAGAAAGCACTTCTTGGGAGATAACCCATGTTTTTATTTTGCTACTGTTTTGTTGTGTCTTGGAAGTTGTTACTACTGTAGCAACCTCTCCTTATCTTTATTTTCATGTATTGTTGTGCCAAGTAAAGTCTCTAATAGAAGGTTGATACTAGATTTGGATTTCTGCGCAGAAACAGATTTGTTAGCTGTCACGAATTCGCGTTTTTCTTTGTAGAAGAATCAAAAAAATCTGCGAAAATTCATGCGTGATCCTCAGATATGTACGCAACTCTCATTAGTTTTGAGTTTTTCCATCTGAGCAAGTTAAGTGCCTCAAAAAAATTCGACTTTACGGACTGTTCTGTTTTGACAGATTCTGCCTTTTATTTCACATTGCCTCTTTTACTGTGTTTGATTGGATTTCTTTGCTCCATTAAATTTCAGTAGCTTTGAGTAATGTCCAGAAGTGTTGGTAATGATTGTGTCCTTGCTGAACATGTGAATTTTTGATTATGCACTAACCCTCTAATGAGATTGCTTTGAGTTTGGTGTGGAGGAAGTTTTCAAGGATCAAGAGAGGAGGATGATATGATGTGATCAAGAAGAGTGAAAAGTCTAAGCTTGGGGATGCCCCCGTGGTTCATCCCTGCATATTTCAAGAAGACTCAAGCGTCTAAGCTTGGGGATGCCCAAGGCATCCCCTTCTTCATCAAACTTATCAGGTCACCTCTAGTGAAACTATATTTTAATTCCGTCACATCTTATGTGCTTTACTTGGAGCGTCTGTTTGCTTTTATTTTTGTTTATGTTTGAATAAATTCGGATCCCAGCAATCCTTGTGTTGGAGAGAGACACGCTCCGCTTTTTCATTTGAACACTTGTGTTCTTCGTTTTACTTTAATATTCATGGCGAAAGCTGAAAGCCGCAACACTTGTACTTGTTGTTATTTGGTTGGAAACAGAAAATGCCTCATATTGTCTTGAATAATTTGATACTTGGCAATAGTTTTGAGCTCTCAAGTAGATCATGTTTAAGCTCTTGCATCATGTAGTTTAAATCTATTAGTGGAGAACTACCGTAGAGCTTGTTGAAATTTGGTTTGCATGATTGGTCTCTTAAGGTCTAGATATTTTCTGGTAAAAGTGTTTGAACAACAAGGAAGACAATGTAGAGTCTTATAATGCTTGCAATATGTTCTTGTGTAAGTTTTTGCTGTACCGGTTCATACTTGTGTTTGCTTCAAACAACCTTGCTAGCCAAAGCCTTGTACCGAGAGGGAATGCTTCTCGTGCATCCAAAACCTTGAGCCAAAACCCATGCCATTTGTGTCCACCATAACTACCTATTATGTGGTATTTTTCTGCCATTCCAAAGTAAATTGCTTGGGTGCTACCTTTAAAAAAATTCATTCCTTGTCTTTGCAATACATAGCTCATGGGAAAGTAGCCTTAAAAACTATTGTGGTAATGAATATGTTGCTATGTATCTTAGTTCTTATAAGTTGCTTGTTGAGCGGTAACCATGTTTTCTGGGGACGCCATCAACCTGTCACACCTTTGTTGAATATCATGTGAGTTGTTATGCATGTTCGTCTTGTCTGAAGTAAGGGAGATTTGCCATGAGTTGAATGGTTTGAGTATGCATGTTGTTAGAGAAGAACATTGGGCCGCCAACCAAAGCCATGTATCATGGTGGAAGTTTCAGCTTGGACATTAATCCTCAGAATCTCTTATGAGAATATTATTTGTTGTTGAATGCTTAAAGCATTAAAAAGAGGAGTCCATTATCTGTTTTCTATGTTGTCCCGGTATGGATGTCCTCAAGTTGAGATCTATCAAAATCGAGAAATCAAATGCGATTTATCTCCTTGGACCTTTGTACAGGTGGCATAGAGGTACCCCTTTGTGACACTTGGTTGAAACATATGTAATGCAATGATAATCCATGGAAATCCGAGCTAATTAGGACAAGGTGCGGGCACTATTAGTATTCGATGCATGAGGCTTGCAACTTATAGGAAGTTTTATGCATAACCCATATGAATTATTACTACCGTTGACACAATTGTTTCCATGTTTTCAAAATAAAAAGCTCTAGCACATGAGTAATCCCTGCTTCCCTCTGCGAAGGGCCTTTCTTTTACTTTATGTTGAGTCAGTTTACCTACTTCTTTCTATCTTAGAAGCAAACACTTGTGTCAACTGTGTGCATTGATTCTTACATGTTTACTTATTGCACTTGTTATATTACTTTATGTTGACAATTATCCATGAGATATCCATGTTACAAGTTGAAAGCAATTGCTGAAACTTAATCATCCTTTGTGTTGCTTCAAACCTCTTACTTTGAATCTATTGCTTTATGTGTTAACTCTTATGCAAGTCTTATTGATGCTTGTCTTGAAAGTACTATTCATGAAAAGTTTTTGCTATATGATTCAGTTGTTTAGTCATTATCTATTTGTTAACAAACTATAGACCATTGCTTTGAATCACTTCATTCATCTCATATGCTTTACAATATTGTTGATCAAGATTATGTTGGTAGCATGTCACTTCAGAAATTATTCTTTTATCGTTTACCTACTCGAGGGCGAGTAGGAACTAAGCTTGGGATGCTTGATACGTCTCCAACGTATCTATAATTTCTTATGTTCCATGCTAGTTTTATGACAATACCAACATGTTTTAGTCATACTTTATAATGTTTTTATGCATTTTCCGGGACTAACCTATTAACAAGATGCCGCAGTGCCTGTTTTCTGCTGTTTTTGATTTCAGAAAAGTTTGTTTACGAATATTCTCGGAATTGGACGAAACAAAAGCCCACGGTCTTATTTTCCACGGAATCTTCCGAACACCAAGAGGAATCGACAAAGGGCAGCAGGGGGCCCACACCATATGGCGGGGCGGGTGGCCCCCTGGCCACGCCGACCTATGGGGAGGGAGCCCCCTGGATCCCCCGACGCTGCCCTTTCGCCTATATATTCCTTCCGTCCCGAAAACCCTAAATAAATCAGCCAAAATATCAGAAGAGTTCCGCAGCGCCGCCATCGACGACAAGACAGTCTCTGTTCCGGCACGCCGCCGGGACGGGGAAGTGCCCCCGGAATCCATCTCCATCGACACCACCGCCATCTTCATCGCCGCTGACTCCCATGATGAGGAGGGAGTAGTTCTCCCCCGAGGCTGAGGGCTCTACCGGTAGCTATGTGGTTCATCTCTCTCTCCCATGGTGTGATCTTTATGTGATCATGAGCTTTGTAATCTAGTTGAATATGTAGATGTTACTCTTGTCTATTATGCACTCTAGAGGTTACTTTAATATGAACTCCGGAGTTACTCTCCACGGTGTGATGGTGACAGTGTGCGCATCGTGTGTGATTCCTTTATGAAGTTGTGGAGCTTGTTTACTCCGGCTTGAGGGTGCTCTTGTAGCCCTACACAATGAATGGTGTTTGTTATCCAACAAGAGAGTGTTTGAGAGTAGCATTTATTTATTCAATTATGTGATCATTGTTGAGAGTGTCCACTAGTGAAAGTATGATCCCTAGGCCTTGTTTCTAAGCATTGAAACACCGTTTCCAACAAGTTCTGCTACATGTTTGCTTGCTGCCATTTTTATTTCAGATTGCAATTACTACTTATAATCATCCATATTACTTGTATTTCACTATCTCTTCGCCGAACTAGTGCACCTATACATCTGACAAGTGTATTAGGTGTGTTGGGGACACAAGGGACTTCTTGTATCTTAATTGCAGGGTTGCTTGAGAGGAATATCTTTGACCTCTACCTCCTGAGTTCGATAAACCTTGGGTGATTCACTTAAGGGAAACTGCTGCTGTTCTACAAACCTCTGCTCTTGGAGGCCCAACACTGCCTACAAGAATAGAAGCACACGTAGACATCAGTGGAAGTTATAAACTGTAACGGCGCGTAAAAGAAGCTCCTTGTGACGGTAAAGCACACGTCCGTTGGGAACCCCAAGAGGAAGGTATGATGAGTACAACAGCGAGTTTTCCTCAGTAAGAAACCAAGGTTTATCGAACCAGTAGGAGATGAAGGCCACGTGAAGGTTGTTGGTGGAGGAGTGTAGTGCGGCGTGATGTCTACGGGTGCTTCTATTCTTGTAGACAGTGTTGGGCCTCCAAGAGCAGAGGTTTGTAGAACAGCAGCAAGTTTCCCTTAAGTGGATCACCCAAGGTTTATCGAACTCGGGAGGAAGAGGTCAAAGATATCCCTCTCAAGCAACCCTGCAACCACAAAGCAAGAAGTCTCTTGTGTCCCCAACACACCTAATACACTTGTCGGATGTATAGGTGCACTAGTTCGGCGAAGAGATAGTAAAACACAGGTGGTATAGATGGTGGTAATATTGCAGAAAGTAAAGATGCAGTAAAACAGTAAACAAGCGGCGCCAGAAAATAGCTTGCTGGCGTAGGAAGCAATTCTTTGTGGTGGAAACAAGGCCTAGGGATCATACTTTCACTAGTGGACACTCTCAACATTGATCACATAATAAATAAGTTCTCTTCCTTTGTGCTACATATACTCTTGTTTGATAATGAACACCATTCATTGCGTAGGATTACACGAACCCTCAATGCCGGAGTTAACAAGCTCCACAACATTCGATATTCATGTTTAAGTAACCTTAGAGCATAATAGATCTTTGCAAAATAAACCAAGTACTAACATAGCATGCACACTGTCACCATCACACTACGAAGGAGGCATAGATCACATCAATACTATCATAGCGATAATCAACTCCATAACCTACAAGAGATTATGATCATAATCTACGACAAGAACTACACGATGCACACACTGTCACCATTACACCATGCAGGAGGAATAGACTACTTTAATAACATCACATGAGTAGCACATAGATAAATAGTGATACAAAACACATTGCAATCATAAAGGGATATAAATAAGCACTTCACTATGCCATCCATAACAGTGAATAAGTATTCTGTGAAATATAGCCTAAGAGACCCACACGGTGCACACACTGTCACCTTTACACACGTGGGACAAGGAGTCTCCGGAGATCACATAAGTAAAACCCACTTGACTAGCATAATGACATCTAGATTACAAGCATCATCATATGAATCTCAATCATGTAAGGCAGCTCATGAGATTATTGTATTGAAGTACATAGGAGAGAGATGAACCACATAGCTACCGTACAGCCCCGAGCCTCAATGGAGAACTACTCCCTCCTCATGGGAGCAACAGCGGTGATGAAGATGGCGGTGGAGATGGCAGCGTGTCGATGGAGAAGCCTTCCGGGCACTTCCCCGTCCCGGCGGCGTCGGAATAGAGACTCCTGTCCCCGATCTTGGCTTCGCGATGGCGGCGCTCGAAGGTTTCGCGTACCGTGGCTTATTCGACTCGTGTTTTAGGTCAGGGACCTTTATATAGGTGAAGAGGCGGAGTCGGAATGTCAACGAGGCGACGACACACTAGGGGGGCGCGGCCCAGGCCCTGGCCGCGCCACCCTGTCATATGGGGCCCACAGGGCCCTCCTCGGTGGCTCTCGGTGTTCTGGAAGCTTCCGTGAAAATAGGGCGGGCGTTGATTTCGTCCGATTCCGAGAATATTTCCTTACTAGGATTTCTGAAACCAAAAACACAGAAAACAGGAACTGGCACTTCGACATCTCGTCAATAGGTTAGTTCCGAAAACGCACAAATATGACATAAAGTATGCATAAAACATGTAGATATCATCAATAAAGTAGCATGGAACATAAGAAATTATAGATACGTTGGAGACGTATCAGCATCCCCAAGCTTAGTTCCTACTCGTCCTCGAGTAGGTAAACGATAACAAAGATAATTTCTGGAGTGACATGCCATCATAACCTTGATCATACTATTGTAAGCATATGTAATGAATGCAGCGATCAAAACAATGGTAATGACATGAGTAAACAAATGAATCATAAAGCAAAGACTTTTCATGAATAGTACTTCAAGACAAGCATCAATAAGTCTTGCATAAGAGTTAACTCATCAAGCAATAAATCAAAGTAAAGGTATTGAAGCAACACAAAGGAAGATTAAGTTTCAGCGGTTGCTTTCAACTTATAACATGTATATCTCATGGATAGTGTCAATGTAAAGTAATATAACAAGTGCAATATGCAAGTATGTAGGAATCAATGCACAATTCACACAAGTGTTTGCTTCTTAAGGTGGAGAGAGATAGGTGAACTGACTCAACATAAAAGTAAAAGAAAGGTCCTTCAAAGAGGAAAGCATCGATTGCTATATTTGTGCTAGAGCTTTTATTTTGAAAACATGAAACAATTTTGTCAACGGTAGTAATAAAGCATATGTATTATGTAAATTATATCTTACAAGTTGCAAGCCTCATGCATAGTATACTAATAGTGCCCGCACCTTGTCCTAATTAGCTTGGACTACCGGATCATCGCAATACACATGTTTTGACCAAGTGTCACAAAGGGGTACCTCCATGCCGCATGTACAAAGGTCTAAGGAGAAAGCTCGCATTTTGGATTTCTCGCTTTTGATTATTCTCAACTTAGACATCCATACCGGGACAACATGGACAACAGATAATGGACTCCTCTTTAATGCATAAGCATGTGGCAACAATTAGTGTTCTCATATGAGATTGAGGATATATGTCCAAAATTGAAACTTCCACCATGATTCATGGCTTTAGTTAGCGGCCCAATGTTCTTCTCTAACAATATGCATGCTCTAACCATTAAGGTGGTAGATCTCTCTTACTTCAGACAAGACGGACATGCATAGCAACTCACATGATATTCAACAAAGAGTTGATGGCGTCCCCAGAAGCATGGTTATCGCACAACAAGCAACTTAATAAGAGATAAAGTGCATAAGTACATATTCAATACCACAATAGTTTTTAAGGCTATTTTGTCCCATGAGCTATATATTGCAAAGGCGAATGATGGAAATTTAAAGGTAGCACTCAAGCAATTTACTTTGGAATGGCGGAGAAATACCATGTAGTAGGTAGGTATGGTGGACACAAATGGCATAGTGGTTGGCTCAAGGATTTTGGATGCATGAGAAGTATTCCCTCTCGATACAAGGTTTAGGCTAGCAAGGTTATTTGAAACAAACACAAGGATGAACCGGTGCAGCAAAACTCACATAAAAGACATATTGTAAACATTATAAGACTTTACACCGTCTTCCTTGTTGTTCAACCCAATACTAGAAATTATCTAGACCTTAGAGAGACCAATTATGCAAACCAAATTTTAGCAAGCTCTATGTATTTCTTCATTAATAGGTGCAAAGTATATGATGCAAGAGCTTAAACATGAGCACAACAATTGCCAAGTATCACATTATCCAAGACATTTTACCAATTACTACATGTAGCATTTTCTGTTTCCAACCATATAACAATTAACGAAGCAGTTTCAACCTTCGCCATGAACATTAAAAGCTAAGAACACATGTGTTCATATGAACCAGCGGAGCGTGTCTCTCTCCCACACAAGGATGAACTTATTCAGAGAATGAAAATAACAAAACGAAAATAAAAGCACACAGACGCTCCAAGTAAAGTACATAAGATGTGACCGAATAAAAATATAGTTTCACTAGAAGAAACCTGATAAATTGTCGATGAAGAAGGGGATGCCTTGGGCATCCCCAAGCTTAGACGCTTGAGTCTTCTTGAAATATGCAGGGATGAACCACCGGGGCATCCCCAAGCTTAGACCTTTCACTCTTCTTGATCATAGTATATCATCCTCTTCTATTGACCCTTGAAAACTTCTGCCACACCAAACTTCAAGCAAACTCATTAGAGGGTTAGTGCATAATCAAAATTCACATGTTCAGAGGTGAAACAATCATTCTTAACACTTCTGGACATTGCACAAAACTTCTGAAAGTTAATGGAACAAAGAAACTCATTCAACTTAACAAAAGCGGCAATGCTAAATAAAAGGCAGAATCTGTCAAAAACAGAACAGTCCGTAAAGACGAACCTGAAAGGGGCACTTAACTTGCTCAAACGGAAAAACTCAAAACTAATGAAAGTTGCGTACATATCTGAGGATCACACACGTAAATTTGCAGATTTTTTTGATTTTTTTACAGAGACTTCTGCTCAAATTCGTGACAGACAGCAATGCTGTTTCTGCGCAGCGATCCCAAATATAACATCAACTTTAGCATAGAAACTTTACTTGGCACAAAAACATGATAAGGAGAGGTTGCTACAGTAGTAAACAACTTCCAAGACTCAACAAAAAAATTGCTGTAGTAAAATAAACACATGGGTTATCTCCCAAGAAGTTCTTTCTTTATAGCCATTAAGATGGGCTCAGCAGTTTTAATGATGCACTCACAAGAAATAGTATTTGAAGCAAAAGAGAGCATCAAGAGGCAAATTAAAAACACATTTAAGTCTAACATGCTTTCTATGAAAAGGAATCTTGTACACAAATAGATTCATGAAGAGCAAAGTGGCAAGCATAGAGAAGCAACACAAGCGCAATTTCAAGATTCTCAACATAAAGAGGGGAAACTTAATATTATTAAGATGCATATAACCATATTTCCCTCTCTCATAATAAATTTCAGTAGCATCATGAACAAATTCAACAATATAACTATCACATGAAACATTCTTGTCATGAGCCATATGCATAAAATTATTACTCTCCACATAAGCATAATCAATTTTATTAGTTGTAGTGGGAGCAAATTCAACAAAGTAGCTATCATTATTATTCTCATCATCAAATATAGGAGGCAAAGTATCATCAAAGAAAATTTTCTCCTCAATGCTTGGGGACTAAAAATATCATGCTCATCAAAACCAGCTTCCCCAAGCTTAGAATTTTCCATAGCATTAGCAACAATGGTGTTCAAAGCATTCATAGTAATAACATTCCCATTAGCATGCATATAAAGTTCCATGGGTTTCTTAATTCTTTCTTCAAACACATCATGTCCTAATTCAAGATAAAGTTCATAAAGATCTCTCATATTTTTGTTGTTTTCCATTATGCCTAACTAGTGTAAACAAGAAACAAAAAGATGCAATTGCAGGATCTAAAGGAAATAGCTTCGAGTACTTACAAGCGCCGGAAAATAGCTTAGTAGCCGAGATCCGGAGTGTGAGTACCTTTTACCTTTCCTCCCCGGCAACGGCGCCATAAAATAGCTTGATGTCTACGGGTGCTTCTATTCTTGTAGACATGTTGGGCCTCCAAGAGCAGAGGTTTGTAGAACAGCAGCAAGTTTCCCTTAAGTGGATCACCCAAGGTTTATCGAACTCAGGAGGAAGAGGTCAAAGATATCCCTCTCAAGCAACCCCGCAACCACAAAGCAAGAAGTCTCTTGTGTCCCCAACACACCTAATACACTTGTCGGATGTAGGTGCACTAGTTCGGCGAAGAGATAGTAAAACACAGGTGATATAGATGGTGGTAATATTGCAGAAAGTAAAGATGCAGTAAAACAGAAACAAGCGGCGCCAGAAAATAGCTTGCTGGCGTAGGAAGCAATTCTTTGTGGTGGAAACAAGGCCTAGGGATCATACTTTCACTAGTGGACACTCTCAACATTGATCACATAATAAATAAGTTCTCTTCCTTTGTGCTACATATACTCTTGTTTGATAATGAACACCATTCGTTGTGTAGGATTACACGAACCCTCAATGCCGGAGTTAACAAGCTCCACAACATTCGATATTCATGTTTAAGTAACCTTAGAGCATAATAGATCTTTGCAAAATAAACCAAGTACTAACATAGCATGCACACTGTCACCATCACACTACGAAGGAGGCATAGATCACATCAATACTATCATAGCGATAATCAACTCCATAACCTACAAGAGATTATGATCATAATCTACGACAAGAACTACACGATGCACACACTGTCACCATTACACCATGCAGAGGAATAGACTACTTTAATAACATCACATGAGTAGCACATAGATAAATAGTGATACAAAGCACATTGCAATCATAAAGGGATATAAATAAGCACTTCACTATGCCATCCATAACAGTGAATAAGTATTCTGTGAAATATAGCCTAAGTGACCCACACGGTGCACACACTGTCACCTTTACACACGTGGGACAAGGAGTCTCGGAGATCACATAAGTAAAACCCACTTGACTAGCATAATGACATCTAGATTACAAGCATCATCATATGAATCTCAATCATGTAAGGCAGCTCATGAGATTATTGTATTGAAGTACATAGATGAACCACATAGCTACCGGTAGCAGCCCCGAGCACTCTCCTCATGGGAGCAGCAGCGGTGATGAAGATGGCGGTGAGATGGCAGCGGTGTCGATGGAGAAGCCTTCCGGGCCTCATCCCGGCGGCGTGCCGGAACAGAGACTCCGTGTCCCCATCTTGGCCGCGATGGCAGCGGCTCTCGAAGGTTCGCGCACCGTGGCTTATTCGACTCGTGTTTTAGGTCGTGGGACCTTATATAGGCGAAGAGGCAGAGTCGAAGGTCAACGAGGCGACGACACTAGGGGCGCGCCCAGGCCCTGCCGCGCCACCCCCATCCGGGGCCCACGTGGTCCCTCTGGTGGCTCTCGGTGTTCTAGCTCCGGTGAAATAGGGACGGCGCTGATTTTCGCCGATTCGAGAATACTCCTTACTAGGATTTTTGAAACCAAAAACAGCAGAAAACGAACTGCACTTCGACATCTCGTCAATAGGTTAGTTCCGGGAAACGCACAAATATGACATAAAGTATGCATAAAACATGTAGATATCATCAATAAAGTAGCATGGAACATAAGAAATTATAGATACGTTGGAGACGTATCAGCATCCCCAAGCTTAGTTCCTACTCGTCCTCGAGTAGGTAAACGATAACACAGATAATTTCTTAAGTGACATGCCATCATAACCTTGATCATACTATTGTAAGCATATGTAATGAATGCAGCGATCAAAACAATGGTAATGACATGAGTAAACAAATGAATCATAAAGCAAAGACTTTTCATGAATAGTACTTCAAGACAAGTGATACGTCTCCAACGTATCGATAATTTCTTATGTTCCATGCCACTTTATTGATGATACCTACATGTTTTATGCACATTATATGTCGTATTTATGCGTTTTAAGAACTAACCTACTAACAAGATGCCGGCGCGCTCCCTTTTCTCGCTTTTTGTTTCAGAAATCCTAGTAACGAAATATTCTCGGAATTGGACGAAATCAACGCCCAGGTTCCTATTTTGCCCGGAAGCATCCGTCCGAGAGCCAGAGGTGGGCCTGGATGACATGGTGGCGCCCTGGCCGCGCCACCCTATGGTCTCGTCGCCTCGTTGACCCTCCCGCGCCTCTTCGCCTATATAAAGCCCCTGCATCGAAAACCCTTAAGGAGGAAGCCACGATACGAGAAAGTTCCAGCCGCCGTCATCGCGGCCAAGATCCGGGGGACAGAGTCTCTGTTCCGGCACCCTGCCGAGCGGAAGTGCCCCGGAAGGCTTCTCCATCGACACCGCTGCCATCTCCACCGCCATCTTCATCACCGCCTGCTCCCATGAGGAGGGAGTAGTTCTCCATCGAGGCTCGGGGCTGTACCGGTAGCTATGTGGTTCATCTCTCTCCTATGTAGTTCAATACAATAATCTCATGAGCTGCCTTACATGATTGAGATTCATATGATGATGCTTGTAATCTAGATGTCATTATGCTAGTCAAGTGGGTTTTACTTATGTGATCTCCGGAGACTCCTTGTCCCACGTGTGTAAAGGTGACAGTGTGTGCACCGTGTGGGTCTCTTAGGCTATATTTCACGAAGTACTTATTCACTGTTGAAGAGCGTAGTGAAGTGCTTATTTATATCTCTTTATGATTGCAATGTGCATCGTATCACAATTTATCTATGTGCTACTCTAGTGATGTGTTATTAAAGTAGTTTTATTCCTCCTGCATGTGTGCAAAGGTGACAGTGTGTGCACCGTGTTAGTACTTGGTTTATGCTATGATCATGATCTCTTGTAGATTGCGAAGTTAACTATTGCTATGATAATATTGATGTGATCTATTCCTCCTACATATGCATGAAGGTGACAGTGTGCATGCTATGCTAGTACTTGGTTTAGTCTTTTGATCTATCTTACACTTAAGGTTACTTAAACATGAGCATTATTGTGGAGCTTGTTAACTCCGGCATTGAGGGTTCGTGTAATCCTACGCAATGTGTTCATCATCCAACAAAAGTGTAGAGTATGCATTTATCTATTCTGTTATGTGATCAATGTTGAGAGTGTCCACTAGTGAAAGTGTAATCCCTAGGCCTTGTTCCCAAATACTGCTGAGTTACTACTGCTTGTTTACTGTTTTACTGTGTTACTACTGCTGCAATACTACCACCATCAACTACACGCCAGCAAGCTATTTTCTGGCACCGTTGCTACTGCTCATATATATTCATACCACCTGTATTTCACTATCTCTTCGCCGAACTAGTGCACCTATTTGGTGTGTTGGGGACACAAGAGACTTCTTGCTTTGTGGTTGGTTGCATGAGAGGGATATCTTTGACCTCTTCCTCCCTGAGTTCGATAAACCTTGGGTGATCCACTTAAGGGAAAACTTGTTGCTGTTCTACAAACCCTGCACTTGGAGGCCTAACACTGTCTACAGGAAAGGAGGGGAACGTAGACATCAAGCACTTTTTGCGCGTTGCGGGAGGAAAGGTAAAAGGTACTCACACTCCGGATCTCGGCTACTAAGCTATTTTCCGGCGCCATTGTAAGTACTCGAAGCTATTTCCTTTAGACTCTGCAATTGCGACATTTGGTTTCTTGTTTACACTAGTTAGGCATAATGGAAAACAACAAAAATATGAGAGATCTTTATGAACTTTATCTTGAATTAGGACATGATGTGTTTGAAGAGAGAATTAAAAAACCCATGGAACTTTATATGCATGATAATGGGAATGTTATTAGTATGAATGCTTTGAACACCATTGTTGCTAATGCTATGGAAAATTCTAAGCTTGGGGAAGCTGGCTTTGATGAGCATGATATTTTTAGTCCCCCAAGCATTGAGGAGAAAATTTACTTTGATGATACTTTGCCTCCTATTTATGATGATTATAATGATAGTAGTCTTTTGTTACCACCTGTTATGGAGGATAAATTTGATTATGATTACAATATACCTCCTATATTTGATAGCTACTTTGTTGAATTTGCTCCCACTACAACTAATAAAATTGATTATGCTTATGTTGGGAGTAGTAATTATTTTATGCATGAGACTCATGATAAGAATGCTTTATGTGATAGTTATATTGTTGAGTTTGCTCATGATGCTACTGAAAGTTATTATGAGAGAGGAAAATATGGTTGTAGAAATTTTCATGTTACTAAAACACCTCTCTATGTGCTGAAATTTTTGAAGCTACACTTGTTTTATCTTCCTATGCTTGTTACTTTGCTCTTCATGAACTTGTTTATTTACAAGATTCCTATGCATAGGAAGCATGTTAGACTTAAATGTGTTTTGAATTTGCCTCTTGATGCTCTCTTTTGCCTCAAATACTATTTCTTGCGAGTGCATCATTAAAACTGCTGAGCCCATCTTAATGGCTATAAAGAAAGAACTTCTTGGGAGATAACCCATGTGTTTATTTTACTACAGCAATTTTTGTTTTGTTGAGTCTTGGAAGTTGTTTACTACTGTAGCAACCTCTCCTTATCATGTTTTTGTGCCAAGTAAAGTTTCTATGTCAAAGTTGATGTTATATTTGGGATCGCTGCGCAGAAACAGCATTGCTGTCTGTCACGAATCTGGGCACAGTTCTCTGTAGAAAATTCGAAAAAATCTGCCAATTTACGAGCGTGATCCTCAGATATGTACGCAACTTTCATTAGTTTTGAGTTTTTCCATTTGAGCAAGTCTGGTGCCATCTTAAAATTCGTCTTTACGGACTGTTCTGTTTTTGACAGATTCTGCCTTTTATTTCGCATTGCCGCTTTTGTTAAGTTGAATGAGTTTCTTTGTTCCATTAACTTTCAGAAGTTTTGTGCAATGTCCAGAAGTGTTAAGAATGATTGTGTCACCTCTGAACATGTGAATTTTTGATTATGCACTAACCCTCTAACGAGTTTGCTTGAAGTTTGGTGTGAAGGAAGTTTTCAAGGGTCAAGAGAGGAGAATGATATACTATGATCAAGAGGAGTGAAAGCTCTAAGCTTGGGGATGCCCCCGTGGTTCACCCCTGCATATTTTAAGAAGACTCAAGCGTTAAGCTTGGGGATGCCCAAGGCATCCCCTTCTTCATCGACAACTTATCAGGTTTCTTCTAGTGAAACTATATTTTTATTCCATCACATCCTATGTATTTTACTTGGAGCGTCTGTGTGCTTTTATTTTTGTTTTTGTTTTGTTATCTTAGTTCTCTGAATAAGTTCATCCTTGTGTGGGAGAGAGACACGCTCCGCTGGTTCGTATGAACACATGTGTTCTTAGCTCATAATATTCATGGCGAAGTTTCCTCTTCGTTAAATTGTTATATGGTTGGAATTGGAAAATGCTACATGTAGTAATTTCTAAAATGTCTTGGATAATGTGATACTTGGCAATTGTTGTGCTCATGTTTAAGCTCTTGCATCATATACTTTGCACCCATTAATGAAGAAATACATAGAGCTTGCTAAAATTTGGTTTGCATAATTGGTCTCTCTAAGGTCTAGATAATTCTAGTATTGAGTTTTGAACAACAAGGAAGACGGTGTAGAGTCTTATAATGTTTACAATATGTCTTTTATGTGAGTTTTGCTGCACCGGTTCATCCTTGAGTTTGCTTCAAATAACCTTGCTAGCCTAAACCTTGTATCGAGAGGGAATACTTCTCATGCATCCAAAATCCTTGAGCCAACTACTATGCCATTTGTGTCCACCATACCTACCTACTACATGGTATTTCTCCGCCATTCCAAAGTAAATTGCTTGAGTGCTACCTTTAAAATTCCATCATTCGCCTGCAATATATAGCTCATGGGACAAAATAGCCTTAAAAACTATCGTAGTATTGAATATGTACTTATGCACTTTATATTTTATTAAGTTGCTTGTTGTGCGATAACCATGCTTCTGGGGAACGCCATCAACTATTGTTGAATATCATGTGAGTTGCTATGCATGTCCGTCTTGTCTGAAGGTCTATCATTTTAGTGGTTGGAGCATGCAAAATTTGTTAGAGAAGAACATTGGGCCGCTAACTAAAGCCATGAATCATGGTGGAAGTTTCAGTTTGGACATATATCCTCAATCTCATATGAGAATAATAATCATTGCTACATGCTTATGCATTTAAGAGGAGTCCATTATCTGTTGTCCATGTTGTCCCGGTATGGATGTCTAAGTTGAGAATAATCAAAAGCGAGAAATCCGAAATGCGAGCATTCTCCTTAGACCTTTGTACAGGCGGCATGGAGGTACCCCTTTGTGACACTTGGTTGAAACATGGCATGCAAAGATCCGGTAGTCCAAGCTAAGTAGGACGAGGTGCGGGCACTATTAGTATACTATGCATGAGGCTTGCAACTTGTAAGATATAATTTTCATAACTCATATGCTTTATTACTACCGTTGACAAAATTGTTTCATGTTTTCAAAATAAAAGCTCTAGCACAATACAACAATCGATGCTTTCCTCTTGAAGGACCATTCTTTTACTTTTATTGTTGAGTCAGTTTACCTATCTCCTTCCACCTTAAGAAGCAAACACTTGTGTGAACTGTGCATTGATTCCTACATACTTGCATATTGCACTTGTTATATTACTTTATGTTGACAATATCCATGAGATATACATGTTATAAGTTGAAAGCAACCGCTGAAACTTAATCTTCCTATGTGTTGCTTCAACGCCTTTACTTTGATTTATTGCTTTATGAGTTAACTCTTATGCAAGACTTATTGATGCTTGTCTTGAAGTACTATTCATGAAAAGTCTTTGCTTTATGATTCAGTTGTTTACTCATGACATTACCTTTGCGCTGCATTCATTACATATGTTTACAATATGATCAAGATTATGATGGCATGTCACTTAAGAAATTATCTTTGTTATCGTTTTACCTGCTCGGGACGAGCAGAACTAAGCTTGGGGATGGATACGTCTCCAACGTATCGATAATTTCTTATGTTCCATGCCACTTTATTGATGATACCTACATGTTTTATGCACATTATATGTCGTATTTATGCGTTTTCGGAACTAACCTATTAACAAGATGTAAGTGCCAGTTCCTGTTTTCTGTTTTTGGTTTAGAAATCCTAGTAACGAAATATTCTCGGAATTGGACGAAATCAACGCCCTGTGTTCCTATTTTGCCGAAGCATCCGAACACCGAGAGCCGCGCAGGGGGCCCCGGTGGGCCCAGATGACATGGTGGCGCGCGCCCAGCCCGGCCGCGCCACCCTATGGTCTCGTCGCCTCGTTGACCCTCCTGCGCCGCCTCTTCTCTAAAGCCCCTGCATCGAAAACCCTTAAGGAGGAAGCCACGATACGAGAAAAGTTCCAGAGCCGCCGTCATCGCGGGCCAAGATCGGGGACAGAGTCCCTGTTCAAGACCCTCCGGAGCGGGAAGTGCCCCGAAGGCTTCTCCATCGACACCGCTGCCATCTCCACCGCCATCTTCATCACCGCTGCTGCTCCCATGAGGAGGGAGTAGTTCTCCATCGAGGCTCGGGGCTGTACCGGTAGCTATGTGGTTCATCTCTCTCCTATGTAGTTCAATACAATAATCTCATGAGCTGCCTTACATGATTGAGATTCATATGATGATGCTTGTAATCTAGATGTCATTATGCTAGTCAAGTGGGTTTTACTTATGTGATCTCCGGAGACTCCTTGTCCCACGTGTGTAAAGGTGACAGTGTGTGCACCGTGTGGGTCTCTTAGGCTATATTTCACGAAGTACTTATTCACTGTTGAAGAGCGTAGTGAAGTGCTTATTTATATCTCTTTATGATTGCAATGTGCATCGTATCACAATTTATCTATGTGCTACTCTAGTGATGTGTTATTAAAGTAGTTTTATTCCTCCTGCATGTGTGCAAAGGTGACAGTGTGTGCACCGTGTTAGTACTTGGTTTATGCTATGATCATGATCTCTTGTAGATTGCGAAGTTAACTATTGCTATGATAATATTGATGTGATCTATTCCTCCTACATATGCATGAAGGTGACAGTGTGCATGCTATGCTAGTACTTGGTTTAGTCTTTTGATCTATCTTACACTTAAGGTTACTTAAACATGAGCATTATTGTGGAGCTTGTTAACTCCGGCATTGAGGGTTCGTGTAATCCTACGCAATGTGTTCATCATCCAACAAAAGTGTAGAGTATGCATTTATCTATTCTGTTATGTGATCAATGTTGAGAGTGTCCACTAGTGAAAGTGTAATCCCTAGGCCTTGTTCCCAAATACGCGAGTTACTACTGCTTGTTTACTGTTTACCGTGTTACTATTGCTGCAATACTACCACCATCAACTACACGCCAGCAAGCTATTTTCTGGCACCGTTTACCGCTCATATATATTCATACCTGTATTTCACTATCTCTTCGCCGAACTAGTGCACCTATTTGGTGTGTTGGGGACACAAGAGACTTCTTGCTTTGTGGTTGCAGGGTTGCATGAGAGGGATATCTTTGACCTCTTCCTCCCTGAGTTCGATAAACCTTGGGTGATCCACTTAAGGGAAAACTTGCTGCTGTTCTACAAACCTCTACACTTGGAGGACCAACACTGTCTACAGGAAAGGAGGGGGAACGTAGACATCAACAAGCATCAATAAGTCTTGCATAAGAGTTAACTCATCAAGCAATAAATCAAAGTAAAGGTATTGAAGCAACACAAAGGAAGATTAAGTTTCAGCGGTTGCTTTCAACTTATAACATGTATATCTCATGGATAGTGTCAATGTAAAGTAATATAACAAGTGCAATATGCAAGTATGTAGGAATCAATGCACAATTCACACAAGTGTTTGCTTCTTAAGGTGGAGAGAGATAGGTGAACTGACTCAACATAAAAGTAAAAGAAAGGTCCTTCAAAGAGGAAAGCATCGATTGCTATATTTGTGCTAGAGCTTTTATTTTGAAAACATGAAACAATTTTGTCAACGGTAGTAATAAAGCATATGTATTATGTAAATTATATCTTACAAGTTGCAAGTCTCATGCATAGTATACTAATAGTGCCCGCACCTTGTCCTAATTAGCTTGGACTACCGGATCATCGCAATACACATGTTTTGACCAAGTGTCACAAAGGGGTACCTCCATGCCGCTCGTACAAAGGTCTAAGGAGAAAGCTCGCATTTTGGATTTCTCGCTTTTGATTATTCTCAACTTAGACATCCATACCGGGACAACATGGACAACAGATAATGGACTCCTCTTTAATGCATAAGCATGTGGCAACAATTAGTGTTCTCATATGAGATTAAGGATATATGTCCAAAACTGAAACTTCCACCATGATTCATGGCTTTAGTTAGCGGCCCAATGTTCTTCTCTAACAATATGCATGCTCTAACCATTAAGGTGGTAGATCTCTCTTACTTCAGACAAGACGGACATGCATAGCAACTCACATGATATTCAACAAAGAGTTGATGGCGTCCCCAGAAGCATGGTTATCGCACAACAAGCAACTTAATAAGAGATAAAATGCATAAGTACATATTCAATACCACAATAGTTTTTAAGGCTATTTTGTCCCATGAGCTATATATTGCAAAGGCGAATGATGGAAATTTAAAGGTAGCACTCAAGCAATTTACTTTGGAATGGCGGAGAAATACCATGTAGTAGGTAGGTATGGTGGACACAAATGGCATAGTGGTTGGCTCAAGGATTTTGAATGCATGAGAAGTATTCCTCTCATACAAGGTTTAGGCTAGCAAGGTTATTTGAGCAAAGGCGGGCATGGTGATGTAAGCCCTCCTGATGATTCCCTCCGCGGGTGCCGGAGGCGATCTTCCGAACCCCCGAGATGGGGTTGATGGCGCGGTGTCTCTGGAACTTTTCTCGTATCGTGGCTCCGGTACGGGTTTTCGCGACTGAAGGAATATATAGGCGAAGGGGCAGCGTCAGGGGGCGCCCGAGAGGCCCACCCCATAGGCCGGCGCGGCTAGAGGTGGGGCCGCGCCGCCCTATGGTGTGGCTGCTCGCGTCCCATCTTCGTCTCTTCGGTGTTCGAAGGCCCGTGGAAAATAAGACCGTGGGCTTTTGTTTCGTCCAATTCCGAGAATATTTGTAAACTAACTTTTCTGAAATCAAAAACAGCAGAAAACAGAACGGCACTGCGGCATCTTGTTAATAGGTTAGTCCTGGAAAATGCATAAAAACATTATAAAGTATGACTAAAACATGTTGGTATTGTCATAAAACTAGCATGGAACATAAGAAATTATAGATACGTTGGAGACGTATCAATGTCCCTGTCGCCAAAGTAGGAGAACAGGAGGACGAAGCCGGCTTCGAGGCGGTGGTAGCGCGCGAACTTCTCTCAGCCGATGTGGAGGTACATCTTGCCGCGCGCGTCGTAGATTGATGTCTACGCACGCTTCTATTCCTGTAGATAGTGTTGGGCCTCCAAGAGCAGAGGTTTGTAGAACAGCAGCAAGTTTCCCTTAAGTGAATCACCCAAGGTTTATCGAACTCGGGAGGTAGAGGTCAAAGATATCCCTCGCAAACAACCATGCAATTAAGATACAAGAAGTCTCTTGTGTCCCCAACACACCTAAGACACTTGTCAGATGTATAGGTGCACTAGTTCGGTGAAGAGATAGTGAAATACAAGTGATATGGATGAATATGAGTGGTAATAACAATCTGAAATAAATATGGCAGCAAGTAAACATGCAGTAGAACAGTAAATAAACGGTGATTCGATATTTGGAAACAAGGCCTAGGGATCATACTTTCACTAGTGGACACTCTCAACAATGATCACATAATAAATAAATAACTTCTCCTCACTTGTGCTACTTTCAAACACTCTCTTGTTGGATAACAAACACCATTCATTGTGTAGGGCTACAAGAGCACACCTCAAGCCGGAGTAAACAAGCTCCACAACATCCGGAGTTCATATTAAAGTAACCTCTAGAGTGCATAATAGACCGTTGCAATTTAGACCGAGTACTAACATAGCATACACACTGTCACCAATAGCTATGAAAGGGGGAATAGATCACATCAATACTATCATAGTAATAGTTAACTTCATAATCTACAAGAGATTACAATCATAACCTACGCCAAGTACTACATGATGCACACACTGTCACCTTTACATCATGGAGGAGGAATAGACTACTTTAATAACATCACTAGAGTAGCACATAGATTAATAGTGATACAAAGCTCATGATCACATAAAGATCACACCATGGGAGAGAGAGATGAACCACATAGCTACCGGTAGAGCCCTCAGCCTCGGGGGAGAACTACTCCCTCCTCATCATGGGAGACAGCAACGGCGATGAAGATGGCGGTGGTGTCGATGGAGATGACTCCGGGGCAATTCCCCGGCGGCGTGCCGGAATAGAGACTTCTGTCCCCGAAACTTGTCTTCGCGATGGCGGCTACGTAACCTTCGTGGAATATGACTGGATGATTTAGTGTTTTCGCGACGGAGAGAATATATAGGCGGAGGCGGCCCCTGAGAGCCCACACCACATGGCGGCGCGGCCAGGGTGGGGCCCGCGCCCCTATGGTGTGGGTCCCCTGCTGGCCGCCTCCGACTCTCCTTCGATGTTCTGGAACCCTCCGAGGAAAATAGGAAGTTTGGCTTTTGTTCGTCCAATTCCGAGAATATTTCTGTGTAAGATTTCTGAACCAAAAACAGCAGAAAACGAACCGGCACTTCGGCATCTTGTTAATAGGTTAGTACCAGAAAATGCATAAAAATGATATAAAGTGTGAACAAAACATGTAGGTATTGTCATAATATAAGCATGGAACATCAGAAATTATAGATACGTTGGAGACGTATCATAGATCACGTCGATGATCCAGCGGCAGTAGCTGCAGCCATCCTCCCGCAGATGCAGCCACTGCGGGCGCTCGTCGCTGGCGACGTAGTCGGCGAAGGAGTCAGGCAGCCTCTAGATGCCGTGCGGGTCGCCCTTGAGGACAACGATGAACTCGAAGAGCACGGGCCCCTCCACGTCCTGCATGTCCGACAATAAGGACGACAACGGCGTCGCAGGCGATGGCGAGCGTGTAGCTCTGCCACGGCCACGACCACGACCACGGCCGCGCGCTCGGCCTCCGCCTCTACCAGCCATGGCGTCGACTCTTGTTGAGATGGGTGGCTAGGGTTGGGGAGAGAGGCGCTAGGGTTTGTGTGTGAGAGGGACGATGAGAGGCGGCCCTTTTTATAGGCCGAGGGAGGCGGGGGAGTGGTGGCGCTCATTAACGCCGGCAGCAGCTAGCGCGACGAGACGAGACGCTTCGCTGTGCCTCTGCGGGAACTGCACCGTCGTTGCGCGCCAATAACTTCCGTCGCGAGGTAGGCTATGGTTAGGTTAAAATTCAATGTGCCGCTGACGGGTTGGTCCCGCCACTCCCCGCTTCGGGCGGTGTCCGGCGTGCCAGTGCGTCCCCCCGTGGGGCGGGGACGGCCCGGGTTGTCGGACACCGTATCGGGCCGCGTCGGACAAAAAGCGGCTTTGGGTGACGTGGATGGAAAAAAAATTTGTCTGGCGCGCCCCAAATCGCTTTGGGGGACGGTTTGGGGGACGCGACTGGAGACGCTCTTAGATTAATCCTGATAATCTAAGGGCATGTTAGAATCTATATTCTATACCTCACATTTGAACTCAGTCAAGGTGCTTTTTTTGCGAGGAAAGATGGTATATTAGATCCACGAACTTACAGATAGACCCAGAATAAAGTAAAAATTACAATGAAGCCCTCTGGACCCGGCGACGAAGACGAAACCGGAGTGTCGCTGACGCACCGCCGAAGCTCCCAAACCTTGGATCGTCGGGAGCTCACCCCGCAGCAGACGGAAGTCACCATACACCGCCTCCGAAGAGACTACTGCCGAGCCGCCGGCGCCGCCGCGAAGACTTGGTGCACCATCCTCCAAAGCAACCTTACCCAGATCCGCCGCGCACCCAGACCTGGCCGTGGTGAGAAGAACTCAAGCAACCCGAAGATTCCTGGGCTCCGAGAAGCCGCGCGCATGACGGCGGAGCTCCATGGAGCAACAGGATCCACGCCGCTTCAAAACCTGCACCCGCAAGCACCACCACCTCCCAAGCGCCGCCGGCCAAAGACCTACCGATACCTACATTATATACACGTCGTGAGATGGGCTTCCCCCACCCTCCCGCCGCCGGAGCAGCCGACAGAGAGGGAGGAACCCACGCCTCAACGGCGGCGAGGTGGAATCGCCGGTCGACTCTCAAAAAACGCCTCCTCTGAATGTAGCGGAGAGAGGGGATAAGGGACAACTCCTTCTGCTTTCCCCAACTCAGTCAAGGTGTTTAACTTGGCTAATTGCATGAAAAGTTATTTTACATTACAGTTGAACCCCTTCAATGTGTGTCTGGTAAGCTGATATCTGATTCGTGATGCATGTCATGCTTTCAGAGCAGAGTCATGGCGACGCATTTCGTACACCTAAATTGTTCGCGAATGTCCGTTTGCGTCGCCTAGCGGACGCGGAAATGGTCCTGTGTCTGTTTGTGTCTGGGGATGGCTCCAGCGGGCCAACGCATTTTCGGCACGAGCTAGCTTATTTTCAGGAAATTCAGAAAAGAGGTTTGATACGTCTCAAACGTATCTATAATTTCTTATGTTCCATGCTACTTTTATGACAATTCTTGAATGTTTTATACATACTTTACATCATTATTATACATTTTCCGGCACTAACCTATTAACAAGATACCAAAGTGTCAGCTTGTGTTTTCTGCTGTTTTTGGTTTCGTAAATCCTAAAAAGGAAATATTCTTAATTGGACGAAATCAACGCCTGTGGTCCTATTTTTCCACGAAACTTCCAGAAGACCGAGGGGAAAGGAAGTGGGGCCACGGGCGCCGCCACACTAGGGCGGCGCGCCAAGAGGGCCCGCGCCAGCGTGTGGGGCCCCGTGATCCCTCCGACTCCGCCTTCCGCCTAATTAAAGCCTTCATCGCGAAAACCCCCCCGTACCGAGAGCCACGATACGGAAACTCCACCGAGACGCCGCCGCCAATCCCATCTCTGGGATTCAGGAGACGCTCGCACCCCCGCCGAGAGGGGAATCATCACCGAGGGGCTCTACATCATCATGCCCGCCTCCGATTGATGCGTGAGTAGTTCATCCTTGGACTATGGGTCCATAGCGTAGCTAGATGGTTGTCTTCTCCGCTTGTGCTATCATTGTTTAGATCTTCGAGCTGCCTAACATGATCAAGATCATCTATTTGTAATGCTACATGTTGTGTTTGTGGGATCCGATGAATCTAGAATATTATGTCAAGTTGATTATCAATCTATCATATATGTGTTGTTTATGTTCTTGCATGCTCTCCGTTGCTAGTAGAGGCTCCGGCCAAGTTGATACTTGTAACTCCAAGAGGGAGTATTTATGCTCGATAGTGGGTTCATGCCTCCATTGAATCTGGGACAGTGACAGAAAGTTCTAAGGTTGTGGATGTGTTGTTGCTACTAGGGATAAAACATCGATGCTTTGTCTAAGGATAGTTGTGTTGATTACATTACGCACCATACTTAATGCAATTATCTGTTGTTTACAACTTAATACCGGAGGGGTGCGGATGCTAACCCGAAGGTGGATTATTTAGGCATAGATGCATGCTGGATAGCGGTCTATGTACTTTGTCGTAATGCCGTGATTAAATCACATAGTAATCATCATTGGTATGTATTAAATCTTTATTTGTCAATTTCCCACCTGTAATTTTTTCACCCAGCATGCTAGTTATCTTATTGGAGAGACACCACTAGTGAACTATGGACCCCGGTCCATTCTTTTACATTTGAATACATTCTACTGCAATTATTGTTCTTACTGTTCTTTGCAAACAAACACCATTTTCCACTCGATACGCTTAATCCTTTGTTTTCAGCAAGCCGGAGATTGACAACCTCACCGTTACGTTGGGGCAAAGTATCTTGATTGTGTGCAGGTTCCACGTTGGCGCCGGTTTCACTGGTGTTGCGCCGCACTACACTCCTCCACCAACAACCTTCACGTGCTTCTTGGCTCCTACCGGTTCGATAACCTTGGTTTCTTTCGAGGGAAAACTTGCCGCTGCGCATCATACCTTTCTCTTGGGGTTCCCAACGGACGTGTACATCTACGCGCATCAAGCACTTTTTCTGGCGTCGTTGCCGGGGAGATCAAGACACGCTGCAAGGGGAGTCTCCACATCCAATCTCTTTACTTTCTTTTTGTCTTGCTTTACTTTACTTTATTTACTGTCTTGTTTGCTTCATATTAAAAACACAAAAAAATTAGTTACTTTACTTATTGTCTTATTTACCTGCTCTATACCAAAAACACAAAAAAATTAGTTACTCGTATTTATTTTATTTTATTTCATCATGCTTCATCCTAAGTTTACTTTGAAAGATATACCGGTAGGTAGTGGGTCTATCATTGGAAAAGATAATATAGAAGAATTTTTCACTCATGTTAGTAAGACTGAAGATTTTGAAGATAGATCCTTGGTAGAACTTGCTCCTGATTATGAAATTGCTACTGCCTCTTTAGTGCACATGTTGGAAGCTAGATTTGTTAATCTTAATCCCATGATGCAACATATGTTTCTTACACTTGGTATATGGAAGAAGGAGAAAAGAAAGATTTTATTCTAGAAACCCTTCTTAGAGAATTTGGTGATGTAGCTAGACAAGCTAGGAAAGTTTTTATTCGATATAAGATGTTAGGCTTGTGTACCAATTTTGCAAATATCCTTAAAAAAGGGAAAAGATAGGCTAAGATACACTAATAAAGTCAATTGTGAGGGGGAGATGAAAATATCAATACCTCATAAACTCATAGGAATGCATGAGGCATTAGAAAAGAATTTTGATTGGATTGTCCCTGAAAATTTATTTGATGAGGATAGTAAGCCTAAAGGTATTGAAAAGGGAGTTCCATACATAAATAAGATACAATGCATTGTTGAGAAAACTCCCAACTCCCGAAGTTATGATGTTGATGCTTCTTCTCTTGAAAATACTTGATTTGCACTTTCTGCGCCTAGCTGAAAGGCGTTAAAGAAAAGCACTTCTTGGGAGATAACCCATGTTTTATTTTATTTACTGTATTGTTGAGTCTTGGAAGTTGTTTACTACTGTAGCAACTCTCCTTATCATGTTTTTGTGCCAAGTAAAGTTTCTATGTTAAAGTTGATGCTAGATTTGATTGCTGCGAGAAACAGCATTGCTGTCTGTCACGAATTCGCGCAGAGCTCTCTGTAAAAAAATCAAAAAAATCTGAAAGTTTACGAGCGTGATTCTCAGATATGTACGCAACTTTCATTAGTTTTGAGGTTTTCCGTTTGAGCAAGTTAAGTGCCTGCAAAATTCGTCTTTAGGACTGTTCTGTTTTTGATAGATTCTGCCTTTATTTCGCATTGCCGCTTTTGCTATGTTGAATGAGTTTCTTTGTTACATTAACTTTCAGAAGCTTTGTGCAATGTCCAGAAGTGTTAAGAATGATTGTGTCACCTCTGAATGTGTGAATTTTTAATTATGCACTAACCCTCTAATGAGTTTGCTTGAAGTTTGGTGTGGAGGAAGTTTTCAAGGGTCAAGAGAAGAGGATGATATACTATGATCAAGAAGAGTGAAAGGTCTAAGCTTGGGGATGCCCTGGTTCATCCCTGCATATTTTAAGAAGACTCAAGCATCTAAGCTTGGGGATGCCCAAGGCATCCCCTTCTCCATCGACAACTTATCAGGTCACTTCTAGTGAAACTATATTTTTATTCCATCACATCTTATGTTCTTTACTTGGAGCGTCGGTTTGCTTTTATTTTTGTTTTGGTTTGAATAAAGTTGGATCCCACCATCCTTGTATTGGAGATATTACGCTCCGCTTTTTCATATGGAACACTTGTGTTCTTAATTGTGCTTTAATGTTCATGGCGAAGGCTGAAATTGCTTCGTTAAATTGCTATTTGGTTGGAATCAGAAAATGCTGCATATGGTTTGGTAACTTGGCAATTGTTTGAGCTCTCATATATCATGTTTAAGCTCTTGCATCATTTAGTTTAATCTATTAATGAAGAACTATCGTAGAACTTGTTTAATTTGGTTTGCATGATTGGTCTCTCTAAGTCTAGATATTTTCTGGTATAGTGTTTGAACAACAAGGAAGACAGTGTAGAGTCTTATAATGCTTGCAATATGTTCTTGTGTAAGTTTTGTTGTACCTGTTCATACTTGTGTTTGCTTCAAACAACCTTGCTAGCCCAAGCCTTGTACTGAGAGGAAATGCTTCTCGTGCATCCAAACACCTTGAGCCAAAACCCATGCCATTTGTGTCAACCATATCTACCTACTATGTGGTATTTTTCTGCCATTCCAAAGTAAATTACTTGAGTGCTACCTTTAAAATTTCATTACTTTTATCTTTGCAATATATAGCTCATGGGACAAATAGCTTAAAAACTATTGTGGTGATGAATATGTAGTTATGTGTCTTAGTTCTTATAAGTTGCTTGTTGAGCGGTAACCATGTTTCTGGGGACGCCATCAACTTTACCTTTGTTGGATATCATGTGAGATGCTATGCATGTTCGTCTTGTCCGAAGTAAGTGCGATTTCATGATCAAATGGTTTGAGTATGCATATGTTAGAGAAGAACATTGGGCAGCCAACTAAAGCCATGTATCATGGTGGAAGTTTCAGTTTGGACATACAACCTCAATCTCTTATGAGAATATTATCTGTTGTTGAATGCTTAAGCATTAAAAGAGGAGTCCATTATCTGTTGTCTATGTTGTCCCGGTATGGATGTCTAAGTTGAGAATAATCAAAAGCGAGAAATCCAATGCGTGCTTTCTCCTTAGACCTTTGTACAGCGGCATAGAGGTACCCCTTTGTGACACTTGGTTGAAACATATGTTATGCGATGATAATCCGTGTTTTCCGAGCTGATTAGGACAAGGTGCGAGCACTATTAGTACTCTATGCATGAGACTTGCAACTTGTAGGAAGTATTATGCATAGCACATATGAATTATTACTACCGTTGACAAAATTGTTTCTATGTTTTCAAAATAAAAAGCTCTAGCACAAAAATGGTAATCCATGCTTCCCTCTGCGAAGGGCCATTCTTTTACTTTATGTTGAGTCAGTTTACCCACTTCTTTCTATCTTAGAAGCAAACACTTGTGTTAACTGTGTGCATTGATTCTTACATGTTTACTTATTGCACCTGTTATATTACTCTATGTTGACAAATATCCATGAGATATACATGTTACAAGTTGAAAGCAATTGCTGAAACTTAATCATCCTTTGTGTTGCTTCAATTCATTCTACTAAGAATTTATTGCTTATGAGTTAGCTCTGATGCAAGTCTTTTTGATGCTTGTCTTGAAAGTACTATTCATGAAAAGTTTTGCTATATGATTCATTTGTTTAGTCATTATCTTTGCTAGCAATCTTTTGCTTCAGATCACTCCATTCATCTCATATGCTTTACAATAATGTTGATCAAGATTATGTTGGTAGCATGTCACTTCAGAAATTATTTGTGTTATCGTTTACCTACTCGAGGGCGAGTAGGAACTAAGCTTGGGGATGCTTGATACGTCTCAAACGTATCTATAATTTCTTATGTTCCATGCTACTTTTATGACAATTCTTGAATGTTTTATACATACTTTACATCATTATTATACATTTTCCGGCACTAACCTATTAACAAGACTAGATTTAGATGTGCGCCTTGGCGCACGGTCCCGTGGATTTCGAACCAATATTAACATGTGTTTTAGCTTTTACAAAATAAAGTCAATAGGTAGATATTAGGATAAGCAAACAAAATCACAAACGGAGTAGCACACACATATACACCCAATGAAATAGAGCTCGCCTTGGCTCACAGCCCTGATAAACAGATTATAAAACACTATATTAAGCCTATGCAGAAATCAAATGAAAGACTATCCGATGGGCAAAACAATATGTAAATTTTCATTAATACATGTCAGTGAAACAATATGTAAATCTTCATTGATACAACATGTCTTACTATGAACTAAAGTCAACAACCTATACACTGCTTGCTCGAAGGAAGTAGACTGGGACTTCTCCAATAGAATGATGTATATGACAGAGATAATGCCATGGCTTAAACCTAGTAAGAAAGGACCAAAGACCATATTATTAACTAATGGTAAAAGGTATCAGCCTTGCATGGTACATAAAGAACATTTATGCTTTCTTGTTTGTAATATGAGAAAGTAAATCATTTTTATGCATCATCCTGATTTAGTTTCAAGTCAGCTGTAGTAGCTACAGATGCTCACTCAAATCCTACTTTAGTTCGATAACATATTTTATTTCATAGGGTTCAATAGAATAATCTGTTAACTTGGGTTTCAGGTTTTGCATTAGCTTCTAAAAGTAAATTGGATAACAAAACCTGAGTTAATCTATTAGTTCAGCTAAATGCTACTGTTTGTAAAGAAATAACCTGCTAGTTAACTCATGTGGCTAAACCATTCATACATGTTATACTATTCAAAGTGAAGTATTACTTTGCTGTTCCAAACTACACAGTTCATAAGTAATGTGAATTGGTAACCTGGAGCTACAGGTACACGTACAGTACATGGCTTGTTAGTTCGGATGTCACACACTGAAAACTTCGCGCTACAATAAAACTACTCTAAACCTGAGTAGCCTGAAGGTTTCATGGCAGGGGTTCTACTTTGAGCCACCCAAAAAAGTAAGTGTTAAAGTAAGCTTTGTGAGCTGTTATTCAATTTAAAACAGTTAGTACTCTTTGATATATACTTAACCGTGACGATATAATTGCAGCATTGACATATAATAGCATCAGGACTCTGAATACCTCTATAATGAGCAGACCCATAACACCAAGGAAAGGGTGGTATACACAGAACCAATAGCAAGTGAGTACTGGTTCGTACCGAAAAAAGGGGCACAAAAATTAATCTATTCTCAAAATTAGTGATCACTTGGAAGCAATGATACTCAAATATCATGGTTTTGATGCTTAAAATGATTACTTCACCACACCAAACTAATGACTTCCATTAGACATAACAAAATAAATGGAAAAAGATTTTTTTTACATTCAAAATAAGGTGACATACAAACAATAAACATCTAGTCTAGAACAAAATTTATAAAAATGTAGACTTTGCAAGGTATTACTGATTTTGAACAACTTCAGTAGTGTATGTGTATCACTGATCATACAAAAATTTGGTCATCGTTGGCTCCGTGACTTCATTATAGTGTGCTGAGAAATTGCTGTTGTGTAGCATCAGACCATCTGTGTGTCTTAGCCTGGCCTGTTCGTGGATATAATGATATTATGTAACATCTTCCATTTCAGATATACTATTGTATTTGGTTTGTTGGTTATACCATTTATTATCCTCTTGAATAGTGCTCCTAAGCATATTTTCTACTATTTTCAGGTATATAATACACATCCTGTACCAGCTGTTCCATCTTCTCTATTTGGAGTAGGTGGTTTTGTTCCTCCTAGGCAGATGGCAGGGATGCTTTCCTATATGCTGCATCCTCATGGTATACCTCAATCTTTAGCCTCACCCAACTACGGTGTTCCTCAATTTGATACTTTTCAGCCTACAGTCCAATCGAGAATACACCGGCCCAATCAACAGGTAATTTATTACTCCTAAGCACTTGTTTGTTGTATCATAATTTACCAACAGCGATACTCTTACTAATTTGAAAATAAATTCAGGCTACTACAACTCCAGATTTAAGTCTTGGATGTGCAAGTTATGGACAAGTTGTGGAGTACCCATTTTGCTCTGTAGGTATTGTCTGGGACCTCCTTTTTCTCGTCCCTCACTCCCTTCTTAAGCTTTCTGAAGTTCTTTATCAAGGTTGCTTTTTGTTCACAAAGAAAACAAATGACCTCAGTTTATTATTGTTACAGACACCAGGAAAAAATCTACAACAGGAGAATGGTAGGCTGCACGAATCAAGTAAAATCAATAGAACAACCCTGGACATCAGATGATAAAAGTCAAATAGAAAGATACCATATGTATAAACTTAAAAGCGATGGATATACCACAGAATTTTAAGTGAAGCAATAATGAGAAGAAATCAACAAAATAATTAAGCTCTCAGCCTAGCAACATATAGCATCAGTCAGATATTTTCTTATTTGGACAAGCACGCCTCATGATGGCCACATACAGAGAATTGGAAGTTCAAACTTCCGGGATAGGTGCTACTGTAGTTTCAGAGATGCAAAATTTAAATCATTCAGTTTAGGAATTAGTTTAGAAGCTGTGCTGGCAGCTAGTATACTGGATAGCATAAATTTATCACAAGAACAAGCTTGGAAAGTTATTCATGCATTCTTACGTAAACTTCTACCAATATGTATTTACATATAGCTTGTGCTTTGGATTTTCTAGCTGCCATAAATAAAAGTTCAGAAAATTACTTCGTGTGACTCAACCTATATCACTGTATAAATGCACTAGGCAAGCTTTTTTTCATGTACTACTCATATACCTATGAGCATATACTCTAGCATTAATTTTCTTCAAGAACTCCTTCCCAGATATCTACATGGTGGTACAAAATCTGAGAAACTCATGATTTTATTGTAGGGCCCTTTATTGTAAGTATAAATCTGAGATGCAAGACATCCATGACACCCAATAGCATCAACCGAACATTTCTTGTTTGCAATGAGACTGGACTGAATACCGTGTGTCTGGGCATACATATTTAAAAACTGAGAAATAACGAAGAGATCTTTTGATACCCAAGGAAAATAGAACATGGACACATAATTTTCCTTCCCATTAAAAATCTGTTATCTTTTCTCTCACCCACAGATCAGAGACAACACACAGACAAGCAGATTAATACTTTTATTCAGAGAACATTACCTAGTTTGCTTCAGGATCTCAAACTCAAGTTCTTGTGGTAATGGTCTGAGCTATGGTATGCTCCAGCAACGGTCAACCCTGCGCTGCATGCCACAGCCGATGGATGGCCGTGGGATCCTCCTTCCTCCCCAACTCCTTGTGCTTCCTGGTGAACATGAATACTCTAAACACCTTCAACTGCTCACGATTATATTCTGTACATATTCAGCTGTGCACGTAAAGGGCGCAACAAAATAGAGAAAAACTGTATAAGAATAAAGCAGAGCACAAAGGAGAAGGCCCCATGCTATTTGTGATCCATGGGAAAGAATACCTGATCATGAAGTAAAGGAAGATCATTTTTTCTATATACTGCAACAGCGACCCCCGCACCGCTTATCTCTTGGGCATATATTATAGCCGTAACAAAAAATAGAAGTATCTGCTTAAAGTTTCATAGTCATTATTGAAATAATAACTGATTAGTATCTAATTAGCTAAGCTAAGGACATCACCAAGTATAAGAATGGGAGGCCAAGATTGGCAGCATGGTCATGAAGTTAATCTAAAATGTAGCATGCTTATTGTACAGATATTATGGTGAAGATACATTAAGCAGAAAGTCTGCAGACCACAACTCATAAGTGTAAACTTGGAAGATTTCCGCAATTAAAAACTGAATCATATACCCAAGCAGAACATCAGATTTCAGTTTTGCTGCCTAATTACATCGTAGTCCTGTGGCCTTTCTTGCCATTTAATTTAAGGAATGTGTACTTCCTTAGTTCAATAATCATGAATTATTCACCAGTAGCTAGGAAATCAGAGGTTATTGAGTATTTGGAAGTCACCTGAACTTTCCAACACCTCCTCTATATGATTAGGCATAATGCATGAGTTATTAAATGTGTTCCTCATGTTGTTTGAATCTTTAAACAGAAAGTAGAAATTTCTATTCATCTATCTGGACCGACAAAGCAGTACAAATATCACTAACTAAAAATATATGAAGTCAATTCTGGATCTAATTAAGCATTATGATAGAAAGTGTACAAAACAGTAGAAAATTGCATTACACTTTTTAGCACTGCAAGCTATACATCATGCCATGAGATTATCGGTCAAGGCAACACCAGTGATCAGTCACAACACATAGGTAATGTTTAACACTTGATTTAGTCGTCGCGAAGGTGCTCTCGCTGAGGTTGGCCCCGAAGCTCAACAGCCTAGTGAGCAAGAACCAGAATGCTTTTATCGGTGGCCGCAGCTTGCACGACAATTTCGTGCTTGTCCGACAGTCCATGCGCCTGTTGCATCATCTACGCGAGCCGAGAGTCATGCTGAAGCTAGATCTCGCCAAGGCTTTCGACACGCTATCCTGGGCGTTCCTATTCGAAGTGCTCCGGCGGTATGGTTTCGGCGACAAATTCCTGGACTGGATTGCGATCCTACTCTCTTCCGCAAGCACCGTGTCCTGCTGAATGGCTGCCCCGGGCCACCGATCTGGCACCGCCGAGGGTTGCGGCAAGGGGACCCCTTGTCACCGCAGCTCTTCGTGTTGGCTGTGGACACTCTTGGGAGGCTGGTCACGCACGCGGCCACTGTCGGAATCCTACAAGCCCTCCACCCGACCAAGACTATCCCGGTGGCATCCCTCTATGCCGATGACGTGGTCATGTTCTGCCACCCCACTGTCGCCGACGCCAACGCCGTCAAATCTATCTTACGCCTGTTCGGCAGAGCCTCCGGCCTACAAGTCAACTATGACAAGAGCGCGGCGACACTGCTGAACTGCGAGGAGGATGCGGCCACGGTGATCACCACGACCTTGGGCTGCCAGCTTGCAGTTTTGCCCTTGACCTATTTGGGCATTCCATTGACATTGCGGCGTCCTACCAGGGCCCAGTTCCTGCCCCTGGTGGCCAAGACAGCGGCTAAACTTCCAACTTGGAAGTCCAGGCTCATGGACAGATCGGGGCGGCTCACGCTCGTCAAAGCCGTTCTGGCTGCAATCCCCCTGCACCAGATCCTGGTTCTACAGCCGCCAAAGTGCATCATCAAGATGCTAGAGAAGATACAGCGTGGATTTCTTTGGGAGGGAAGAGCCGAGGCCAGCGGTGGACACTGCCACGTCAATTGGCGCACCGTAAGCCGACCAATCTCACTTGGAGGCCTCGGCGTCCATGATCTGGAGAGGACTGGGCTAGCGCTGCGCCTACGTTGGCTGTGGCTCAGTAAAACCGACCAAGACAGAGCCTGGAGCGGCCTAGACTTGCAATTCACCCAGCAAGAGCGCTGTTTGTTCTTCGCCTCCACCCACATGATCGCCGGCGACGGGCAGACCGGCAGATTCTGGGAGGACCGATGGATCGACGGCCGCTCTGTCAGTCAAATCGCACCAGAACTATATGCCTGCATCCCCAAGAGACGCCGGAAGGGAACATCGATCGCCGACGGTCTACTCGCGCACCGCTGGGCTCGTGACATCCATGGTGTCATCGGCATCCGCGAACTCGGCCAATACCTGCAGCTTTGGAGAAAGGTGGAGCAATACACACTCACCAATCAACTGGTTTGGCGTTGGAATGCTAGCGGAACATACTCCGCCAAGACCTGCTATTTGAGCATGTTCCAAGGATCCAAGAGCTGCGGTGCATGGAGACTGATTTGGAGAACCTGGGCGCCGCCGCGAGTAAAGTTCTTCCACTGGCTTGCTCACAAGGACCGATGTTGGACAGCAGAGCGGCTGCAGAGACACGGCCTACAACACCATCCCAGATGTCTCCTTTGCGATCAGGAACCAGAATCGATGCAACACCTGCTGCTAGCATGCCCCTTATCAAGGCATGTCTGGCATGACACCTTGGCATTGCTTAGACTCACCTGCAGGCCACCCGACAATGAACCCTCGCTCAGCGAATGGTGGATCTTGGCGAGGCAGGCAACTCCGAAGCAAATGCGCAAGGGTCTTGCCACCGTCACGCTGCTCATCCCCTGGCTCATTTGGAAACACCGAAACGCTTGCGTCTTCGAGGGAGAGAGACCTACGGTCCAGCGCGTGTGTGAGCAGTTTAGAGTAGAAGCGACGCTTTGGGCGAGGACCGGCGCGACTGGCCTTCGCGATATCCTACCCACAGACTGGGATGTACACTGAATTCTGGCATCTGTAAGCCACCTAAGCCACCCTGGTGGCTAACATCTGTAACCAACTCTTCTTTGCAATGAAATGAAACGCAGTGTCATTGCGTTTTCTCGAAAAAAAAGAAAACAGCCATAGCGCTAAAAACCTTTTGTATTGAGTAATTTTGACAAAGCACACTGAGCCGTTCATGAAGAATATTTTCTATAGCTTGATAAATATTTGACTTACTAAGTCACCAAACACATAAACTGCAATTATTTGTAGCCGAGCCATGCCAATCTTGAGCTTTTTTGTAGGCAGGTAATGCAAATTTACCTGGGACTAAAAAATATAGTGCGTAGATAATATCATCAACTGAACTGATGGAAGCTTACATGGGCACAAAAACTGCATTGTCAATTTAGCAATTTTTTTGTTAATGATAGTTCAAAGCCATTATGTAGCAAGAACAAAATTGCACTGTTAATCAGTAAGTGGGCAATAGTATAGCCAAAGAACAAAACGTTGATGCAATAGATAAATGCCTCGTTCCTAAATTCTTAGGAAAGCACCTTATTCTGGGTGGCAGGAAAAATACACCTATTGTATGAAACATGAAAACAGAAAGGATAAATAGATATTGAACTGAAGTTACTAAATAGTTCTACTGAGGGAAAATAACACTTAAGGCATATCATCAAACATTCCTCTAAAAGAATGTCATGCAGAAAAACAGTGCTTCAACCACAATACTCAATTCAAATATAGTGCAACCCCAGCGACGACAACAATGGCAAGGGTGCCGAACTGGGTGAGCGAGCAGCCGTACCAGAGCCCAACGACCTACATCAGGGGAAAAATGTTTAGGGAGCAGAACCAATGCGAGCTAACCAAGAGCATCCGAAGTGTCCAACCATGAGAAATATTCTAGCTAGTCTAACAAGAATCCAAACATCAGTTAGTAAAGTGGAGCTCATTCAAATGGCATCACGGCTTGTTGCGAGCTATTTCAATTTAATGTACTACACTTGTTTACCAGAACTCAACACTGAAATTCTAGCAGAGAGGAGACTCAAGGCCAACACGTATTTTCTGAATCCATGAAAGAATATGTGAAGAAATAATAGTTAAAGACATACGTTGTTGCCTTTCCAGACTTGTAGACCCTCGACAGCTTGGCCAAGCAAGAAGATAATAAATCCACCACTCGCACCCAGCCAGCCATGGTACTCCTCCATCGTCTCTACTGGGAATAACTCTTATTATCTCTCCACCACCTCTCCCTCTCCTGAGTTGATTTTCTCCACAAAAAAAAGATTTGCAGAAAAGGATGTATGTCCTAGGACTAAATCAAACAGAGCAGATTGCCTCCATTGAAATTTACACAAACATCTTACACACACCTGCAACCTCCTGTGTGCAGGATGAAGACGGTGGAGCTCGGCACGACAATGTCGAGGACAACAGCAGCGTCTCCCTGCAGCCCGGTCGCCAAGGGAAGAGGACGCCTGCCTCGTCCTCTGTCCTTCTGCCTCATGTGTGCCGGCGAAGAAGGACGAGGATGGTGGTGCTGCGGAGGGGGAGGAGACCGCACGGCTGGGGCTGGCGGCGGCTCGAGGCGGCGGCTTGGGGAGCGTGGGAGCGGGACTGGAGGGACTTCCAGGAGCCGATCTTCTGCTCCCCCTCGCTTCGTCCTCCACCTATCCTCCTCAACGTTTTTGCTGCCGCATCAGCCGCCATGCCTATGGCGTGCTACTACTGCTGCGTGCAGAAGGAAGAGGGAAATGGTTGGAGGAGGAGCTCTACCAGGCAGCGGGGAGGAGCACACCAAGGCGTCGGAGAAATCTGTGACGACGCGATTGGGGAGGAGGTGAGCTGGGATTGGGGAGGGGAACGAGCCATGCGATTGGGGAGGAGCAAGCACGCGTAGGGATTGGGGGCCGGCGGCTAGGGTTTCTACCATTTGTTCTCCCTTTTTATACGGCACGGTGAAAAAATGAATGATCCAGATTTGTTGGAGGTAAAATCAATGGCCACTCAAACCTGATTTACCAGGGTGCCCCATGGGGGTGCATCAATTATACCTTTAGATGCCGAAGTGCCAGTTGCTGTTTTCTGCTGTTTTTGGTTTCAGAAATCCTACAAAGGAAATATTCTCGGAATTGGACGAATTCAGCGCCCAGGGTCCTATTTTTCCACGAAGCTTCCAGAAGACCGAGGGGGGAAAGGAAGTGGTGCCACGGGGCGCCGCGGCCAAGAGGGGGCCCGCGTGGCCCTAGCGTGTGGGGCCCCCGTGACCCCTTCGACTCCGCCCTTCCGCCTACTTAAAGCCTTCGTCGTGAAACCCTCTGTACCGAAAGCCACGATACGGAAAACCTTCGCCGCCGCTGCCAATCCCATCTCGGGGATTCAGGAGATCGCCTCGGCACCCTGCCGGAGAGGGGAATCATCACGGAGGGGCTCTACATCATCATGCCCGCCTCCGGATTGATGCGTGAGTAGTTCATCCTTGGACTATGGGTCCATAGCAGTAGCTAGATGGTTGTCTTCTCCGCTTGTGCTATCATTGTTTAGATCTTGTGAGCTGCCTAACATGATCAAGATCATCTATTTGTAATGCTACATGTTGTGGTGGGATCCGATGAATCTAGAATATTATGTCAAGTTGATTATCAATCTATCATATATGTGTTGTTTATGTTCTTGCATGCTCTCCGTTGCTAGTAGAGGCTGGCCAAGTTGATACTTGTAACTCCAAGAGGGAGTATTTATGCTCGATAGTGGGTTCATGCCTCCATTGAATCTGGGACAGTGACAGAAAGTTCTAAGGTTGTGGATATGCTGTTGCTACTAGGGATAAAACATCGATGCTTTGTCTAAGGATATTTGTGTTGATTACATTACGCACCATACTTAATGCAATTATCTGTTGTTTACAACTTAATACTGGAGGGGGTGGATGCTAACCCGAAGGTGGATTATTTAGGCATAGATGCATGCCGGATAGCGGTCTATGTACTTTGTCGTAATGCCCTGATTAAATCACATAGTAATCATCATTGGTATGTATTGAATCTTTATTTGTCAATTGCCCACCTGTAATTTGTTCACCCATCATGCTAGTTATCTTATTGGAGAGACACCACTAGTGAACTGTGGACCCCTGTCCATTCTTTTACATCTGAATACATTCTACTGCAATTATTGTTCTTTACTGTTCTTTGCAAACAAACACCATTTTCCACTCGATACGCTTAATCCTTTGTTTTCAGCAAGCCGGTGAGATTGACAACCTCTGTTACGTTGGGGCAAAGTATCTTGATTGTGTTGTGCAGGTTCCACGTTGACGCCGTTTCCCGGTGTTGCGACGCACTACACTCCTCCACCAACAACCTTCACGTGCTTCTTGGCTCCTACTTGTTCGATAACCTTGGTTTCTTTCTGAGGGAAAACTTGCCGCTGTGCGCATCATACCTTCCTCTTGGGGTTCCCAACGGACGTGTACATCTACGCGCATCAAGGTTGTAGCCTCAAATTTGCACGAAATTAGACTGAAATAAGTTCATCACACTTTGCACATGGTACGGCGCAAAGTGGAATCCATAAGGACCACAACAAGGCCTGAACAACAATAAAAATTCCAAAAGTAGGCCAAGGTGTTGGGCACATGGCGCGACGATCAGGCATCTCGCGCACAGATTTCGGTGCGCCTCTTCATGAACCAGGTCCTGGTGTCATCGTCGACACTGCTCAAGTCGGCTAGCATGATCCTTGTGTCATCTACACGGGTCTTGGCCTCGGCGTCCATCCTCCTGGCCTCGGAGTCACGCAATTTAGTCTCGACGTCCATCCTTTGGACCTCAATGACCTCTTTCGTGAGGTTGAGGTAGATGACAGCTGCAGCCTCTTTTTCCAGACGCCTCTTCTCGTCCCTAGTAGCCAGACGGCATGATTTTCGGCCATCATATTCTCCAGGCTCTGGGTGAATGCAATGGCCTGTGCCTCCCGGGCTAGATCGGCCTTGGTAGCCTTATGGCCTCGGGGACGAGGTGGAAGGGCTTGACGGCCATGATCATCGTCTTCGCCGTCGAGGTTGACCGTTGTCCCATTCTTCACAGCTTCATCGTAGGCCGCAAAGCTTGTCTTCCACTTTTTCGTGTCCTTGAGCTTGTCCCAGCAATGGACCATATGGAAGCCCTTCGTATGCACTGCCTTGAACCTCTCCAAGGCCAGGGATACCTGGCAATCACGTCAACGCCGGCAATGATGTACATAGAATGATGTAAATAGAATAGAATGATGATGGTTGTATCTTGTTTACCACTGAAATGACGCCAGCGCCGCTTACGGGGTGCCTCTTAGTATGTTCGACGGCCGAGCATAACTTGTTTGTCTCTTGTTTGATGTAGTTTCATCTTTTTCTGTGGGACTCTTCCGTGCGAGGGCTTGGGATGTGGTAGGGCGGGTGCACTTGGTCTCGTTGTACTCCTGCATGAACTTGACCCAATACACCTTTCCCTTTTGTTGGGCGCCATTAATACAGTCATGGCTTGTTGCCAGCCACGCGTTGCATAAACACTTGTCCTCGTCGTCGATGAATCCTTGTGTCCTGTGGCTCTCCCCCTTCTTCTTGCTTGCATTGTCCGTGGTGAGGACAGGCTATGTTGGCGCGTCCTCAAAGTCGTCGACGCACACTGGTGTTGGCTGCGTGGGCTGGGTGGAGAACAACCGTGCGCCATCGATGTCCTCCACATCTTGCGTCGGTGCCCACTCATCATGCGGGCCTGTCCCGGCCCGGTCGTCGCCAATGAAGCCGCCGCCGAAGATCATGGTCTCGATGTCTGCCTCATTCCGGTCCTTCCGATAGGCCTACGAATGACCGGACGTCGGACGCATGATACACGGCAGTCGCGCACATTGAGAGAGCTCACGTACCGGGTCGTCCATCGTCGGGGCAGGCGATGCCATTTCGTCGAACAGGATGCGGGGCACCGGCATGCTCTCCTCCGGCAGCCGGCGCGTCTTGTGTGTCGCGCCCGGACACGAGTCACCGCTTCTTGGCGTCTGGTTGAGGTCGGGAACCGCCGCCCCATTGAACTGCACCGGCGGCACGCCGGAGGCGAACCGCGACGCCGCTTAGACCTGCAAGGGAGCGGGAGTTCCATGACGCAGCTGGGACTTACCGAGCTCACCGACGAGGCCGGAGGAGCGACGCCGGCGATCCTCTCGCTTGACGAGCATGTAGCCCTCCGCTAAGCTCGGATGGAGGCCTACTTGCGCGACGCCGGCTTTCACCGCACGCCACGCCCCGGCGGTGGCCGCTGCATTCCTCTCTTTTCAGGTTCCTTCGCCAACCGCGACGCTTCGCGGCCTCGACGCATTTCTCCTCCTTGGACAACACCTTCTTTTGCGGCCTTCGGCTTTGCGTCCCGACCGCCGGTGGCGGCCCGCTTTGCTTCCGCCGGAACTGCAGCCTCCATTGTGGCTATGGTCGTGGCTACGAGGGAGTGTGGGGCGACGGCAGGTGCCAGGGTTTCCTCGGCATCTATCGTGGTGGCTGCGGCAGCGAGGACATGCATCGCTTCTGGACTGCTCGCGCCGGTCTACTTTAATTTTTCGCGCAGGAAATGGCCACTGACGGGAATAATATCGGCATTTCTGCCACTAACGCGTGGGTCCTACATCATTTTCGGCGGACCTCGCCCCCAACTTTAGTACAGTCACACTATTGCTCGTTCGTTGTCGCTTGTAATTTGTAAAGCTGTGGACGCCATCAGCAGAGTAGCAGACCAGTGAGCACCGGGATTTCAGAGCCCATGACCACCACGATGAGCAGCATGGTCCAGCTCGATCCATGGCCCGCCGATCGTTTCACCACCGGCGTCGCCTCGTCGGCGTGCGCGAGGAAAAGCTGCCGCGTGCTGCAAAGTCAGTTTTTTTTTTTGTTTCCCAAATGAAACCTACTCATCCTCTCATCCCTCCGCTCGCCGGTATTCCCTGGGCCGACGCCATTGTCCATGAAGACGTCAGGGGCAGAGAGTCGACCGGGCGACAAATGGGCACTGCTGACACGTCGATCCGTCAGGATAATGAGCATCTGTTGACAAAGTTCCTCGCCTTGGATCTCATCTCAACCATAAGTTAATAAATTAAATTGGGGGCACGTATGCATGCCCCTCGACGGAGACTCCTTCAACGAAAATACAGTTCCTAGTCCACTCGTCCAGTCCATTCCGGCGTCTCGCACCCCGCCTAGCCGCCACTTCCCGCCTCGCTGTGCTGGATCGCGACACCCAACCAGCTTTATAAACATCTTCTTGCCTCCCCACTGCCGATGCCACACTCTACCGATCGAGCTCAACATGGCACGTTCCTCCAATCTCGTCGTTTCCACCGCCACCGCTCTGCTCCTCCTCCTGTCGACGTACTCCTGCCGCGCGGCGACCAGCAGCAGCAAGAACCCGACCGCCGTGGTGCTGCCGGTGCGCAAGGACGGCGCGACGTTGCAGTACCTGACCGGGTTCCGGCAGCGCACGCCGCAGACGCCCGTGACGGCGGTGCTCGATCTGGGCGGCGCCACGCTCTGGGTGGACTGCGACCCCGGGTCGTACGCGTCCTCCTCCTACGCCCACGTGCCGTGCGCGTCCAAGCCGTGCCGCCTGGCCCGCACGGGCACGGCCGCCTGCGCCACCAGCTGCGTCGGCGCGCCGTCGCCCGGGTGCCTGAACGACACCTGCAGCGGGTTCCCGGAGAACACCGTCACCCGCGTCGCCACCGGCGGCAACCTCATCACCGACGTGCTGTCCGTGCCCACCACCTTCCGCCCGATGCCAGGGCCGCTCGCCACCGCGCCGGCGTTCCTGTTCGCCTGCGGCGCCAAGTTCCTCACCGAGGGCGTTTTCTCAACAATGCATTGTATCTAGAGAAGAAGCATCAACATTATTACCAGGGGAGTTGGGAGTTTTCTCAACAATGCATTGTATCTTGTCTATGTAAGTAACTCCTCTTTCGTTGCTCTTAGGCTTACTAGCCTCATCAAACAAATTTTCAGGAACAAGCCAAGCATAGTTATTTTCTAAACCTTCATGCATCCCTAGGAACTTACTAGGTATTGGTACTTTAATCTACCCCTTACCATTGATATTATTAGTGTACTTTAATCTATCCATGTCCATCTTTTTAAGTGTTTTTGCAAAATCGGTATAAAAGCCAAGCCTCTTATGCTTAATAAAATCTTTTCTAGCTTCTTTAGCTACATCACCAAATTCTCTAAGAAGGACATCTAAAATAAAATCCCTCTTTTCTCCCATTTCCATATCAGAGAGTGTAACAAACATATGTTGCATTATTGGATTAAGATTAACAAATCTAGCTTCCAACATGTGCACTAAAGAGGCAGTAGCAATTTCATAATTAGGAGCAAGTTCTACCAAGGATCTATCTTCAAAATCTTCAACTATACTAACATGAGTGAAAAATTCTTCTATATTATCTCTTCCAATGATAGACCCTTGCCCTACCGGTATATCTTTCAGAGTGAACTTAGGAGGAAGCATGATGAAATAAACAAAAGGTAAATAAAGTAAATGCAAGTAACTGATTTTTTTATGTTTTTGATATAAAGCAAGTAAACAAGACAGAAAGTAAAGCAACTAATTTTTGTGTGTTTTCGATATAAAGCAAACAAGACAAAAAATAAAATAAAGTAAAGCAAGACAATAAACAAACTAAAGAGATTGGATGTGGAAGACTCCCCTTGCAGCGTGTCTTGATCTCCCCGGCAACGGTGCCAGAAAAAGAGCTTGATAACGCGTGAAGCACACGTCCGTTGGGAACCCAAGAGAAAGGTGTGATGCGTACAGCAGCAAGTTTTCCCTCGCAAGAAACCAAGGTTATCGAACCGTAGGAGATGAAGGCCACGTGAAGGTTGTTGGTGGAGGAGCGCAAGGCGGCGCAACACCGTGATTCTCGGCGCCTAACGTGGAACCTACACAACACAATCACGACTTTGCCCCAACTTAACAGTGAGGTTGTCAATCTTACCGGCTTGCTAAAAACAAATGATTAAACGTATGCTGTGGAGAATGATGTTTTTTGCGAAGAACAACAGAGAACAGACATTGCAGTAGATTGTATTTCAGATGTAAAAGAATGGACCGGGATCCACAGTTCACTAGTGGTGTCTCTCCAATAAGATAAATAACATGCTGGGTGAACAAATTACAGTGGGCAATTGACAAATAAAGATTTCAATACATATCATGATGATCACTATGAGATTTAATCGGGCATTACGACAAAGAACATAGACCGCCATCCAACAGATGCATCTATGACTAAAAAGTCCACCTTCAGGTTAGCATCTCCGCACCCCTTCCCAATATTAAGTTGCAAACAACAGACAATTACATTAAGTATGGTGCGTAATGTAATCAACACAAATATCCTTAGACAAAGCATTGATGTTTTATCCCTAGTGGCAACAGCACATCCATAACCTTAGAACTTTCCCCACATCGTCCGCATTCAATGGAGGCATGAACCTAATTATCGAGCATAAATACTCCCTCTTGGAGTTACAAGTATCAACTTGGCCGGAGCCTCTACTAGCAACGGAGAGCATGCAAGAACATAAACAACACATATATGATAGATCAATAATCAACTTGACATAGTATTCCATATTCATCGGATCCCACCAAACACAACATGTAGCATTACAAATAGATGATCTTGATCATGTTAGGCAGCTCACAAGATCTAAACATGATAGCACAAGAGGAGAAGACAACCATCTAGCTACCGCTATGGACCCATAGTCCAAGGATGAACTACTCACGCATCAGTCCGGAGGCGGGCATGGTGATGTAGAGCCCTCCCGGTGATGATTCTCCCGGCAGGGTGCCGAGGCGATCTCTAGAATCCCCCGAGATGGGATTGGCGGCGGCGTCTTCCGGAACTTTTCCGTATCGTGGCTCTCGGTACTAGGCTTTCGTGACCGAGCCTAAGCAGGCGGAAGGGCAGTGTGCACCGAGGGCCCACCCCATAGGGTCGCCAGGCCCTCCTTGGCCGCGCCGCCCTATGGTGGCGGCTCCTCGTGGCCCACTTTTATCGGTCTTCTGGAAGCTCCGTGGAAAAATAAGACCGTGGGCTTTTGTTTCGTCCAATTCCGAGAATATTTCTTGTATAGGATTTCTGAAACTAAAAACAGCACAAAACAGGAACTGGCGCTTCGGCATCTTGTTAATAGGTTACTGCCGGAAAATGCATCAAAACATCAAAAAGTATGAACAAAACATGTAGGTATTGTCATAAAACTAGCATGGAACATAAGAAATTATAGATACGTTGGAGACATATCAGTGGCGGCGTCTCTGGAACTTTTCTCGTATCGTGGCCTCGCACTAGATTTGCGACTCGAAGGAATAAACAGACGCGGGCAGCGGGCCGTCCTCGAGGGCCCACCATACAGGCTTCTGGCCACAAGCCGCGGCCGCCCTATGGTGTGGCCGCCTCGCGTCCCCTCTCTCCTCTTCGTTCTAAGGCTCCGTGGAAATAAGACCGTGGGCTTTTGTTTCGTCCAATTCCGAGAATATTTGTAAACTAACTTTTCTGAAATCAAAAACAGCAGAAAACAAGAACTCGGCACAAGCATCTTGTTAATAGGTTAGTCCCGAAATGCATAAAAATATTATAAAGTATGACTAAAACATGTTGGTATTGTCATAAAACTAGCATGGAACATAAGAAATTATAGATACGTTGGAGACGTATCAATGCGTCGCCAAAAGGAGAACAGAGCACGAGCCGGCTTCGAGGTGGTGGTAGCGCGCGAACTTCTCTCAGCCGATGTGGAGGTACATCTTGCCGCGTGCGTCGTAGATCACGTCGATGATCCAGCGGTGCAGGCGGTGCCATTTCGTCGAATAGGATGCGAGGCACCGACATGCTCTCCTCCTGGAATGGCGCGTCTTGTGTGTCGCGCTCGGACACGAGTCACCGCTTTCTAGGCATCCGGTTGAGGCCGGTAACCGCCGCCCATTGAATCGCACCGGCGGCACGCCGAGGCGAACCGTGATGCGGTGGACCCGCAAGGGAGCGGGAGTTCCATGACGCAGTTGAGAACTTACCGAGCTCACCGACGAGGCCGAAGGAGCGACGCCGATGATCCCCTCTCGCTTGACGACCTCCGCTAAGCTCGGATGGAGGCCCACTTGCGCGACGCCGGCTTTCACTTGCATCCGCCACGCCCGCCGGCGGCGGCCGCCGCATTCCTCTCCTTCGTGTTCCCGCCAACCGCGACGCCGCGGCCCTCGACGCATTTTTCCTCCTTCGACAGCACCTTCTTTGCGGCCTCGGCTTTGCGTCCTGCGCTGGTGGCGCCCGCTTTGCTTCCGCCGGAGCTGCGCCTCCATTGTGGCTATGGTCGTGGGCGGGGGGAGTGTAAGCGGCGGCGGGTGCGAGGGTTTCCTCGGCATCCATCGTGGTGGCTGCGGCTGCAGGACGTCCATCGCTTCTGGACTGCTCGCGCCAGTCTATTTTGATTTTTCGCGCGGGAAATTGCCACTGGCGGGAATAATATCGGCCTACATGTCACTGACGTGCGGGTCCTAGTCATTTTCGGCGGACCTCGCCCCCAACTTGAGTACAGTCACACTATTGCTCGTTCGTTGTCGCTTGTAATTTGTAAATCTGTAGACGCAATTAGCAGAGTAGCAGACCAGTGAGCACCGGGATTTCAGAGCCCACGACCACCACGATGAGCAGCATGGTCCAGCTCGATCCATGGCCCGCCGATCGTTTCACCACCGGCGTCGCCTCGTCGGCGTGCGAGGAAAAGCTGCTGCGTGCTCCCGCGTGCTGCAAGGTCAGCTTTTTTGCTTCCCAAATGAAACCTACTCCTCCTCCCGTGTTTTCATCCTCCGCTCGCCGGTATTCCCTGGGCCGACGCCCGACGCCATTGTCCATGAAGACGACTCGTCAGGGGCAGAGAGTCGACCGGGCGACAAATGGGCACTGCTGACACGTTGATCCGTCAGGAAATGAGCATCTGCTGACAAAGTTCCTCGCCTTGGATCTCATCTCAACCATAAATTAAGAAATTAAATTGGGGGCACGTATGCATGCCCCTCGACGGCGACTCGTTCAACGAAAATACAGTTCCTAGTCCACTCGTCCAGTCCATTCCGGCGTCTCGCACGCACCCCGCCTGGCCGCCACTTCCCCGCTTCGCTGTGCTGGATCGCGACAGACAACCAGCGCTATAAACATCTTCTTGCCTCCCCGCTGCCGATGCCACACTCCACCAAGCAACATGGCACGTTCGTCCCATATCGTCGTTTCCACCGCCACCGCTCTGCTCCTCCTCCTGTCGACGTACTCCTGCCGCGCGGCGAGCAGCAGCGGCAAGAACCCGACCGCCGTAGCTGCCGGTGCGCAAGGACGACGACGTTGCAGTACCTGACCAGCTTCCGGCAGCGCACCTGCAGACGCCCGTGACGGCGGTGCTCGACCTGGGCGGCGCCACGCTCTGGGTGGATCATGACGCCGGGTCGTACGTCTCTCCTCCTACGTCGCGTGCCGTGCGCGTCCAAGCCGTGCCGCCTGACAGCGCACGGGCCGCCTGCGCCACCAGCTGCCGGCGCGCCGTCGCCCGGGTGCCTGAACGACACCTGCAGCGGGTTCCTGGAGAACACCGTCACGCGGCGTCGCCACCGGCGGCAACTCATCACCGACGTGCTGTCCTGTGCCCACCACCTTCCGGCCCGATGCCGGGGCCGCTCGCCGCCGCGCCGGCGTTCCTGCTCGCCTGCGGCGCCAAGTTCCTCACCGAGGGTCTTCGCGCCGGGCGCCGCCGGCATGGCGTCGCTCAGCCGCGCGGTTCGCGCTCCCGACGCGCTCGCCGCCACGTTCCGCTTCCTGCCCAAGTTCGCTCTCCGCTCCTCCTGTCGACCACCTCCGCCGGGGTCGTCGCCTTCGGGGACGCGCCCTACGCGTTCCAGCCCGGGGGTGGACCTCTCCGCCGGCTCGCTCCTCTACACGCCCCTCCTCGTCAACAACGTGAGCACCGCGGGGGTGTCCGCGCGGGGGACAAGTCGACCGAGCACTTCATCGGCGTGACGGCCATCAAGGTGAACGGCCGCGCCGTGGCTGCCCAACGCCACGCTGCTGGGAATCGACAAGCAGGGCGTGGGGAGGCACCAAGCCGGAGCACGGTGGCGCCCTACACCGTGCTGGAGACCTCCATCCACAGGGCGGTCACCGACGTTCGGCGGCGGAGACGGCCATGATCCCCCTCGCGTGGCCGCTGTGGCGCCGTTCAGGCTCTGCTACGACGGGAGCAGCAGGGGGAGTGACCCGCGTCGGCCCGGCCGTGCCCACCGTGGAGCTGGTGCCAGACGAGGCTACGGCTGGGTAGTTCGGGGCCACCCGGATGGTGGCTGCCAACAAGGGCGGCGCGCTCTGCCTCGGCGTGGTGGACGGCGGCCGCCCCCGCGGACGTCGGTGGTAGTCGGCGGCCACATGATGGAGGACAACCTGCTGGAGTTGACCTGCAACGTGTCGCGCCTCGGGTTCAGCCTGTCCCTGCTCTTCCGGCAGACCACTTGCAACAACTTCCGCCTTCGGTAGGAGTGGCTGTCTGCACCATGTACGTCCGTCAGTCTGTAGGGACAGAAGATGAAGATTTGATTTGCGTCGTTCAGAATTCAACCGAAGTTTGTTTGCGTATTTCCCCCTTTGGGTTTAGACTGTTTGAATAATCAATAAGTTTATGTGGCAGCTAAATGCTAATGCACAGTCAACTCAAACACAAGATTTGCTCTGGTATTACACGTTCAGGTCATTACAATTGACTTGCACTGAAGTTGGGCGAGGACTGTGTAAGGTGAGATCCCGGTGGGATTTCACTGTCTATTTTGACTTCTCTAGTTTAAATTTTGGTGTCAAAATTTACACTACAAAAAGCGAAATCCACTACAAGTGGGATTTAGATGGGATCCCACTTGACACCCTACGGCGAGGTTGCAATATGCCGGTCTAATTCGTCCGGGAGTCCCTCGCGGGCGACGACCAGGCGAACCCTAGCCCCCCTCACCTCCACACCTCCTCCTCCGCCGGCGGCGAGGGCCGCATGGCAAATCCCGCGCGGATGCCACGACGCATGACCTCTCCTTTCCTCGCCACGTGGGCGCCTGCCAGCGGCGCAGCTGACGACGACGGCTCCTAGGGCCTTTCAGCCTGCTCCACGGCGACAAGTGAGGTGGCTCGACTGCTGTGCCTGGGGGCTGAGAGGGCGTGGCTGGATGCCACGCAAGGCGAGGCGACGATGGAAGGCATGCGAGGGAGATGCTTGGTGGCGGCGCCGCCAAAGTTGGGGCTAGCAGCCCGTATCCGGCCTGACGGCCTCATCCTTGACCAGGAGGGCCTGGATGCACCAACGCCAATGTGAGCCCTCCCATGATGCACCACAACAAGCCGGCACCGATCCGTGCCAAAGGGCCCAGCCTCCAAAGAGAGCCTCCTGGTGCCGTTGCCCACAAGGTTCCTCCTACGTCCGAGAAGGGGCGGAGGTGATGCTCAGCCGTTGTGCGCCGGCGAGTCTGGCCGGGATGCCGACGACCTGACCGGCTTGACCGCGACGTGTCAAGGCTGGGGCGTGAATCTGCCGTCGACCATGTCCCCCGGCCGTGGTAGGGGTGCTTCTTTGCGTGGTGTGCGGTCTCGCCGAGGCCATCTCTGCGAGGAGCGAGGCTGGCGACGCCGTTCATGGCATATGGCCATACATGGCGGTTCTGGTGGCTTTGGTGGGTCCGGCATGAAGTCGAGAATGGATGGCTACGGCGGCTCAGGTGTAGCAGTCACAATGGCCAGCTATGTGGTTTGATCGTGACCGGCAAAGCACGTGCCTGACCTAGGCCTTCGGCCATGCCATCGTCCGGGACGCGTGCCTTGGTCGCGGTGGGTGGATCCCCTCCCCTAGGTTACCATGTGCTTTGACGTTGCATGTTATGGTGCCGTCATATCCTGCCCGTTTCGCGTTGCGGTGTGATGATCAAGGCATGGGCTCGAGTTCGTGGGGGTGCCGAGGCGGCGGCCCCGGAAGGTGGACCGCGCGGGTGGCTCTACCGCGGGCAACGTGCCGATGGTGGTGGTCTCTGCCTTCGGTCATGGGGATGGAAGCAGGGAGCGGACAATGGGGAATCCTAGTGTTGGCGACGCTTCGGCTTTGGCAACTCTCAGATCATGTTTCGGAAGGCTAACTTTGGGATAGGATTCGCTGAGTTTTGGGGCGGTGCGACATTTCTCGGAAACTCAGCGTTTCTGAGCTAATGGCGTAATGCTTTGTGGTATCAGAATCCTCTGGGGGTGTCGTTGTGTGTCTCGCTCATGCTCCGATTGATCTAAACCACAAGTGAACAACGGGGTTGCCTTTGGTCCGATACTCCAACATGTCCAGCAATGACAGATTAGAAATCCCCTACGCTTCGACACCGAAATTCAGTCACCACAAGTGATTCATCCTTTTTTTTTTTTGAACATTCTATATATTAGACAAGCAAGTCACCATTAAAAACTCCTCTGCCCCCTTCAAAATTTCGGAAGGAAAAGAGTGCGTCAAGAATCCCGCTTCGTCCCCAATCAAAGGTTACATCCTCCAACCAATGTGGATACAAGAAAAGGCGGTTCTCAAGCCAAAAATTACAATTTGGATCTTCTACCGATCTAGCTATTTGATGAGCCGCTTTGTTTTCTTCCTTGAACAAAGGTGGGATATAGATACTTCATTGAAGCCAACCATCATAGTCCCGCACCTATCCAAGTAGGCCACGCCAATAATCCTATTCTCAAGAGGGAAATTATACGTACTGACCACATCTGCATACCTGCCTCGACAATCATATTGTTACGCCCAATGCGTTTCAGGCCAAACGTAGCCCATCCCTTACCGCTGAGCCTGCAGAGTAACATCGATGACCCCTTCTATTTCTACTTCCGCAAGCTGCCAGGAACCGACCATAGTCTCTCGATAATACACCCCGCGTGGAGGCCCTTCTCGTCGCCAGATCATCCATGATCGTATTTAATTTGACTTACTCTCCGGTTTAGTCCAGCCTTTTTGATTCCATTTCTATTTACTCTTGCCTCTAAGCATAGCCTCGTCACCATTGCCTTTATGGATGTTTATCTCCGCTTGGGAGGCGCTTCACCCTTTTATGCTTCAATTCTCTGCCACCAGATGAACCAGGTTGCCGTGGCTATCACTTCTCTCTGCCTGAGTACCTCCAACTTGTCTGGCAGCCTAGTTGCTTGGATCGGAGCAACGTCTCCAAGATGACACTACTGCATCGATCCCGCTGCCCGCCGCTGAATAGTATGCCATATACCCGTAGCCTCCCATATTTCCTTCGTCTCGATCACACTTGAAAATCATATGAGCAATGTCTTCCGCTCCCCCATTCGCAAACCTAGCATTGTCCGTATCCACCAAGATGTCTATTTGCTACTATTAAGGCTACCCGATGATCCCATGTAGAGCTCTCCAGGTAAATATTTTCACCTTGGCTTGCATCATGGCTTCCAACAAATATCCCATACCGGGTTTATTTCAGAATTTCCGACTTCATCTCTTCTCCTCGCTCTACTTCCGTATCGGGGTGTTGCCATTCCATATGATATGCTGATTTTACCGAGAACATTCCATTCTTTGTACCGAGCTGTGCTATAGAATCCTCCTTCCGCTGGTGACAGTGGAATAGCTTGGAATTCTCCTTACATCTATCTAGAAGATATCTCAACAGATTTGCTCATCCCAAGATCCCGTACCTGGGTCTATCAGGTCCTCCACCCTGTCAATGATAACATTGTTTCGCCTAGCACTACAAGAAAAGTTCTGATAGACAACGTCCCAAAATCGTCAACTAAGGGGCATTTTTCGTCGCCTATGGGCCTAACCCGACGATATGGGTTCTGTTGTCGAAACTGCGTCAGGCAAAGTCCAACGACGATTTTTCGTCCGTCGTTTAGCGCCCTTCCGCTCACTCGGAACCGTCACATGAAGTGTTTTCGGAGCCCGTTGACCGCCGACGTCATGCAAACCGACACGTGCGACGCCGTTAATCGCGCTAATCTGCCACACGGCCGAAACCCCGTGGTAGATGGTAGGCCCACACGAGGCCTGCCACGTCTTAAGCGGGTCGCCGCATGACATAGTTTGACCGGTCAACTATAGTGGTGGTCCATTAGTTAAGTGGGCTCGCTCAACCCCCATGTTGATCAAAACTTAAATGGGCCGCCCATTTAACATGTGGGGTCCACCTTACAAGAATCAGCCGTCAGAGGCAAGTGGTCCAAAACACAGGGTCCCACTTTCCGTTAAAAGGCCGCCCATTTAGTGTGGGGTCCACCGTATAAGAAGTGGCCGGGCCCCAACAGCTAGTGGGTCGGCCAAACACAGGGTCCCACTTTCCAGCTTAAGGATCGCCCATTTAGTTCGTGTCCACCATATTAAGTGGGCTCGCCCAACAAAACAGCGGGCCGGCCAAACACAGGGTCCCACTTTCCCGTTAAAGGGGCCCATTTAGTACGTGGGGCCCACCATATAGCCAGTGCTGGCCGGCCCACCAAGATAGTGGGCCGGGCCAAAACACAAAGTCCCACATTCTCAAATGGGCCGGCCCATTTGGTATGCGGGGTCCACCATATAGAAAGTGGGCCGGCCCAACAAGATACGGGCGGGCCAAAAACACAGTGGGTCCCACCTTCCACTTAAAGGGCTTCATTTACCATGGGACACTTACAGAGCAGTGGGCCGCCCAACAAGATGATGGGCCGCCCAATAAGCACGTGGGTCCCTGTTCCCGTTAGTTATCACGACTAACGGTATGTCCACAATATAGCAAGTGGCCGCCCAACAAGATAAGGGTCGCCAAAACACAAGGGTCCCATTTCTCTTAAAGGCCTGCCCATTTATTAAGTGGGGTCCTCCAAAGCAAATGGGTCGCCCAACTAACAGCGGGCTACCCAGTAAGGTCCACCTTAAAGCAAGTGGGCCACCCCAATTAGTGTGGGTCCACAGAATCAAATGGGCTGGCCAAGAAGTAAGTTGGCCAGCTCTTAGTTGTTGTTTATATGCCGGCATAATATGCTTTAGGATTTTGGGCAGGCACATATGTGATTTCGCTTAATTGGGCCTTTAAGGGATGGGAATTCGTGATTTAGATATTGAGAATATTTACGCAGCATTGATTTCTGTCGGATAGCCTCACTTACCACAAGCACCAAAGAAAAAATGCGCGAAAGAACTATAAAAACTAACTAAATATTACATCAGCTGCAAGGCATTGAAAAAAATATTACAGAACCCAGAGAAATTGAATGGTAATTAAACCTAGCAATACAATGAAGCGATCCGGCAATCTTTTAAGTTGTCCATGCAGCACCTATATCTGAAACAAAGACATTACAAGTTAAGACAACAACAATGGAAAGGCAAAGACACTACAATATTGTTTGGCAAAGAATTTGGAACTCATCATTTCATCGTTATAACAAGATCATTGTAATGCGCACAATAAGCAAACAAAGAGTGCATGCCGCATACCAACAGCCAATATAACAGAGCATGTTAGAATGAAACAGCAGACTTACTACTGTCGAGTCCCATGCAAACCAACATGTTCAGGGAGTACAAAATTGGCATGAACAACATAGTAGCAGGCTATAAATTTTGTAACAACGACTGAGCAAGATGAAGTTATGATGGCTACATCTACAGAGCAGGGAATGTAAACCAAAAATAGAAGTTACGATGGCAAAAGCTAAAGAGGAGGGAATGTGAACCAACATGTGCCAAGTGCAATTACTTCATTTTGGCCGTGAACTAAATAATACTCCTGAACTTATAGTGAAGGGGATGCAAATCAAGATGTTTTGGGATATAAACTTGTAATGAGCAACACATGGAGGATAGTTAATGCTGGAGCTTAGGATGGACCAGATACATAATATAGTGGGATCACCTGTGAACTTGTATAAGAGGGAATGCAAACCAATATGTTCAGCTTTCCATATGTGAGCGTCATGCCAAGTCAGAGAAACAAGTCAATAATGCAGCTTTTGAAGAACAAGATGGCACGCAAAATTATTATCTAGTAGTATGACAAGTTTATTTGTACTACAGGCTAGATAGCAGAGTGATAGCATGCCAAACTAAGTCCTTACTTTGTTAGCTTACAATGAACTAGATACAAAACAATGGCATCACCTGTAGTACAGGGAATGCAAGCCAACATGTTCATGGAGTAAAAAATTGGCACAAACAACATAGTAGCAGGCCATAATTTTTGTAACAACGACTGAGCAAGATAAAGTTATGATGGCTAGATCTACAGAGCAGGGAATGTAAACCAAATATAGAAGTTACGATGCCAAAAGCTATAGAGCAGGGAATGCGAACCAACATGTGCAATTACTTAAAATTGGCCATGAACTAAATAATAGCAGGATGTTACTATAATACCTATAATTTTTGTAACAACGACTGAGCAAGATAGAAGTTATGATGGCTACATCTACAGAGCAGGGAATGCAAACCAAAATGTTCAATCGCTTAAAGTTAGCAATGAAGTAGAAAATAGCAACGTGTTACGGTCATAGCTAGGAATGAACTAAAAGAGCTTCAGATAAACAAGCATCTGAACCCAGAACATGGCGCTAAAACAAGGGACTTACATTAGGAGAAGCACTCTGTGGGAGTCACAGCAGATCTTCCTGGGGTTGATAGATCCGGTGATGAAGTACGCTACATGTGCTACTTGGGGTTGGAGAGACGGCCATTACACTTCATGGTTACTCATCTCATCTGCAAAAACGTAACGGCGCGTCGTTAGCACAAACAGGTTCCCCCAAGATTAAACAAGAACTTGCAGGCAAGCAATAGAAAAGCGACAGTAGAAGAGTTTAGATCATGCACTGCGCCGGTGAAGCAGATCCGGTTCATGCACAGCGGTGTCGGTGAGCAAGATCCGATGCGGTGGACGACGGATCCGGCGAAGCGGCTCCGGCGGGGTGGACGATACCGCAGCTGAAGCGACTGCGGTAGACTGCTGGATGAGCATATGGTTTCGAGGTTCGGCGGGGATGATCCGGTCCGGTTGATGACGGCGTCGATGAAGCGGCTCCGGCAGGCAGCCGGATGACGAGGATCGCGAGGGCTCGGGTAGGCCAGGGAAGTCCGGCGGGGATGTTCCGGTGCGGTGGTCGTGGAGGTGGTAGAGAGAGGGACTTGAGAAGTTCCGGTGGGTGGTCTCAGATGAGAGACTGAAGGAAATGTATTTTTTTTGGGAGGGTTTCCGGGCTAGGGAGGTGGTGATCGAAAAAATGACGGGCAAACCCCTCACCAACCGACTTTGCTGTCATCTCCACAGGGGTAGAATGGGAATTTGGAAGCGTGTGAAATTTTTGTATTTTGTGGGCGGGAAGTTTTGCCGCTATGAGATTTTGAATTTCGCTAAGGTACAAGTATAATGATAAAAAATTGTGACACCGTACTAGTACCTCTGTTCATGGCCGAGTGCAAAATCAAATCATCATCACGTTGAATATAGGTCACTACCATGATCATGATCTATCTTCTTAATCCCATTCAAAAATGCGTTTGAAATATTTCAGGATTGGTGGGAGATTTTGCCGCCCGACAGAGATTAAATTAAACCACACGTTCGACAATTCAAACTTGAGACCTTGGCTATGATACCATTTAAGTTCGAACTGATTCAAAAAAGGCTAGGCAATTAATTTATATAACATCCACAGGAACAACTACCAAGTTGATCCCAACCGCAGATAAATGCATCCACCAACAAAAGTCTGAACGGTGCCTTAATCTAAGGAAACATTTCACAAGACCAATGTACTCACTATGTTAGTGTTCATCTCCAATTATCTATGGCATTTTCTTAGTCTTTGGGAGATTATAACGAACTTGATTGGCCTCGTGCAATAGGGCATCACATGCTTCTAATCTCGATCTCAACATGTCAACTTTTGTTCTTAGCATAGCTGTTGCAACTCGTTCTACTTGGAGTTGTTCCTCCAAAACTTGAGCAGAGAAAGACTTGGACTTGGGCTTCAAAACCCAGCATTTCGCAGGAAAGAGTTTTTGGTGATATCTTTATCTTTCCCGGGTTTTGCCATCTCAAATTTCATATTAGCCAGACAAGTTTTGAGTTGTGTAAAAAGAAAAGTTATTACAGAGAAAAATGCAGATGGTAGATTTAATGTGTACGAACTACTTTTAATCATACAAGTTGACATGCCTGACTATAATAAGGACCATCTATCTTGCTAGCAGGCATAATTATTAATGGGCTACCATGTACGGGAACCGTATCCTCTAACGTGAAGGAGCTAAGTCAGGAAAAATAAAGAAGCAAAGTCAGGCTTCTGTAGCATAAGTACAAGGTTATGCACTGTCTTTAACTAATAAAGGTGATTACTGTAGATGTTTAAAAACTAAACTAAATTTTATTACACCATAATTTTCTCTGCATGTAATTACTTCAAATGCAAGACACAAGTTTGTATTGTGCAAATTAATTTAAATTATTTGGATTTTAGACATATGGTTTGGGGGAAGGAAAGTTAGAGTACTGTAGCTTCTCTAACTTTTCACCTTCAAGTTAGAGTACTGTAGCTTCTCTAACTTTTCACCCATGTACGTAGTCCTTCCAAGAAACAGCCGTTATTGCATTACGAGCAGAAAACAGTTCACACGTGCGCTCAGATTCAAATTTTCAGCATGCAGTCGATTTATGGTTTAATTGAAGTACACATCAGGATATTATTTCACACAAAATACAGCAGCCACATGGAACATATCTAATTTTAGTACAACAACAAAATTTGCAATTATTACAGACCACGAAATTTTGAACGAAATTTTGAGCAGTAATTAGTTACAGCATTGGCATCAGCAGTCCACTTGACTGAACAACAGAATCAAAGTTTATTTAGACACCTTCAATTCCCAGACACATCACAACTGGCTTACCATGACAAGTGCATAGGAGATTCTTTAGAACATTTTCTGTCAAAGTTTGCCTATTTTTCAATTCATGTATCTCTTGGCGTGTCTTGGCAATTAATTCATCAGCATCTTTGTTTTCCCGCCCAAATATATCAACTGCCTCTTGGAGTGCATCCCCGAAATCTCTTTGTGCCGGATTAAGTTGACCAATAGATACCATGGGCCTATGCGAGCAATATGCACTCTCACTGCTGCTTTGTGAAACATCAATACTTGAGGCATTGGCCCTTGCTTCTGGCATTGTAGCTTTATTTGAAGCCTGAAATTTAGATAAAACAAGTTACAACATCATATGATGCAATAAAAGACCTCCAATTTCAAGAACATCATTGAGCTGATATAACACAACAAGCAATCAAAAATAGAGCCTCGTACATCTATTTCTTCTGGAATGGTTGGTGTACTGGACTCAGTGGACCAATGAGAGCACGTGCCACTGTCACTGTTGCTCTGTGAAATGACCGCAACACTTGATAAATGGGTTGTCCCTACTGACATTACAGCTTTGTTTGCAGGCTGAAACTAAGACAAAACAAGTTAAAATGCAATACAATACAAGGCAAACAAACAGCATTGTTGACATAATTTTGAAAGAACCATGGGCAGATACAACAAAGAAACCAGTTAAGCCACATGCCTCTTAGAACAAACCAAACTAGATCATGGCGATGATGTATACAATGAACCAAGCAACTAGACATCATGTGCCCAATAACGAAGCCAGGTCACTGCACAGAAGAAATCTAGCAAATAGCCAAATACAGTCAAAAGATGTGCATGTTGGATTTGATACTATTAGGAAAATAATGTATGATTGATTTAAGCATGACTCAGATAGTGCCTTCGACATCGCAGAAGGTCAATGCAACAATTAATTGTATGGCTTGTATGAAGTGCCATAACATTTAAATTAAGCATAACGAGGCATTGCTTAATCTGAGAACTGAGTGCTAGCTCAGTGGCAAGGCTTGCGAGTGCGCAGCCAGCCCACCCGGGTTCGAGTCCCAACAGGACCGAATTAAACGGGGTGTTATCTAGCGCGTATAAATTCGCTGCTAGAGAGGTCTCATCATCTATCTCACAACGTATAGACAAGGGAGGGAATCTTCCTACGTTGGTCAACGTTTAGGCAATGCTTAATCTTGAATTCATGATCAAACTCAAACAAAAAAGGGCATATAACAAGTAGCACCATGTGCATCATGTATAATAGATTACTAGAAACTGAATGAAGCAATTGAACATGGAGCGTATTATATAAACAGCCAGATCATTTGAATATGGATATACCACATCATGTCAATGGGACTCAGAAAAACAAAGCTAGACATTTAAACAAGTAATATAACTATTTTTTCACCATGTTTCAAGTAGAATAGGAAGCTAGGTTAGGAATAAAGCAATCATGTTTCAAGTAGAATAGGAAGCTAGGTTAGGAATAAAGCAATAAAAAAACACAAAGTGCATCATTTCAGCTAGGATCATTTCTATCAAACTTCATGCACTAGCCATGGAACAACAGGCAAACTCAATGAAGCAACAGGCAAAAAATTAACATAATAGAATTTCAGGACTTGTATTAACATAGCCAAATCATGTAACTTATACCCAGGCATGCCGGATGCCAGATGGGTCAAAGGCAGTGTGCAATGTTCCATATGGTCATTGTTTATATTTTATTAGATTCCATTAGGCAACTTAGGTAGTGCAACATACAGAAAATGATGCAATTGAACTATGCACAGGAGGTAAATTAACATTCCAAAAAAAACAGGGAACTTACGTGAGCTTTTTTTTGAGTCACACGGACCTCATCGGGTACTTGGACAGAAGAACCTGGTGCCTCACTGTTTCTCCTCTGCATGAAGGAGAGGCCAATTGTAAACAGAAACAGGTCCAAGATATAGAAGTTTGCATTAAGCAATATACAAAAAACAGCAGGTACTTACATGATTATAGGCGAGCTTTACTCTACGTTTATGAGTGTAAGATGTGCCTGCTGCACGTGTAATAACAACAAACAGTTACGAGTCACGGCTTTGCTATAATTAAATTGACACCAAATAGTAGTAAACATTATGACGTGCATAAACATGTAATACAGGATCGCAGAAAGATATCAAACATGATGTAACTAGAGCAGTAGCCTACGGCCAAATAGTGAGAAATTGTAATCGTGTCAATTGTGGACTTGTATAGCCTACCCCAACTTGTTTGGGAATAAAGGCTTTGTTGTTGTTGTTGTCAATCGTGGACATGTAGAGCATTCAACGGCTCATGATTGGTGGCTCATATTTTGTAGAGTTTCAGCGAATGGGTGGGTTAGGTTACTCAGACCACCACACTGTGTATTTATATCATCTGAGTTAGGGTTACAATACTACTGGACATGGGCCTCTATGGGCCTCACACTGGATACAATATTACTACAGCGCTACTACTAAACTCACTCATGGTCCAACACACCCCCTCAAGATGATCATGGGTAAACAACCATGGCCATCTTGCAACAACAACATGACACATATGACAACTACCAGTAATGAACATTCAGCATAACTCCTAGGATACATGACAGCATTGCACTTTCCATCATCTTGTCATCTCGATTCATCTCTTCATCAGCAGCGAAGATATCCAGCTTCAACCATCTGGGATACGCACAACTCCTAACCATACACGTCCTCAACAACCCCGGCTGCCTCACCACACAAGTTCCGCAGAACCATCCACACTCGCCTCAATGTCCTCAGCCTCTCTTCTCCACTCTGCCCGGCCACCTCTTCCGTCTCTCCCACAAACCCCCAGCCAACTCCTGCCTCAACCATCCACTCCTCAAGCACCCATGCCTATCCCCCGGTCAGGCCTCAACCAGTCTCACCTCAGGCACGCATGCCTTTCCCCTGGACATATCCACAACCATCACCATCACCACTAAACCGCAGCCTCATCAACTCCATCACGACTCAACCGCAGCCTCATCAACTCCATCACCACATATCCTCACAGCCTCACATCTCCATTTTCTCCTCACTTCCACTCGGATGGCGCCTCGTCTGCGCGCCCTGGCCAACCTGGCGGACCGCACCTGGCCACATCGACCGGCTCGCGCTGGTCAACGTCCAGCACCAACCTCCGGCTCCGCCCTGCGCTCAAAGGCTCGCCCCACTCCGCACGCCTCCAACTTCTGCCCCTCACACGGATCCAGATCTCTCTGCCACGGATTCACTTCCTCTTCTCTCCTTTCTAAACCAAAACGATCTTCACCCTCTTCTTTCTCCCCGCGCGAGCAGCCGCCGATCTCACACAGCTCACATCGCTGTGTGTGATAGCCGCAACCCACGCAGAGCACCTGATGCGGCCTCCCGCCGCCTGGATTTCTACATCTCAACGGTGGGTTTTGTGATCAAAGGAAGAACTTGTTTGGTACTGTTTGTGGCGGCTAGCAGGAAGGAAACCTAGGCTCTGATACCATGTAGAGTTTCAGCGAATGGGTGGGTTTGGTCACGGAAAAACATACTTATGCGTCGTGTTTAAACCTAAAGGATGAGGTGGTTATCAACGAAAGCACTTGTAAGTTAGAAATATAGCACGAATTCAGAAATACAGTCAGCTGCAATACTCCTAACAGAACAAAACGCGCAGGGATGTCTGGTTACCTATTTCTGGGCGGCGTTTAGACGTGTTCCGCGTTCTTACGGGTGACGTGGAGGTCGGCGAGGGGACTGCTGTTGCGGTGGGTGCCGGGGAAGCAGATCTTGGGGGGTCGGAGAAGGACATGCTGGGCGGTCGATGAAGTGTTCAGCGCGCCGGCCGAACTAGAAGGTCGGTGAAGCAGATGATGTGCAGTGCACGGGGGCGTCGGTGTCGGCGAAGCTGGTCAGGTGCGGTGGTCGATAGAGTCGGCGAACGAGATACGGTGCGGTGGACGCCGGAGTAGGTGCGGATCAAGCGGATAGGGCAGCCTCGGGGTTTGAAGCCGTGGCAGCTTGAACGGCGAAGTGCGGCGGCCGGGAAGATCTGGAGGTAGGCAAGAGGGGCGGTTTCTCTGAGGGCTTGCGGGCGAAACTAGGGCGAAGCTGGGCGATAGAGGAGTAGAAGGGAATTTCGCAGTCCTTCTTTTGAGGAAAAAAATATTCGCAGATCTGAAACTTTGCGGCGCGAGATATTTGGGCGTTGGCGGGGAATTTTACCGCTCGATGATATTAAATTTTGGCTGCAGTAGGTTTTTTTTTAGAGTATGTAATAATAATAAATAGTAGGCCCTACTAGTACTGTACGTCTGTTCAGGAATCCAAGGGGGTAGAGGTAGAGGTATAGATATATAGACAATATAGAGATATAAGAAATGGCGGGGGCTAGCGGAAATGCACTTTGCCTCATAGGAGCATATGCTCCCATTATGTGAATCCATATTTCAAAGTGTCAAAAAATTCTAAACTAAAATTTTACATGTATATCTAGACATTTTATGTTGGTACACAAGTTTTCTCACAAAAAAATTATGTGGCTCCTATAAAAAAGACAAATTTTGATGTTGTAACACGACTACGTACAGTATATTTTTTGCCTTTTTTTACACGCCACACAAAATGTCGTTTTTCCACGAAAACTTGTGAACGAACATATGATGTCACAATGTATACCAAAAAAATTAACATTTATATAATTTTTTTAATCATTTTCTATAATTGGTGCATATGCACGCGTGTGCCAAAACGCCACCTCCGCAGGCTAGGAGTTTCTAAACTTCTTATGGCACATCAAATAAAATGTTGTTCAAACAATAATAATAATGTGCTTATGATTGTTACTCCCTTCCACCATGAATAAAGTCCACATCGGTTTCGTGTCAAACTTTGACTCGAGATTTAGGTACCCACATGATAGTGCTAGTATCATAGCTAGTATCATACACATTGGTCCCACAAAAATGTTGATGTGGCAGCTAATTAAGTAGGAGAGAGGAGATTAGTGTAACATAGGTAGATACTGTATCATAGCGCAAACAACGAGAAAACTTAATGCTAAACAAATCTTGTACACAAATTTGCATTGAGATTCTAAAAAATAATAAATGTAGCATTACTATGATACTACTCCATGATACTACCCACTATAGAAATAGTATGACCAGCCTAATTTTATGACATCCGCAAAATATACCATTGGAAAGTTCATCGAAACAAGCATCCGATGATATAGTTTTGAATGACATGCAACTCATAATTGGCGGGCCCAAGTATTAGTCTAAGTTTGCCTCTGAAAACAAATTGGCATTGTACTCTAGGACAAAGGGAGACTACTCGCAATGGCAATATCATAAGTAGTATCATGCACTACATGCATGCAAAATGTTGATGTGTCATATCAGTTAATGATGAAAGAGACGATAGTGGTATCATAGGTAGATATCGTATCATATCATGTAGAACTAGAAAAATTACTGCCAAACAAATCTTGTACACACTTTTGTATTGAGATTCTACAAATCCCTAAATACATGTAACATATTATACTACTACATGATGATACTATGGACTGTGAAAATAATATCGTACATTAGTATCATATGTATGATACTATTATATGATACTCCCCATTGTGACTAGTCTAATAATAACAATAGTACTCAAATTTGTCTTGTCCCTCGGGTGTTTAGAAGTATATGTTCGGTCCCTCACGTATTTAAGAATTATGTTTGGCCCCTCAACTCTAATGTGGTCAAAATTGAGCACTTGAACACTTAGTTAGGTCTAGCAATGATAAAAACTTGATTGGTCTGTTTATTATTTGTTATGTGGCACGGCGGCAAAGCATTTTGCTAAATCTCAAGCACACATAGTTGGGGTCCATTAGAGGGACTAATTAAATCAAAGTACAATGGATTATAAAAGCAGGTTTTATCATTGATTAGCTTTGCAACGGCCTATCAACTGTAAGTGTTGCATGTGTTCTAAAGAACTATGTTCATCGTCACAGATCAAGAGGAGTACGCAGTGGAGGACGCACAAAACAACCGTAGGCCAGGTGGGCACACCTTACTAATTTTCTTTTTTCCACTTTATATGTGATAATTTTTTACATAATTAATTAACTAAAACATTTTAAAATAGGGTGGGCCATTCAACCCAAACACCATGTTGCGTACGTCGCTGAGGGTAAGGGGTTTCATCTTCGTTCTATGGTATGAGTATGTAATGCGCGTGATACTCATCGAAGACAATATATATAGCAGACATCACATCAGATGAGCCTATGGATAAAAATGGGCCAAATCATATCTACTAGTGCACAAATGAAGTTAAAAATAGGTCAACCTTCATTAAACCGATACTACTTAAAAGACCATTGTTTGACCTAAGTAAGCGTATATATGAGGTCAGTAATACTAGTCACAATGCATAGTATCATATATAAAAGTATGGTGTGTATGATACAATTAATACTACATGTTACTATGTCAACGATGCATGGTATCATGTACTAGTATCATAATCTTCTTATATTAATTGATTTGTAGAATCTCAATGCAGATCTATGTACAAGATTATTTAACATTAAATTTTCTAGTACTACGTGCTATGATACGGTATCTACCTATGATATTATAATCCTCTCTCTCATCTTTAATTGCAGTGCCACATCAGCTTTTTTGCAAGCATGAGATGCATGATAGTGTACTACCTATGATACTCCCATTGTGGGTAGTCTAAGGGGGCAATGTTAGACCTAATTAAGTGTTTGAGGTTAGTTATGGACCGCTGTTATACCTAATTGTGTTTGAGGTCAGTTAGGGACCTTATTATACATAATTAAGTGTTAGAGGTGAGTTCAAATAATAATATATAGTTGGGGTCTAAAGTTCACCAACGTATGCAACACACGAGCTGCCAAATGTGTACTTAATTAACCCTATTAGGAAAACACAAGATTATCTCATTCAACAAAATATTAGGAAAGTGTATCACAATTGTATTTATCCCTTATCTCTCTCATGTTAACCGAGACAAGAGTTCGTTCTAGGTCAGCTCTACGACAATTAGCGTCGCATGGGTGGTAACATAGGTGTGCAGTTGCGAAAGTTTTTTCCCAAGTTGTCGACTTCCTCAATCCACACTTAATATTTGTGCATGCGGGCCTAAGTATATGGTACTACTTAGTTCTATTCCTAGTATATATGTTGGGTGACTTAGAAAAATCATACTTCGTACATGATTCCTTCGAAAATCCTTTAGGGCTTCTTTGATTCATATTAGGTTGGTATAAGATAATAGGATTTAGATCTTATAGGAATATTTCCTACACTAGTAGTTTGATTCATATGAACATATCCAATAGGAAATAATCCTATAGGAATCATCAAGTAGTGCAAATCCTAGTATAGGATTAAATATTTGGTCCTACCTCATGGAAAAATTCATTTGGCGCAATCAAACGCAACTCATCTTATTATAGGATTTAACTACACATGTCATCCCAAATCCCAATCCTACATTCCTACTCCTATGATTTCCCTATCCTGTGAATGAAAGGAGCCCTTAAAATCAAACTATCCCGCACCTCGTCGATTCGTATAAAACCGACTCTAGCCAACAACTCTTCGCCCGACCTTTCTTCTTCACCATCAGGCCACCACACACTGTCATTTTCCATTGCAACGCATTTAGGGTGTGTTCGGTTCCAGAACCAAGTGGAATGGAATGGAACCGTTCCGCACCTAGAGCCCATTCTTGTGTTCGGTTGTGGAATGGAACGGAACCGAGTGGTTCCTCGAAAGGGAATATTCTCCCCATATGCAGAATGCACCCATTCCACCGAATCGGTGGAATGTGGTGGAACGGCTGTTACTTAGCCGCTATTAATTACAAAGCACTTCACTAATCCAACCAAAAAAATTATTAGTTGTTGTTAATTATGATTTTGAGATTAAAAAGGCCACTATTAATTACGATATTTAGACAAAAGATTAAACTTTAACTTCATTCCGTTCTACTCTCCAAATTCCCCGACCATACAAAAAATAACATTAATTACGATTTTAAGATTAAAAAGGCCATTAGGCGTTGTTAATTACGATTTTAAGATTTAAAAGGCTATTTGCCATTGTTAATTACGATTCTTAGACAAAAGTTTAGTTTAACCACATTCCGTTCTGCTCTCCAATTCCTCCAACCGAACAAAAAACAGTACCATTCTGTACCTCCTTTTTGTCCAAACCGAACGCGGGGATGGAACCATTCCATTCCTCTGGAAAGGAACCATTCCTTACTAAAATCTTCTTGTGCCACCTCCCAGTTTAAAGGCCTACTCGCATAACCCTACAGCTCTGCACTCGCGTGGGCAACCGAACACACCTACATCATCAATGCCCCGCGTACTTATCCGCACCGCCTACAGCTCTGCACTCCTATGACCTATCCATGGCTGGGCAGTCAAAAAAAGCTGCGTCACCTGGGAAATCAACAAGCCACGCAAGCAAGTCGCAAGCATCATAAATTCCGAATCAATGCCTAGCTACAGTCTACCTGGCCTCCTCCCAACTCATTGTCCTTGAGGCCTTAACAAAGCCTTCTAAAAGGGTTTTATCAAAATATTCCATATGGATTAGTAAAAAAACGCACCTGCTAAAGATTCATATATGCCCCTAGGTTAAAAATATGCATCTCAAATTTGTATGGATACATATGTATCTCTGACTAAAATGCATGTATCAAGACATAAGTGAGACACCTATATATTTTCAAACGGGGATGTAGTAGTAGATTTTTTGGGTCATGTGTTGGCAATAAAAAATGGATTCCCCATTTCATCTGTGCACAAGGAGGGCAAAACGAGTGGTCTTTTGTGAAGTGTCTCTACCAATCTACAACCACTTCAATTTTCACATGTACGCTAGACCCTGAAAGATGTCCAAATCAAGTTGCAGTGTTTTATCTCGATCCACATCTACATATGGTTTTATAATTGAGCTTTATCCTAATGAATTCAAAATTAAACTGTATGAGTTTGCTTGTTTTTGTACCCACTTGGGAAGGGTTCATGCAGGATCTGTAGCGAACTTTCTTGTGAAGACATATTTTGGCACATACTGTATGTGAATCTTCTCACGGCCATCAACTTTGAATACTCAAGTTTTTTACTCCTATATATGCAAAATGATATCAGTGTACCATTTTACTTATTCACAATGTTGGCAAAAAATGTATTTTTATGCCCATCTATTTCCATTTTTTGATTTCTTTTTTGAATTTTCATGCCCATTTGTAGATTTGACCAAGATTTAAACAAGTTTAACACATGAAAAATGAAAAGGTAAGCATGGATCCTTCTTAGACACTCTAAAATGAAGCTTTTGGGAGGTTCTTGAAATTTCCAAGTTTGAAACCCAAAACCACTTCTTCTCTTCATGTTTGACTACATAAGATAGAGTTTAGGGTTAGGGGTAGATACATGATTTTTCTTGTTTGAATATGTCTAGACCTTGTTTATCAACTTTAATGCTTACTATATGACATAAGAAGACTATGTGCTTTGGTTTTTCATTTTCTGTTTTTTTTATATTTTATGCCCATTTGAATCTTGGTCAAATCCTAGGTTTGACCAGGATTTAAGCAAGTTTAAAACATGAAAACGACTTCTCTTCGTGCTTGACTTCTTATTCACTCCAAAATGAAGCTTTTGGAAGGGTTTTTGAAATTTCCATGTTTGAAACCCAAAACGACATCTCTTCGTGCTTGACTTCATAAGATAGAGTTTAGGGTTAGGGGGTAGATACATGAATTTTCTGGTTTGAATATGTCTAGACCTAGCTTGTTTATCAACTTGAATGCTTGCTATATGACATCAGAAGACTATGTGTTTGGTTTTTATTTTTTTGAATTTGTTATGCCCATTTGAATCCTGGTCAAATCCTAGGTTTGACCAAGATTTAAACAAGTATAAAACATGAAAATGAAAAGTAAGCCTGGATCCTTCTTATTCACTCCAAAATGAAGCTTTTGGGAGGGTTTTTGAAATTTCCATGTTTGAAACCCAAAACGACTTCTCTTCGTGATTGACTTCATAAGACAGAGTTTAGGGTTAGGGGTAGATACCGGATTTTTCTGGTTTGAATATGTCTAGACCTTGTTTATCAACTTGAATGCTTGCTATATGACATCAGAAGACTATGTGTTTGGTTTTTGTTTTTTGAATTTGTTATGCCCATTTGAATCTTAGTCAAATCCTAGGTTTGAATATATATGTCTAGACCTTGTATATCAACTTGAATGCCTTACTATACATATGACATAAGAATGTTATGTGCTTTGGTTTTTCATTCTTTTCATTTTTTTCTGAATTTTTAGGGCCATTTGAATCTTGGTCAAATCCTTGGTTTGACCAAGATTTAAACAAATTTAAAACATGAAAATGAAAAGGGAAGTCTGTATCCTTCTTAGTCACTCTAAAATGAAGCTTTTGGGATGTTCTTTAAATTTCAATGTTTGAAACCCAAAACGACTTCCCTTCATGCTAGACTTCATAAGATCGACAGGGGTAGATACATGATTTGTCTGGTTTGGATATATCTAGACCTTGTTTATCAACTTGATTGCTTACGATATGACATAAGAAGACTATGTGATTTGGTTTTTCATTTTTCTGATTTTTTTGAATTTTGTGCCCACCCATTTGTATCTTCGTCAAATCCTAGGTTTGACCAAGATAATTTAAACAAGTTTAAAACATGAAAATGTAAAGGGAAGCATGTATCCTTCTTAGTCACTCTAAATGAAGCTTTTGGGAGGTTTTTGAAATTTCGATGTTTGAAACCCAAAACCACTTCTCTTCACATGCTTGACTTCATAAGACAGAGTTTAGGGGTTAGGGGTATAGATACATGATTTGTCTGGTTTGAATATGTCTAGACCTTGTTTATCAACTTGAATGCTTACTATATGACATAAGAAGACTATGTGATTTGGTTTTTCATTTTTCTGTTTTTTAATTATTTTTCTGCCCATTTGAATCTTGGTCAAATCCTAGGTTTGAACAAGATTTAGACAAGTTTAACACGTGAAATTAAACGAATAAGTAAGCATTGATCCTTCTTAGTCACTCCAAAATGTACCAATTGATAGTGTTAACTTTGCTTCATGGAAAAAATAATGTCATGTAAATGAGTTAACTTGGATTTCCTACCCTTGAATCCATAGGAAACTTTGTTCTAATGCACTATTATAATCAACCGAGTTTTTACACCAACAGGTCTGTCACTTACGTGTGGTGCCCACGCGTGAGGTCCCACACTTCAGTGAGCACAAGTCACGTGCAATAGGTACGCAAACTCCCAGCCATCTTCTTTGTCAAGAGAAGACGCATCAGATGCGTATTGGAAGTCCGTGGGTCCTTCTGGATCCTTCGGTTGTCCCTCTCACAAAAAAAACAAATCTATCTCATTCTCGGCCTCGCTCGACTCGCTCGCTCGCTCGCTCGCACGTCCTGCGCACTGACAAACCCTGCACAACAGTCAACATCATCATCATCACCCGAAAAAGGGGAGACACCATAATGCTCTGCCTTTTTTCTCTCCTTCCGAGTGATCCCTCTTCCTCCGAGTTTCACTCGACGGGCAAACGCACATCTGCAGCATAGTAATAATAAAAAGGTAGAAAAATCGATATACGAATCTATAATTAAATAGGTTAAACTAGGGTTTTGCCCTGTACTACAGATCAAGGTTCAAAAAAATCCAACTACGGGGTTCGAACAACACGATTCTAATCCAAGAACTTTTTCGACCTCATCCAAGTGGCCTCAAACTATAGGGTTAGCATCTAGTGCAGTATGTGTGAAAATGTATGCACTATGTGTGCTATAACTTGTATGTCTTTCAAATTTGAACCAACTTTGAATAAGTTTGAAATATTTGAAATGGGGCTTTTGGCTTAAACGTTTGAAACTCAAAACGATTCTCTTCATGCTAGACTTCATAAGACCGAGTTTAGGGTTAGGGGTAGATACATGATTTGTCTGGTTTGAATATGTCTAAACCTTGTTTATCAACTTTAATGCTAACTTCTCAGTCACTCTAAAATGAAGTTTTTGGAGGTTTTTGAAATTTCCATCTTTGAAACCCAAAACCACTTCTCTTCATGCTTGACTTCATAAGAAAAAGTTTAGGGTTAGGGGGTATAGATACATGATTTGTATGGTTTGAATATGTCCAAACCTTGTTTATCAACTTGAATATGCTTACTATATGACATAAGAAGACTATGTACTTTGGTTTTTAATTTTTCTGATTTTTTTAATTTTCTGCGCATTTGAATCATATCTTGGTCAAATCCTAGGTTTCACCAAGATTTAGACAAGTTTAACACGTGAAAATGAGTAAGTAAGCATGGATCCTTCTTAGTCACTCTAAAATGAAGCTTTTGGGATGTTCTTGAAATTTCCATGTTTGAAACCCAAAACCACTTCTCTTCATGATTGACTTCCATAAGATCGACAGATCAGTTTAGGGTTAGGGGTAGATATATACATGATTTTTTGGTTTGAATATGTCTAGACCTTGTTTATCAACTTGAATGCTTACTATACATATGACATAAGAATGCTATGTGCTTTGGTTTTTCATTCTTTTTGAATTTTTTCTAAATTTTTAGGCCCATTTGAATCTTGGTCAAATCCTTGGTTTGACCAAGATTTAAACAAGTTTAAAACATGAAAATGAAAAGGGAAGTCAGTATCCTTCGTAGTCACTCTAAAATGGAGAAGCTTTTGGGATGTTCTTGTAATTTCTATGTTTGAAACCGAAAACGAGTTCCCTTCATGCTAGTAGACTAGCTTCATAAGATCGACAGGCCGGGGGTAGATACATGATTTGTCTGGTTTGGATATATCTAGACCTTGTTTATCAACTTTAATGCTTACTATATGACATATATAAGAAAACTATTGCTTTGGTTTTTCCTTTTTCTGTTTTTTTTAATTTTGATGCCCATTTGAATCATGTCGAATCCTAGGTTTGACCAAGATAATTTAAACAAGTTTAAAACATGAAAATGAAAAGGGAAGCATGTATCCTTCTTAGTCACTCTAAAATGAAGCTTTTGGGAGGTTTTTGAAATTTCCATGTTTGAAACCCAAAACCACTTCTCTTCACATGCTTGACTTCATAAGACAGAGTTTAGGGGTTAGGGGTATAGATACATGATTTGTCTGGTTTGAATATGTCTAGACCTTGTTTATCAACTTTAATGCTTACTATATGACATAAGAAAACAATTGCTTTGGTTTTTCTTTTTCTGATTTTTTTGAATTTTGATGCCCATTTGAATCTTGTCAAATTCTAGGTTTGACCAAGATTTAAACAAGTTTAAAACATGAAAATGAAAAGGGAAGCATGTAACCTTCTCAGTCACTCTAAAATGAAGTTTTTGGGAGGTTTTTGATATTTCCATGTTTGAAACCCGAAACCACTTCTCTTCATGCTTGACTTCATAAGACAGAGTTTAGGGTTAGGGGTAGATACATGATTTGTATGGTTTGAATATGTCCAAACCTTGTTTATCAACTTGAATATGCTTATGTGCTTTGGTTTTTTATTTTTCTGATTTTTTTGAATTTTATGCCCATAAATCTTGGTCAAATCCTAGGTTTGACCAGGATTTAAACAAGTTTAAAACATGAAATGAAAAGATAAGCCTGGATCCTTCTTAGTCACTCTAAAATGAAGCTTTTGGGAGGTTCTTGAAATTTCCATATTTGAAACCCAAAACCACTTCTCTACATGATTGACTTCATAAGACATAGTTTAATTAGAGTTTTAGGGGTAGATATATACATGATTTTTCTGGTTTGAATATATATGTCTAGACCTTGTTTATCAACTTGAATGCTTACTATACATATGACATAAGAATGCTATATATGTGCTTTGGTTTTTCATTCTTTTGATTTTTTTCTGAATTTTTAGGGCCATTTGAATCTTGCATGGTTAAACTTGGGTTTTGCCCAGTTCTAAAGATCAAGGGTTCAAAAAAATCCAACTACGGGGTTCGAACAACACGATTCTAATCCAAGAATTTTTTCGACCTCATCCAAATGGCCTCAAACTATAGGGTTAGCATCTAGTGCAGTATGTGTGAAAATGTATGCACTATGTGTGCTATAACTTGTATGTCTTTCAAATTAAGTTGATAAACAAGGTCTAGACATATTCAAACCAGAATATTATACTGCATTAGTACAAAAAGTTTCCTATGGATTCATCAAGGGTAGTAAAGCCAAGTTAACTCATTGTCATGACTAAGAAGGATCCATGCTTACTTTTTCATTTTCATGTTTTAAACTTGTTTAAATCTTGGTCAAACCTAGGATTTGACCAAGATTCAAATGGTCATAAAAAATCAAACAAAATCAAGAAAATCAAAAACCAAACCACATAGTCTTCTTATGTAATATACTAAGCATTCAAGTTGATCAACGAAGTCTAGACATATTCAAACCAGAAAAATCATGTATCTACCCCCTAACCCTAAACGTTGTCTTATGAAGTCAAGCATGAAGAGAAGAAGTGGTTTTGGGTTTCAAACATGGAAATTTCAAAAACCCACCCAAAAGCTTCATTTTGGAGTGACTAAGAAGGATCCAAGCTTACTTTTTCATTTTCATGTTTCAAACTTGTTTAAATCTTTGTCAAACCTAGGATTTGACCAAGATTCAAATGGGCATAAAAATTCAAAAAAGAAATCAAAAAAATGAAACACCAAAGCACATAAACTTCTTATGTCATATAGTAATTAAGCATTCATGTTGATCAACAAAGTCTATATATATTTAAACAATAAAAATCATGTATATATACCCCCAAACCCAAAACCACTTCTCTTCACATGCTTGACTTCATAAGACAGAGTTTAGGGGTTAGGGGTATAGATACATGATTTGTCTGGTTTGAATATGTCTAGACCTTGTTTATCAACTTGAATGCTTACTATGTGATTTGGTTTTTCATTTTTCTGTTTTTTAATTATTTTTCTGCCCATTTGAATCTTGGTCAAATCCTAGGTTTGAACAAGATTTAGACAAGTTTAACACGTGAAATTAAACGAATAAGTAAGCATTGATCCTTCTTAGTCACTCCAAAATGTACCAATTGATAGTGTTAACTTTGCTTCATGGAAAAAATAATGTCATGTAAATGAGTTAACTTGGATTTCCTACCCTTGAATCCATAGGAAACTTTGTTCTAATGCACTATAATAATCAACCGAGTTTTTACACCAACAGGTCTGTCACTTACGTGTGGTGCCCACGCGTGTGGTCCCACACTTGAGTGAGCACAAGTCACGTGCAATAGGTACGCCAACTCCCAGCCATCTTCTTTGTCAAGAGAAGACGCATCAGGATGCGTATTGGAAGTCTGTGGGTCCTTCTGGATCCTTCGGTTGTCCCTCTCACAAAAAAACAAATCTCTCTCATTCTCGGCCTCGCTCGACTCGCTCGCTCGCTCGCACCTCCTGCGCACTGACAAACCCTGCACAACAGTCAACATCACCAGAAAAAGAATATACACCATCAATAAGAGGGGCCCCGTGACTGCTCTCCCTTCTTCTCCTTCCGAGTGATTCCTCTTCCTCCGAGTTTCACTCGACGGGCAAACACACATGTGCTGCATAGTAATAATAAAAAAGTAAAAGAATCGACTACGAATCTATTATTAAATAGGTTATAAACTAGGGTTTTCCCCAGTACTACAGATCAAGTTGAAAAAAAAATCCAACTACGGGGTTTGATTTTGGCCTACAAATAAAAAATTAAATAAGTTGAACTAGTATTCCTCTAAAAAATCATTTTGGTTTGCATTGTTTGATAATTTTCATAGCTAGAGTGCATCACAATTTTTTGATTTCATGCTTTGCTTTGCCAATTTTGATTTTTTCTAACCACCTTCTCTTTGATTTCAAATTTAGGTCAAACTATCGGTGCCTACTATGTGTTCTACTTGAATTGGATGCAGCATGCGCACATGATATGTTTTGCCATTGTTTTGGGCTTCCACACATCTTGGGGCATCCAAGTATTTAAGTTACCTTGTTTTTTAATTGTAATTCATGTACCCTTTCCTCCCAATTAAATTTTGGTTTTACATTTTTAAATTTTTTAAATTTTTATGCCCATTCTGATGTCATATAGTTAGCATTTAAGTTGATAAACAAGGTCTAGACATATTCAAACCGGAAAAATCATGTATCTACCCCTAACCCAAAACTCTGTCTTATCAAGTCAAGCACGAAGAGAAGTCGTTTTGGGTTTCAAACATGGAATTTTCAAAAACCCTCCAAAAAGCTTCATTTTGGAGTGACTAAGAAGGATGGAGGCTTACCTTTTTCATTTTCATGTTTTAAACATGTTTAAATCTTGGTCAAACCTATTATTTGACAAAGAATCAGATGGGCTTAAAATTTCAAAAAAATCAAAAAATGAAAAACCAAAGCATGCAGTCTTCTTATGTCATATATATATTACACATTCAAGTTGATAAACAAGGTTTGGACATATTCAAACCAAAAAATCATGTATCTACCCCCTAACGCTAAACTCTGTCATATGAAGTCAAGCATATGAAGAGAAGTGGTTTTGGGTTTCAAACATGGAAATTTCCATGCTTGAAACCAAAAACCACTTCTCTTCATGCATGCTTGACTTCATAAGACAGAGTTTAGGGTTAGGTGGTAGATACATGATTTTCCTGGTTTGAATATGTTTAGACCTTGTTTATCAAATTAATTGAATGCTTACTATATAACATAAGAGAAGACCTTGTTTTTTTTGAATTTTTATACCCATTCGAATCTTTGTCAAATCCTTGGTTCCACCAAGATTTGAATAAGTTAAAAACATGAATATGAAAAAGTAAGCATGTATGCTTCTTAGTCACTTCAAAATGAAGCTCTTGGGAGGGTTTTTGAATTTCCATGTTCGAAACCAAAAACCACATATCTTCATGCTTGACTTCATGAAACAAAGTTTAGGGTTATGGGTAGATACATGCATGATTTTTCTTGTTTGAATATGTCTAGAACTTGTTTATCAACTTAATTGAATGCCTACTATATAACATAAGAAGACCTTTTTTGTATTTTTTAAATTTTTATACCCATTTGAATCTTGGTCAAATCCTAGGTTTCACCAAGATTTGAATAAGTTTAAAACATGAATATGAAAAAGTAAGCATGCATGTATGCTTCTTAATTAATCACTTCGAAATGAAGCTCTTGGGAGGGTTTTTGAAATTTCCATGTTTGAAACCAAAAACCACATATCTTCATGCATGCGCTTGACTTCATGAGACAGAGTTTAGTGTTAGGGGGTAGATACATGATTTCTCTCGTTTGAATATGTTTGAAACCAAAAACCACATATCTCTGGTTTGCCCGCACTTAGAAATGATATTTGCATCACTTATCATATGTTTGCCCATTTGAATCTTGTCAAATCCTAGATTTGACCAAGATAATTTAAACAAGTTTAAAACATGAAAATGAAAAGGCAAGCTTGTATCCTTCTTAGTCACTCTAAAATGAAGTTTGGGGAGGTTTTTGAAATTTCCATGCTTGAAACCAAAAAACCACTTCTCTTCATGCTTGACTTCATAAAGACAGAGTTTGGGGATATATAGGGGTAGATACATGATTTTTCTGGTTTGATATGTCTAGACCTTGTTTATCAACTTAATTGAATGCTTACTATATGACATAAGAAGACTATGTGCCTTGATTTTACATTTTTTTAAATTATGCCCATTTGAATCTTGGTCAAATCCTAGGTTTGACCATGATTTAAACAAGTTTAAAACATGAATATGAAAATTAAGCATGTATCCTTCGTAGTCACTCCAAAATGAAGCTCTTGAGAGGGTTTTTGAAATTTCCATGTTTGAAACCAAAAAACCACGTACTTCTCTTCATGCTTGACTTCATAAGACAGAGTTTGGGGTTAGGGGTAGCTTGATACATGATTTTTCTCGTTTGAATATGTCTAGACCTTGTTATCAACTTAATTGAATGCTTACTATATATATGACATAAGAAGACTATGTGCATTGGTTTTTCATTTTATTGTTTTTTTAATTTTATGCCCATTTGAATCTTGGTCAAATCCTAAGTTTGACCATGATTTAAACAAGTTGAAAACATGAATATGAAAAATTAAGCATATATCCTTCTTAGTCACTCCAAAATGAAGCTCTTGGGAGGGTTTTTGAAATTTCCATGTTTTAAACCAAAAACCACATATCTTCATGCTTGACTTCATGAGATAGAGTTTAGGGTTAGGGGTAGATACATGATTTCTCTGGTTTGAATATATCTAGACCTTGTTTATCAACTTAATTGAATGCTTACTAATGTGACATAAGAAGACTATGTGCCTTGATTTTCCATTTTTTGTTTTTTCTGAATTTTTATGCCCATTTGAATCTTGGTCAAATCCTAGGTTTGACCATGATTTAAACAAGTTTAATAAAACATGAATAGGAAAAATTAAGCATATATCCTTCTTAGTCACTCCAAAATGTAGATCTTGGTAGGGTTTTTAAAATTTCCATGTTTGAAACCAAAAACCACGACTTCTCTTCATGCATGCTTGACTTCATAAGACAGAGTTTAGGGCTAGGGTAGCTAGATACATGATGTTTCTGGTTTGAATATGTCTAGACCTTGTTTATCAACTTAATTGAATGCTTACTATATGACATAAGAAGACTACGTGCCTTGGTTTTTCATTTATTTTCATTTATTTTGAATTTTTATGCCCATTTGAATCTTGGTCAAATCCTAGGTTTGACCATGATTTAAACTAGTTTAAAACATAAATATGAAAAATTAAGTATCTATCCTTCTTAGCCACTCCAAAATGAAGCTCTTGGGAGGGTTTTTGAAATTTCCATGATTGAAACCAAAAACCACTTCTCTTCATGCTTGACTTCATAAGTCAGGGTTTAGGGATATATATATAGGGGGTACATACATGATTTTTCTGGTTGGAATATGTCTAGAACTTGTTTTTCAACTTGAGCTTATCTAGAGCTTGTTTTTAAATTTTTTATACCCATTTGATTCTTCGTCAAATCCTAGGTTTGTTGACCTAGATTTGAACAAGTTTAAAACATGAATATGAAAAGGTAAGCATGTATGCTTCTTAATTAGTCACTCCAAAATGAAGCTCTTGGGAGGGTTTTTGAAATTTCCATGATTTAAACCAAAAACCACTTCTCTTCATGCTTGACTTCATAAGTTAGGGTTTAGGGATATATAGGGGGTAGATACATCATGATTTTTCTGGTTTGAATATGTCTAGAGCTTGTTTATCAACTTAATTGAATGCTTACTATATGACATAAGAAGACTATGTGCCTTGATATTTCATTTTTTTTAAATTATGCCCTTTTGAATATTGGTCAAAACCTAGGTTTGACAAAGATTTAAAAAAGATTAAAACATGAAAATGAAAAAGTAAGCCTTGATCCTTCTTATTAACTCCAAAATGAAGGTTTTTGGGAGGGTTTTTGAAATATCCATGTTTGAAACCCAAAACCACTTCTCTTCGTGCAGAGTTTAGGGTTAGGGGTAGCTAGACACATGAATTTTCTGGTTTGATATGTCTAGACCTTGTTTATCAACTTAATTGAATGCTTACTATATGACATAAGAAGACTATGTGCCTTGATTTTACATTTTTTTAAATTATGCCCATTTGAATCTTGGTCAAATCCTAGGTTTGACCATGATTTAAACAAGTTTGTTTATCAACTTGAATGCTTGCTATATGACATCAGAAGACTATGTGTTTGGTTTTTGTTTTTTGAATTTGTTATGCCCATTTGAATCTTAGTCAAATCCTAGGTTTGAATATATATGTCTAGACCTTGTATATCAACTTGAATGCTTACTATACATATGACATAAGAATGTTATGTGCTTTGGTTTTTCATTCTTTTCATTTTTTTCTGAATTTTTAGGGCCATTTGAATCTTGGTCAAATCCTTGGTTTGACCAAGATTTAAACAAATTTAAAACATGAAAATGAAAAGGGAAGTCTGTATCCTTCTTAGTCACTCTAAAATGAAGCTTTTGGGATGTTCTTTAAATTTCAATGTTTGAAACCCAAAACGACTTCCCTTCATGCTAGACTTCATAAGATCGACAGGGGGTAGATACATGATTTGTCTGGTTTGGATATATCTAGACCTTGTTTATCAACTTGATTGCTTACGATATGACATAAGAAGACTATGTGATTTGGTTTTTCATTTTTCTGATTTTTTTGAATTTTGTGCCCACCCATTTGTATCTTCGTCAAATCCTAGGTTTGACCAAGATAATTTAAACAAGTTTAAAACATGAAAATGTAAAGGGAAGCATGTATCCTTCTTAGTCACTCTAAAATGAAGCTTTTGGGAGGTTTTTGAAATTTCGATGTTTGAAACCCAAAACCACTTCTCTTCACATGCTTGACTTCATAAGACAGAGTTTAGGGGTTAGGGGTATAGATACATGATTTGTCTGGTTTGAATATGTCTAGACCTTGTTTATCAACTTGAATGCTTACTATATGACATAAGAAGACTATGTGATTTGGTTTTTCATTTTTCTGTTTTTTAATTATTTTTCTGCCCATTTGAATCTTGGTCAAATCCTAGGTTTGAACAAGATTTAGACAAGTTTAACACGTGAAATTAAACGAATAAGTAAGCATTGATCCTTCTTAGTCACTCCAAAATGTACCAATTGATAGTGTTAACTTTGCTTCATGGAAAAAATAATGTCATGTAAATGAGTTAACTTGGATTTCCTACCCTTGAATCCATAGGAAACTTTGTTCTAATGCACTATTATAATCAACCGAGTTTTTACACCAACAGGTCTGTCACTTACGTGTGGTGCCCACGCGTGAGGTCCCACACTTCAGTGAGCACAAGTCACGTGCAATAGGTACGCAAACTCCCAGCCATCTTCTTTGTCAAGAGAAGACGCATCAGGATGCGTATTGGAAGTCCGTGGGTCCTTCTGGATCCTTCGGTTGTCCCTCTCACAAAAAAAAACAAATCTATCTCATTCTCGGCCTCGCTCGACTCGCTCGCTCGCTCGCTCGCACGTCCTGCGCACTGACAAACCCTGCACAACAGTCAACATCATCATCATCACCCGAAAAAGGGGAGACACCATAATGCTCTGCCTTTTTTCTCTCCTTCCGAGTGATCCCTCTTCCTCCGAGTTTCACTCGACGGGCAAACGCACATCTGCAGCATAGTAATAATAAAAAGGTAGAAAAATCGATATACGAATCTATAATTAAATAGGTTAAACTAGGGTTTTGCCCAGTACTACAGATCAAGGTTCAAAAAAATCCAACTACGGGGTTCGAACAACACGATTCTAATCCAAGAACTTTTTCGACCTCATCCAAGTGGCCTCAAACTATAGGGTTAGCATCTAGTGCAGTATGTGTGAAAATGTATGCACTATGTGTGCTATAACTTGTATGTCTTTCAAATTTGAACCAACTTTGAATAAGTTTGAAATATTTGAAATGGGGCTTTTGGCTTAAACGTTTGAAACTCAAAACGATTCTCTTCATGCTAGACTTCATAAGACCGAGTTTAGGGTTAGGGGTAGATACATGATTTGTCTGGTTTGAATATGTCTAAACCTTGTTTATCAACTTTAATGCTAACTTCTCAGTCACTCTAAAATGAAGTTTTTGGAGGTTTTTGAAATTTCCATCTTTGAAACCCAAAACCACTTCTCTTCATGCTTGACTTCATAAGAAAAAGTTTAGGGTTAGGGGGTATAGATACATGATTTGTATGGTTTGAATATGTCCAAACCTTGTTTATCAACTTGAATATGCTTACTATATGACATAAGAAGACTATGTACTTTGGTTTTTAATTTTTCTGATTTTTTTAATTTTCTGCGCATTTGAATCATATCTTGGTCAAATCCTAGGTTTCACCAAGATTTAGACAAGTTTAACACGTGAAAATGAGTAAGTAAGCATGGATCCTTCTTAGTCACTCTAAAATGAAGCTTTTGGGATGTTCTTGAAATTTCCATGTTTGAAACCCAAAACCACTTCTCTTCATGATTGACTTCCATAAGATCGACAGATCAGTTTAGGGTTAGGGGTAGATATATACATGATTTTTTGGTTTGAATATGTCTAGACCTTGTTTATCAACTTGAATGCTTACTATACATATGACATAAGAATGCTATGTGCTTTGGTTTTTCATTCTCTTTTTGAATTTTTTCTAAATTTTTAGGCCCATTTGAATCTTGGTCAAATCCTTGGTTTGACCAAGATTTAAACAAGTTTAAAACATGAAAATGAAAAGGGAAGTCAGTATCCTTCGTAGTCACTCTAAAATGGAGAAGCTTTTGGGATGTTCTTGTAATTTCTATGTTTGAAACCGAAAACGAGTTCCCTTCATGCTAGTAGACTAGCTTCATAAGATCGACAGGCCGGGGGTAGATACATGATTTGTCTGGTTTGGATATATCTAGACCTTGTTTATCAACTTTAATGCTTACTATATGACATATATAAGAAAACTATTGCTTTGGTTTTTCCTTTTTCTGTTTTTTTTTAATTTTGATGCCCATTTGAATCATGTCGAATCCTAGGTTTGACCAAGATAATTTAAACAAGTTTAAAACATGAAAATGAAAAGGGAAGCATGTATCCTTCTTAGTCACTCTAAAATGAAGCTTTTGGGAGGTTTTTGAAATTTCCATGTTTGAAACCCAAAACCACTTCTCTTCACATGCTTGACTTCATAAGACAGAGTTTAGGGGGTTAGGGGTATAGATACATGATTTGTCTGGTTGAATATGTCTAGACCTTGTTTATCAACTTTAATGCTTACTATATGACATAAGAAAACAATTGCTTTGGTTTTTCTTTTTCTGATTTTTTTGAATTTTGATGCCCATTTGAATCTTGTCAAATTCTAGGTTTGACCAAGATTTAAACAAGTTTAAAACATGAAAATGAAAAGGGAAGCATGTAACCTTCTCAGTCACTCTAAAATGAAGTTTTTGGGAGGTTTTTGATATTTCCATGTTTGAAACCCGAAACCACTTCTCTTCATGCTTGACTTCATAAGACAGAGTTTAGGGTTAGGGGTAGATACATGATTTGTATGGTTTGAATATGTCCAAACCTTGTTTATCAACTTGAATATGCTTATGTGCTTTGGTTTTTTATTTTTCTGATTTTTTTGAATTTTATGCCCATAAATCTTGGTCAAATCCTAGGTTTGACCAGGATTTAAACAAGTTTAAAACATGAAATGAAAAGATAAGCCTGGATCCTTCTTAGTCACTCTAAAATGAAGCTTTTGGGAGGTTCTTGAAATTTCCATATTTGAAACCCAAAACCACTTCTCTACATGATTGACTTCATAAGACATAGTTTAATTAGAGTTTTAGGGGTAGATATATACATGATTTTTCTGGTTTGAATATATATGTCTAGACCTTGTTTATCAACTTGAATGCTTACTATACATATGACATAAGAATGCTATATATGTGCTTTGGTTTTTCATTCTTTTGATTTTTTTCTGAATTTTTAGGGCCATTTGAATCTTGCATGGTTAAACTTGGGTTTTGCCCAGTTCTAAAGATCAAGGGTTCAAAAAAATCCAACTACGGGGTTCGAACAACACGATTCTAATCCAAGAATTTTTTCGACCTCATCCAAATGGCCTCAAACTATAGGGTTAGCATCTAGTGCAGTATGTGTGAAAATGTATGCACTATGTGTGCTATAACTTGTATGTCTTTCAAATTAAGTTGATAAACAAGGTCTAGACATATTCAAACCAGAATATTATACTGCATTAGTACAAAAAGTTTCCTATGGATTCATCAAGGGTAGTAAAGCCAAGTTAACTCATTGTCATGACTAAGAAGGATCCATGCTTACTTTTTCATTTTCATGTTTTAAACTTGTTTAAATCTTGGTCAAACCTAGGATTTGACCAAGATTCAAATGGTCATAAAAAATCAAACAAAATCAAGAAAATCAAAAACCAAACCACATAGTCTTCTTATGTAATATACTAAGCATTCAAGTTGATCAACGAAGTCTAGACATATTCAAACCAGAAAAATCATGTATCCCCCTAACCCTAAACGTTGTCTTATGAAGTCAAGCATGAAGAGAAGAAGTTTCAAACATGGAAATTTCAAAAACCCACCCAAAAGCTTCATTTTGGAGTGACTAAGAAGGATCCAAGCTTACTTTTTCATTTTCATGTTTCAAACTTGTTTAAATCTTTGTCAAACCTAGGATTTGACCAAGATTCAAATGGGCATAAAAATTCAAAAAAGAAATCAAAAAATGAAACACCAAAGCACATAAACTTCTTATGTCATATAGTAATTAAGCATTCATGTTGATCAACAAAGTCTATATATATTTAAACAATAAAAATCATGTATATATACCCCCAAACCCAAAACCACTTCTCTTCACATGCTTGACTTCATAAGACAGAGTTTAGGGGTTAGGGGTATAGATACATGATTTGTCTGGTTTGAATATGTCTAGACCTTGTTTATCAACTTGAATGCTTACTATGTGATTTGGTTTTTCATTTTTCTGTTTTTTAATTATTTTTCTGCCCATTTGAATCTTGGTCAAATCCTAGGTTTGAACAAGATTTAGACAAGTTTAACACGTGAAATTAAACGAATAAGTAAGCATTGATCCTTCTTAGTCACTCCAAAATGTACCAATTGATAGTGTTAACTTTGCTTCATGGAAAAAATAATGTCATGTAAATGAGTTAACTTGGATTTCCTACCCTTGAATCCATAGGAAACTTTGTTCTAATGCACTATAATAATCAACCGAGTTTTTACACCAACAGGTCTGTCACTTACGTGTGGTGCCCACGCGTGTGGTCCCACACTTGAGTGAGCACAAGTCACGTGCAATAGGTACGCTAACTCCCACCATCTTCTTTGTCAAGAGAAGACGCATCAGGATGCGTATTGGAAGTCTGTGGGTCCTTCTGGATCCTTCGGTTGTCCCTCTCACAAAAAAAACAAATCTCTCTCATTCTCGGCCTCGCTCGCTCGCTCGCTCGCTCGCACCTCCTGCGCACTGACAAACCCTGCACAACAGTCAACATCACCAGAAAAAGAATATACACCATCAATAAGAGGGGCCCCGTGACTGCTCTCCCTTCTTCTCCTTCCGAGTGATTCCTCTTCCTCCGAGTTTCACTCGACGGGCAAACACACATGTGCTGCATAGTAATAATAAAAAAGTAAAAGAATCGACTACGAATCTATTATTAAATAGGTTATAAACTAGGGTTTTCCCCAGTACTACAGATCAAGTTGAAAAAAAAATCCAACTACGGGGTTTGATTTTGGCCTACAAATAAAAAATTAAATAAGTTGAACTAGTATTCCTCTAAAAAATCATTTTGGTTTGCATTGTTTGATAATTTTCATAGCTAGAGTGCATCACAATTTTTTGATTTCATGCTTTGCTTTGCCAATTTTGATTTTTTCTAACCACCTTCTCTTTGATTTCAAATTTAGGTCAAACTATCGATGCCTACTATGTGTTCTACTTGAATTGGATGCAGCATGCGCACATGATATGTTTTGCCATTGTTTTGGGCTTCCACACATCTTGGGGCATCCAAGTATTTAAGTTACCTTGTTTTTTAATTGTAATTCATGTACCCTTTCCTCCCAATTAAATTTTGGTTTTACATTTTTAAATTTTTTAAATTTTTATGCCCATTCTGATGTCATATAGTTAGCATTTAAGTTGATAAACAAGGTCTAGACATATTCAAACCGGAAAAATCATGTATCTACCCCTAACCCAAAACTCTGTCTTATCAAGTCAAGCACGAAGAGAAGTCGTTTTGGGTTTCAAACATGGAATTTTCAAAAACCCTCCAAAAAGCTTCATTTTGGAGTGACTAAGAAGGATGGAGGCTTACCTTTTTCATTTTCATGTTTTAAACATGTTTAAATCTTGGTCAAACCTATTATTTGACAAAGAATCAGATGGGCTTAAAATTTCAAAAAAATCAAAAAATGAAAAACCAAAGCATGCAGTCTTCTTATGTCATATATATATTACACATTCAAGTTGATAAACAAGGTTTGGACATATTCAAACCAAAAAATCATGTATCTACCCCCTAACGCTAAACTCTGTCATATGAAGTCAAGCATATGAAGAGAAGTGGTTTTGGGTTTCAAACATGGAAATTTCCATGCTTGAAACCAAAAACCACTTCTCTTCATGCATGCTTGACTTCATAAGACAGAGTTTAGGGTTAGGTGGTAGATACATGATTTTCCTGGTTTGAATATGTGTAGACCTTGTTTATCAAATTAATTGAATGCTTACTATATAACATAAGAGAAGACCTTGTTTTTTTTTGAATTTTTATACCCATTTGAATCTTTGTCAAATCCTTGGTTCCACCAAGATTTGAATAAGTTAAAAACATGAATATGAAAAAGTAAGCATGTATGCTTCTTAGTCACTTCAAAATGAAGCTCTTGGGAGGGTTTTTGAATTTCCATATTCGAAACCAAAAACCACATATCTTCATGCTTGACTTCATGAAACAAAGTTTAGGGTTAGGGGTAGATACATGCATGATTTTTCTTGTTTGAATATGTCTAGAACTTGTTTATCAACTTAATTGAATGCCTACTATATAACATAAGAAGACCTTTTTTGTTTTAAATTTTTATACCCATTTGAATCTTGGTCAAATCCTAGGTTTCACCAAGATTTGAATAAGTTTAAAACATGAATATGAAAAATAGCATGCATGTATCCTTCTTAGTCACTCCAAAATGAAGCTCTTGGGAGGGTTTTTGAAATTTCCATGTTTGAAACCAAAAACCACATACTATGCATGCCTTGACTTCATGAGACAGAGTTTAGTGTTAGGGGGTAGATACATGATTTCTCTCGTTTGAATATGTTTGAAACCAAAAACCACATATCTCTGGTTTGCCCGCACTTAGAAATGATATTTGCATCACTTATCATATGTTTGCCCATTTGAATCTTGTCAAATCCTAGATTTGACCAAGATAATTTAAACAAGTTTAAAACATGAAAATGAAAAGGCAAGCTTGTATCCTTCTTAGTCACTCTAAAATGAAGTTTGGGGAGGTTTTTGAAATTTCCATGCTTGAAACCCAAAACCACTTCTCTTCATGCTTGACTTCATAAGACAGAGTTTGGGGTATAGGGGTAGATACATGATTTTTCTGGTTTGATATGTCTAGACCTTGTTTATCAACTTAATTGAATGCTTACTATATGACATAAGAAGACTATATGCCTTGATTTTACATTTTTTTTAAATTATGCCCATTTGAATCTTGGTCAAATCCTAGGTTTGACCATGATTTAAACAAGTTTAAAACATGAATATGAAAATTAAGCATGTATCCTTCGTAGTCACTCCAAAATAAAGCTCTTGAGAGGGTTTTTGAAATTTCCATGTTTGAAACCAAAAAACCACGTACTTCTCTTCATGCTTGACTTCATAAGACAGAGTTTGGGGTTAGGGGTAGCTTGATACATGATTTTTCTCGTTTGAATATGTCTAGACCTTGTTATCAACTTAATTGAATGCTTACTATATATATGACATAAGAAGACTATGTGCCTTGATTTTCCATTTTTTGTTTTTTCTGAATATTTATGCCCATTTGAATCTTGGTCAAATCCTAGGTTTGACCATGATTTAAACAAGTTTAATAAACATGAATATGAAATTTCCATGATTTATACCAAAAACCACTTCTCTTCATGCTTGACTTCATAAGTTAGGGTTTAGGGATATATAGGGGGTAGATTCATCATGATTTTTCTGGTTTGAATATGTCCAGAGCTTGTTTATCAACTTAATTGAATGCTTACTATATGACATAAGAAGACTATGTGCCTTGATTTTTCATTTTTTTAAATTATGCCCATTTGAATCTTGGTCAAATCCTAGGTTTGACCAAGATTTAAACAAGATTAAAACATGAAAATGAAAAATTAAGCCTTGATCCTTCTTATTCACTCCAAAATGAAGCTTTTGGGAGGGTTTTTGAGATATCCAGGTTTGAAACCCAAAACCACTTCTCTTCATGCATAGTTTAGGGTTAGGTGTAGATACATGAATTTTTGGTTTATAGTAAGCATTCAAGTTGATAAACAAGGTTTAGACATATTCAAACTAGAAAAATCATGTATATACCCCCTAAGGCTAAACTCTGTGATATATATGAAGTCAAGCATATAAGAGGAATGGTTTTGGGTTTCAAACATGGAAAATTCAAAAACCCTCCCAAAAGCTTCATTTTTTGAGTGAATAAGAAGGATCCAGGCTTACTTTTTCATTTTCATGTTACTGACTTGTTTAATTCTTGGTCAAACCTAGGATTTGACCAAGATTCAAATAGGCATAAAAATTCAATAAAGAATTCAAAAAATGAAAAACCAAAGCACATAATTAAGCTTCTTAAGTTATAGTAAGCATTCATGTTGATCAACGGAGTCTATACATATTTAAACATTAAAAATCATGTATATACCCCAACCCTAAACTCTGTCTAATGAAGTCAAGGACGAAGAGAAGTGGTTTTAGTTTTTTTTTTTGAATTTTTATGCCCATTTGAATCTTGGTCAAATCCTTGCAGGTTTGACCAATATTTAAACAAGTTTAAAACATGAAAATGAAAAGTAAGTGTGGATCCTTCTTATTCACTCCAAAATGAAGCTTTTGGGAGGTTTTTTTAAATTTTCCATGTTCGAAACCCAAAATGATATCTCTCCGTGCTTTACTTCATAAGACAAAGTTTAGGGGTAGGGGGTAGATACATGATTTTTCTGGTTTGAATATGTCTAGACCTTGTTTATCAACTTGAATGCTTATTATGTGACATCAAAAGACTATGTGTTTAGTTTTTTTTTGAATTTGTTATGCCCATTTGAATCTTGGTCAAATCCTAGGTTTGACCAAGATTTAAACCAGTTTAAAACATGAAAATGAAAAGTAAGCCTGGATTCTTCTTAGTCACTCCAAAATGAAGCTTTTGGGAGGTTTTTTAAATTTCCATGTTTGAAACCCAAAACCACTCCTCTTAATGCTTGACTTCATAAGACAGAGTTTAGGGTTAGGGGCCAAGTATATACATGATTTTTCTTGTTTAAATATGTCTAGACTTTGTTTATCAACTTGAATGCTTACTATATGACATCAAAAGACTATGTGTTTGGTTTTGATTTTTTTGAATTTGTTATGTCCATTTGAATCTTGGTCAAATCCTAGGTTTGACCAAGATTTAAACCAATTTAAAACATGAAAATGAAAATGAAAGCCTGGATTCTTCTTAGTCACTCCAAAATGAAGCTTTTGGGAGTTTTTTCAATTTCCAATGTTTGAAACCCAAAACCACTTTTCTTCATGCTTGACTTCATAAGACAGAGTTTAGGGTTAGGGGGTATATACAATATTTTTCTGGTTTGAATATGTCTAGACTTCGTTGATCAACTGTAATGCTTACTATATGACATAAGAAGCTTATGTGCTTTGGTTTTTTTTTTGATTTCTTTTTTGAATTTTTATGCCCACTTGAATCCTGGTCAGATCCTTTGTTTGACCAAGATTTAAACAAGTTAAAACATGAAAATGAAAAAGTAAGCCTGGCTCCTTCTTAGTCATGAAAATGAGTTAACTTGGCTTTCCAACCCTTGAATCCATAGGAAACTTTGTACTAATGCAGTATAATAATCACCCGAGTTTTTACACCAACAGGTCTGTCACTTACGTGTGGTGCCCATGCGTGAGGTCCCAAACTTCAGTGAGCACAAGTCACATGCGGTAGGCAGGCAAAATACCCGATCAATCCGGGCGGTGGCTGTTAAGGACCCGATCGCATTTCTTGCTTTCAGACTGGGGTCTACCATGTAAGAAGTTTGTTCCTTTTGGATGCATCACTCGTATTTGCAAGTTTTTTGGGGGTCCCGCAAATTCAGGGTAGCATCATGCCCCCCTTCCCACGCCAACACAAACAGAGTTCAACACAACCTAATTAAGCAAGGTTCAACACAGACATAGTTCAACAACCCCTAATTAAGCTAATAGGTTCACCACAAACGCTGCTGAGCAGCAAACATAAACAGAGTTCAACAAAAGATGCTGCTTTTGAAGCAGTAGGAGAGACAAACATGCACAACAGTTACGGAGTATATTTACCATCTTCTTCCTGTCGCCTCCTCCCGGTCCCGCTTCTTCTGCTTCTTGCTGCCCATACCTTTAATCTTTGGTGGCTTGGGCTTGGGAGGAGGCACACGACCGGTCTCGATAGCTTGGTTCAATTTCTTCCTTAGGAATAGCCCATAGGCCATGTGGTTGGCTATGAAGCCGGATCGGTTAACAGTTTCCCCAACTTTGAGACAGCCGGACCCACCGGCTTCGGCATGCTGCAGGACGCTTCGAAAGTCAACCTTTATGCTCTTTGTGCAGAAGGGGCAGCTGTTCCTGGCACCAGTCCAGGGTTCACTCCAATACTTGTCGAACTTCCCCGCCTTAAGCTTGTTGAGAGTGGCCCTGGCCTTCCTATGACGCGACTCGACATCGCTGTCAACCTCATCAGTAGCAACCTGATACATGCCAAATAAACAGGTGAAGCAAATATGTAGCAGTTGCAACTAATAATGAATATGAATCTAAAAAGATTCTGACGCTAATTCAAAACCCTATAGCGCAAAAAAAAGAGGGAGAGACCATAGAGCAAATCGATACAGGGCTATGTTAAATAAGGGAGAGAGGTGAATCGGATGTGAAGCAAATATGTAGCAGTTGCAACTAATACTGAATATGAATCTAAAAAGATTCTGACGCTAATTCAAAACGCTATAGCGCAAAAAAAAGAGGGAGAGACCATAGCGCAAATCGATACAGGGCTATGTTGAATAAGGGAGAGAGGTGAATCGGAACATACTTCCTCCCCCTCGTCGACGATATTCTCGTCGAAGGTCGGCGGCGGCGGTTCAAAGATGAGTTCAACCTCGTCCTCGTCATCTAGGGGATGCTTCCCAAGAGAGTGGACCCATCTACCAACAGCATCAGATGCCGATGAGCGACCGATGGCCCGACCTTCGGCAATGGCCTCCGCTTCGTCTTTGGCATCCGCTGCGGCAATGATCGCCGCCGTTGCGGCCATGCGTGCTGCGGTCGCGGCTCTGGACGCCTCCTCTGCGGCTAAGGCCAGCCGCGCGGCTTTCGCTTTCGCTGCGTTGACGGCGTCGGTTGGGCTCTCCATCGGTGGAATGGGAAGGGGAAGTGAAGAGAGGGTTTTTTCCTAGTCCGTGGAGAGAGGGAGAAGTGTGGACGTGAAATGGATAACTGACGATATTTCAAGATTTGGGAGACATAGCACGAACCGGCAGATGACAGCGCGTGGGTGCATTACCTCATACTGCCTCTGTCCTAGAAAGAGCGTACGTGTGGGTTTTCAAGGCATATTAAGGATTTTATTATTACATTGGGAAACTGTCATCGACCATCACTTTCCTCTTCAACTTTTCCACCTCCAATGATCTAAATGCATGTAGTAAATAAGAAAACCATATTATGCTAAATACTACTACCTCCATCCCAAAGCGTAAGGCTTATATTATTTTTAGAAGCTCAAACTATGTCAAGGTAAACTAAGATTTTACCAAAAATCATTATCATGCAAAATACAAAATTAATATCAATACATAGACAACGATTTTTTTTGGTATGGTATCTACAAAATATTATATTAGTTGATAGATTGTTCTAAATTTTCGTCAACCTTTACTTGCTTTGACTCTTAAAAAAAGACTTAAGCTTTGTGATGGAGGTAGTACGTACTAGTCGTGAAGAAACTATATCCCTCGTGATGAGAAAGAAATATTTTTTACTACCACTCTTTTGTGGACAAATTTTGAAGTGCATTGCAAAACGAGAAGTACACTCTTTTATGGACAAATTTTAACTCTACACCCATTATTTCAGGATGGAGGGAGTATAACCCAACTTGTTTTTTTCTTCTGGGCACTACACTGCTTTTTCCCTGTGCAATGCTTGGTTCTACCCTTTTTCTCAATGTAATGGTCACTTTAAGTCATTTTTTCCCACACACATTTATTTTGTACTTCTCTACAGTGTTGACCGTGCTACTACTATTTGTGTTAGTGCGCCAAAAACAAAATGTTATTTTTTAAGTGCCAAATTAATCTAGGGCGTTGGTTGTGAATCGGTGAACAAAAAAGAGATAGCCCAAAAGAGGAACACACCAAGGTACAAAAACTAGCATATATGCATGTTTCTATGTACATATATATGACCCTGGGTTTGTAGATAAAAAACATTCATATATGCGCTTACTATTAATATACATAAGTTTATGCTGATTCTCTTGGTTTAGGTATATATATGGTTAGGCATCACTACTAATTCAGAAAAAAACAAAAATGTAACTCTTCAAGTGAAGTCATTTTAAGTGACCTAACAACTAAAATTCATATATAGGATTTGTATAGGAATTATGTAGGATTTAGATCACATGTGAATTTTCCCCACACTAGTTGTTTGATTCATAGGAACATATCCTATAGGAATCTTGCAGTGCAAATCCTATAAGAATAAAACATTAGGTCATACCTCATGGAAAATTTCCTTTGGCACAATCAAACACAACTCATCTTCCTATATGATTCAACTAGCCATTAAATCTCAATCCTATGTTTTCCATATTTCTATGGTTTTCCCATCCTATGAATCAAAGGAGCCTTAGGGCTTATATCTTTTTTTAGAAAGGCAAACTATGTTAAGATTGGCCAAGTTTTACGAAAAACCTTTAACATGCAAAATACAAAGTTGAGTCATTTCGTTTGAATCGGAGGGAGTACATTTGACGTTATGGTACTATTTGACAGCTGCTTGGCACTGTATTTTTTTCGAACCAAACTTCCCCCTTCATGAAGCTTTTATTTTAGCTTCAGTGACTTGATACATCCATATATCTAGACAAAGTTGAGTCAATTCATTTGAATCAGAGGGAGTACATTTGACTATATGGGTATTGTTTGACAACTGCTTGGCACTGTCTTCTTTTTTGAACCAAACTGCCCCCTTCACGAAGCTTTTATTTTGGGATAGAGCTTCACTGACTTGATACTTCCAAGTTTCACAGTGACTTGGTGCCACCATCCACCATCCATCTCAGATCCAATGTATGCGATCGACTTAGAATTTAAACTAAATAATTATTATAATTGCTCAGAAATATTTCAAGAACTTCCAGTTAATCGTGCATATTTCGATTTATATTTTGGTGAAGTTTCATTCGATTTGAATCAAAGGTTTGTGAGCAAATATATACTCCCTCCGGTTCATATTAATTGACTCTAATATGGATGTACTAGACACATTTTAGTTCTAGATACATCCATATTGAAGTCAATTAATATGAATCAGAGGGAGTATTTAGTTTAAACTAGTGCTCGTATACGTAAAAAGCTCTTTAATCACAAGCTAATCGTCCGAGTGGGATGAAATATTCACAGATTTTAGAACAAGGCATCTACATTTTACTGGATTTTTTTCATAATTTTTGTTTTTAGGTTCGAAATAAGAGATTAGTTTGGAACGTTGGATCTCAAATGGTTGGTAGATGGTGGCACCAAGTCACAATGAGATTTGGAGACTTCAAGTCACTGCAGCTCTGTCCTTTTATTTTGACAAACTGCAGAGCCGCTGGTGCATCTATGCTTGCGTACGGCCGACGCCGATTCTTAGCAAGGAAGTTCTTCCTATAAGTAGTAGTATCCATACTCCACTCCAAGGCATGTATAAAAAAAAGAACCCATCCCGTTCTCGTTTTCCCGATCACTCTTCTCTGAAGATGGAGGAGGCCCTCTTCTTGTGCCCCCTCTGCCTGCTGCCCTTCAAACCCCCCATATCCAAGGTCGCTCCCTTCCGATTTCATTCTTAGGTTCACCTGTGAGAAATGTCAATGACAACTGATGCCACGTACGTTGTTCCGTGCAGTGCAAGGGCGGTCATATGGGCTGTCGGCGCTGCGTCGGCGAGCTTGCGCCGAACCCGTGCAAGAAGTGCGAGCAGCCGGCGTGGTTGCCGCCGTCGAATCGATCTGGGCCAAGATTGCCGCCGTCGAATCGATCTGGGGCAATGGTCAAGTGCGTCGGCTGCCAGAGCTTGGTCGCCTCCACGGAGTCCTACAAGCACTATATCGCGTGCCCGCATGGTCCGTGCGGCTGCACAGAGGCCATCAATACCGGCTGCAGCTTCACCGGCCCGCCGCGGGAGCTCCTGGTACACCTCCAAGCATCCCACTCCATCCCAGTGTTTACGTTCCAGTATGGCATACCCGCCTGGTGCATAGTTCGTGTTCCGGTACAACCGCGGGGACACCTGTTCATCGGCAGTGGGGAAGAAGACGGTAGCGTGTTCGCCATCACCGTTGGAGCGCTCGGCCCGACCACCATTGTGTCCTGTGTGTGCATCAGGTCGGCCGCGTGCTTGTTTCCGATGTACAAGGCGCAGCTGTTGGTGATTGGTCCGCCGGCGCCGGCGACGGCTGGGACCAGTGACCTCTCGACGGACACCTTGATGGCGGTAATCGAGCCGACGAGCTCCCCGACGCCTAGCTCGATCATGTTGCAGCAGCTCACTTCTTTCCTGGCGGTGCCGCCCCGTTACGCGAAGCAGAATGGAGGGCAGCGTGTGTTGCCTATCTGCGTTTGCATCAACAAGAAGGTTATACAATAATCTTCGTTTAGTCATACTGCAATGTAGTTACTCGAAGATCGGAGGGAGTAGTTTAGTTCGAAGTAGGGTTCGTTCGGATGTATTTTGGACTTGTATAGTAGTACTACTACTCCAGAACTATTAGCTAGCTAGTTGGAGTGCTAGAATGCAGCTCGGAGTATTATAGTATTTTGGCAGTACTACTAGTTATGTATGTGACTGCAAATTCAAACTAAAATGGAGTATTTCTTGCTAATGTTGTTCTTTTGGAGTCATCATTTTTTTCTGAACGTGTTAACTATGCTATTGTCTAAGGATTCGTTTAGATTTCTTTGGTTGAATTCATATTTCGTCTCTTCCTAATTTGGCAAAACTGCACTGTCATGGGCATTCTTACAAGGTCGCTGAAGTTTCAAAGTTTCTTAATGTATATTGCGTAGGGTGTACCCCCTTAACATGGATCTGTTGCATTTTTGGGTTGTATTTTTTTTGGCAATTTTCAGGACCATAAAATAGCACGCCTTCAGTTGAAATTTGAATTAGTGGCCGATACTAGCATGGAGTAGTGAAGTTTTTTTGTACTCCCTCGGTCCCACCAAAAGTGTCTCACCTTTGTTAAAATTTAGATGGATAGATGTATTTTTTTTACAAAGTTGAGACAACTTTGGTGGGACGGAGCCACGGAGTCGTAGTTGATGGCGAGAAGGTTGATGCCTTGCTAGGTTGGTGTACGTTGCAAAAAGAACAAGGTTGGTGTGTATTTGTTTTATTTGTTCACCATAATACTGACATGGCCATCGATTTGATTAGACAACACAAGCCTGGGATGTTTCACTTATTTATTGTAGGAAGCACGATTAATGTTCTGTAATGATGGGGCTACTCCTATAGTCCGTCTGCTCGGCTCCTACTCGGGTGTCGGGTCACATTCACACTCTCCTCTTTTTTTGAACACATTCACACTCTCCTCTTTTTTTGAACACATTCACACTCTCCTCTTTTTTTGAACACATTCACACTCTCCTCGAAACTGCAGTAGGCAGTATATGCATAAGAGGAGGAGCGTCTCGGTTCACCTCCGTCGTCTATCCCCACTCCGCCCATCTTCCATAGCACGCGCCTGCGTCTCCGCCATGGCGCTTTCGCATCCTATCCAGCAGTGCCCAGTTTGAGAGCCTCTGTTCTCCAACTCAAACCCCCACCTGCCGCCATTGATCGCCATCTCTCTCCCAAAGTTCGAATCAGTAGATCTCCCAAGAAAATACCAACCCCATTGTACCACCTGCCTCATTGCGATGGCGAAATCGAGCAGGGTCTGTGGATCTGGGCTGTTTCACAAGGTGTTTACGGAAGGCCCCCTTGAAGTGCTCATCAGCCAGTGCGACGCCATCACCGCCGCGTCCCTAGTCGGTTCCTCCAAAAGTATTCTTCAGTCAGCCAAATACAGTGCCACTCTGCCTGCTTCTCAGCCGTTTGGCCTTCCGTGTGTTCTCTGTTGTGACCCGGCGGATAAACCATGGGCGGTGTTCAAGGAGGATTTGCCGGTGCACAGCAAGTGCAAACTACTGCCGCTGGACAGGTTCTCCTATGATGGCCTAATGCCACACGGTAAGGATGAGGAGCGGGCAGGCGCCAATGGAGATTGGATCGCCATGGTTGGCCCCGAAGGCAAGTGGAACCTCCTCAATGTCTACACTCATCGCAAGATTAAGCTTCCATCTTTGAGGAACAAGTTGGAAACCACACACAATCCACTTATATTCGAGTATCAGCGTTCTGCTATTCAACTGCAGAAGATAGCTATTTGCCAAGTTCCTACAGCTGCTAGGGGGTATCAAGATTTCTCCCTTGTCGCAATCTTCGACTTTGCAATTGCCTACCTCCATGGCGAATATCCTCGTACATGGATATTTCTTGAAAACCAGTTTCAGTACGGCGCCATATACTGCGATGCAATTATACATAACGGACTTGTGTTCGCCGTTACTGAGCTTGGAAATGTTTATGCATGGGATCCTAATCAATTTGGTAACATTTCCTCCCTATCTTTTTTATATACGTAACTTATATAGTATTTCACCTCTTATTTGTTGAACTGTCTTGGCATCTTTTGGCTTAAAGGAATTCCATAGGCGCACACCATAACCCTCTTGTGGTATGGACATATATAGAATTTAACATCTATAGGAATTTTAGTATGGTCTAATGTGCATGTTGTTCCTTAGGAAAAAGGCCCCCTAGTAATTAAGTTTCTTTATTATTACTCCCTAGAAAATTTAAGGTAGAGTAGAAATAGAATCAATAAAGGTGCCATGCAATATTGATAAAGACTTTCATTTGTTTATATTCCCCCGGTTCTAGAGAATAAGGAGTACTATATTCAAACCATCTAAAATTTGGACCAATATTTTCGGGAACATGTTTTAAATCCATATGAAGTTTTACCAAGATGTTCGAAATATATTTCAAACCATCTTATGTTCGACCATGATTTTATAAAGTACTAGTATTGGCATCCCAATATCAAATCAATATCACTAGTAGATAAATCATGAAATATATTTTCATGTGACGTGTTCTTTCCTTTTTCAAGGTCCTATAGTGCTCCCTGCTCCATTCATTCCGTGGACGGCTGGATTTGATGGCGATGATGATTTTGACTCTAATAGTCGTACGTGGTGGCTGGCAAGATCTCAAGATCGTTCTAGACTTCTCCTGGTCTATGCACGTGGCGTAATGGATTTTGACGCTGACGGTGCTCCAACTCATTATGATAGTACCCCTTCTGTCCATTGCGGTCGCGCTGTTCACAGCTATTCGGGGTATACCTGCATTGTATTCTCGAATGACACTAGTCGGTTACTTCCAGCCAACCCGTGGGAAAGGGTTACTAATCTTGGAGACTATTCTATGTTCCTTGGGTTGAACTATCCGATTTTCATGCCAGTGGGTGGTGCAACATTTCCCCCAGGATATTTGACAAGAAGAAACTGCATCTACACCACGCCTCAGGCCATTGGCTCTCACTTTGACACATCACATCAAGAAATTTTCCGCTTCAGTCTAAATGGCGAAGACCACCAAAGCATATCTTTCTCAAGCAGCGGTCCAGGGGCCAACTGGCATACGGGGTTTTGGTTCATCCCAAGCTACACCAACGCGCTGGACTGGAACAAAGACAATCAGAGTTAGGGATATTTATGTAATAGTAGGATCATACTACTAGCTAGCTCAGTTGGTCTTGACTCCTATTTAACTATTTATAGCTAATGTACTTAGGTGATAAATTTATGCTATTTGCATGAACCCAGGCGCTTCTTTTAATTTGATCAAATACGGTCTATACACATGCATGGTTGTTTGGCTGTTTCAGTGTCCCTAGAGGCATACATATATACTGTTATTTAGCAATCTTTATTACAGTACAAAGGTCTTAACCTCATGGTTCACAGAAAGTATAAACGTAGATCAACCATCTAAACATAGAAGACATTCTAGTGTATGATTCTTACATATACACATCAACATCCTATCAGAAAATCTTAATGTGAATTGTACTGGCTGTACAAACCCGTGCATCATTCTCTAGCCGGTTGCACCCAAAAACCAAATCGTGGTACTTCATAGTTGACTGTATGTAGGACAACATACAGATCCAATGCGAAGCCATGGGTATCACCTGCATGACAGAACCATATTTCACATGGTTGGAGGTACTCCATATGGCATTTAAAATCATTCCTTGTCCTTCATATGGCCCTAAAAATAGTACAGTTGGATTTGTGGGTTTTAATTTTTTATTAACACACTCAATTGATTGCCCAAACATTGATTAATAATATTATTAAGGGGTGTGATGTTGAAAGCCATAAGAACAATGTGCCAAACAATCTTTGCTAGCGGACGGTAAATGTATACCCATCAGAAATAATCAGCAGACGTGCATGTTTCTTTGGTCAGAATAACTGCTGCACCATCTTAAAAGTAAATGGCATGACCATTTATTTGATTTGATAGCGTGCAGCTAGATGGCGTACATTACTATCTCTACTTCCTTGGGTCGCCCAAATCTGGAGTACTAAAAGCAAATCCTGGTGATTCATTTGACAAGACAACACAGATGCGTCCAAATTTCTCCGTCCATATTATTATAGTAATATACGAAATCTGGAGTGCGTTGCCTCGTTGCCTTCCAAGAGAAGCTGCATTCCTTGCCAAAAAAGAGAGAGAGGCTGTATTTATAACTATCTCACCGGCCGCCACTAGTACAAACCATCACTCCCTCTCCACCTCCACCTCCATCTCTTCCCTAGTAGCTCCACCTCCATATCGGCGACGGACCACAATCGCGCGGCTTCGACTTCCTCTTCGACGGCGGCGGCGACAGAGGCGTGAGGCACCTTCTCCGCGGCGCATCACTCATCCTCGTCCCGCGGCAACAATGGCTGTATGTGAAATCACCATACCCTTTTGTATGGTAGAGATGATGATGTGCGGATAAAATTTTATTGGCGGTTGCTCATCCTTGTTTGAATATTTGGTGTAGATTCACATCTAGGGCAGGGTGTCAAGCGGGGTGGGTAGCGGGCTAGCTAGTTTCAGTGCGAGTGCTTTAAATCTGCTCTAATCTCAACCACTATTTGCTCTAATTTTCTGCTTTGCGGGACGATTCGCGGACGCCGCTTGCAACCCTAATCTAGGGTATTGATCCTAGTTTAGTAGACTACTAGGATTTACATGCCAATTTGTTTTTAGACTAATCCGGATATTTGTCAATACTACTAGAGTACGTACTTCTTCCGTTCGTATTTAATTGACTCTAGTTGAAAGCATCGGCAGTTCATTTTCTTCTCTCCCTCGCGTCGACTAATTAAAACCGAACAGAGGGAGTATTAGGAATCCTTGTGCATCCGTACTACCAGTAAGGTATTGCGTTGTTGCAGAGGCTCAGTGTAATCAATATCTTTCGATATTAATATACGGAGTACTCACTTTATCAGAAAATAAATTAGTAATCCATGTTCAAACTTGCTAGTTTGATCGACGTTTGATGATGATTTGTGAGGCCATGTATGGGCCTAGTTTGTTTCCTTTGCTTGGTGGTCAGTAGGCTGATGATTTTTTTTTGCTTGGTCGATCTGTGGTCGTTCCATGGCCACTGCTGATTAATCATTACTAGAATCAACAATTTTTTGCTTGTCTGGTGATTGGAATTGTATGCGCTCTTCTGAAGAGCACCATCGCACGATGATTAGTCTTAATGGAGATGCAGATGTCGATCAAGAGGGAGAAACATATCTTGATCATGCATTTCTCACGAGATTACTTGGTGATTGGAAGTAGAATCCACAATTTGTTGTGCAAACTTCTCAACATATGCATATATTCGTTGAATTGGCTTTATGTGATCAATATTACTTCTTATTGCAGATGGATGGAGGGGAAAGAGCGAAAAAACCGATACTTAGTGAAATGACTTCTCATTCTGTGACTTCTGATATCCTAGATGACAAGGTAAATATATAGAACGATGATTCGTAGGTGATGAAAGCAGAATCCACAATTTGCCGTGCAAACTTCTCAACATATGCATTTATTTGATTAATTAGTTTTATGTGATCAATAGTATTACTTATTCCAGATGGACGTAGGGGAAGGAACGAAAAAGCGGATGCTATGTGAAATGACTTCTAAATCTGTGTGTTCTGATATCCCAGATGACAAGGTAAACATATGGACCGACGCTTGTTTTGCTGCTGCCCCCGTTAGATGGCTAGATGCTCTGGTCTAATTTCTGTTCATGTGCTTATTATTGCAGAAACATAGAGTTGAAGAAAACTCTATATTGTCTGATGACAAAGGTGAAATGGCATGCCAGTCTTTTAAACCTCCGACGCCACCTTGTTTACTGTCTATGGAGACTGATGCAGCTGGACCTGGTACTGATGAGCCTATACGTGGCATCATCGTGCCACATGAAGAAGGTTGTGGATTGGGTTTACCCCCTGCTGAAGAAACTGGTGGTGCAGCTGGAGCTGCTAGTGTAGAGCCTCTAGTGAACGGTGTCGTGCCACGGGAATTCTCTGAACTAGAGCAAGACGGTTTACCTATTGTCAAGACCGATGTAACTGGTGCTGATGCTGGAGTTGCTACTGATGATCCTGCACCCGAAGTTGCCACGCCACCCGAAGGAGGTTTTGTATTGGTAGAACCCGTCATGACTATGCCCACAGTACTGACTGGTGGTGGACCTGGAGCTGGTATGGTAGAGCCTCTAGCGAAAGGTGTCGTGCCACGAGAATCCTCTGAAGTGGATATTGGTGGTTTACCCTCTGTAGATACTGGTGGTCTACCTGGAGCTGGTATTGTAGAGATTTCAGCAAACAGTGCTGTCCCACCCAACTCCTATGAACTGGAGCATGTACCTGATGTGCCTTCTGTAGAACCTGATGCACCTGTAAGTAGTGGTGATGATTCCGCTGAATCTGATCAAGAAGGATCTGCATCTCGAGGACAAGATGTCAGCTGTCATTCACCTGAACCCGAGCTGAAGTCAGCAACGGTAGCTTATATGGCACGGACTGTCCTTCAAGCTCTAAAGATCCAGTTGGGTGGTTCACAGGACCAGCTACTCCAAGCCATTGTCACTACAAAAGACCAGCCAGCATGCTTCGTTATCTCCTGCATACTGTTTGACAAGCTGAAGCACTGCAACTGGCGCATTGTTCAATCCCATCAGCATGGAGAGAGGAGCTATGTTTATGTCAAGATGATTCATGCTGATTTGGTAAGGTTCCATGATAAGATGTATGGGTGGGGTGAGGCAAGAGCCACATTTTGCAGCATTCACACAGTCTTCGCTCTTGAGCCAGACCCCATGGATGCTTACCCAGTGGTGCAGCTGTCCTGACTTGATATATGTTTTATGATCAGTATGCTGCTGTCGTGGAACTGTGATGTGGAGCTACCTTTCTTATGGTTTCTAGGCTTTTGGTTTCAACATGTATTATGGAGCTTACCTTAGGACTTTCGCATGCGTTTGGCTGTTGACCTGTAATGTTTGTGGTTGGTTGTCTAATCTACTTGGCACAATCACATTGCAAAGGCAAATGTTCCTTTTCTCTTTAATTGTTATTATGACTTATGTGTTATAACCAGGCAAGAATATGCAATCTTGGTTCTCTGACCGATATATATGTACATACAACTTTTGTTCACATAATAACACTTACACGGGAAAAGAGTAGCTTTCTCTGTTGGACAAACACCAAACCACAAAAGGGTAACAACACAATATCCAAACTAGGTACGGCACCTGTTGAGCATACATGACTTTTGGCGTAAAATCACGTTAACCAACACTAGCAGCATCTTGTTCTTTGCAAGGTGCTATGCTTATCAGTCTAATCCCAATACACAACCTACTTCAGGTGGCACGATGATGTCAGGTGCAGGTTCACCAGTACCAACTCTCTTGCATCAGTCTCCATTGAAGGTACGCCACTGCTGCAGTAGACACCATTAGCAATGCAACCTGAAGGTGTTCTTATCCTCATATCAGGATCACATAATACAGGTGTCAAGCTTCATGCACTAGCCAACACAATCAAAAGTCCGAACTAGGATCGCTAGGAAAAAAACATGAAGATCCTTTTATCGAATCCCACGCTGAACATCTTTTTCACTAATTAGGTAAGCTCCTGCTGACAAACATATTACAGCAACTCCAGCAGTGGCTCTATATTTTGGCGCTGTGGGCTGATGCTGCGCATGGAGCCGGCAATAGCTTCACCGGAAGCTGCAAACTGTGGCGGCCAAATGCAGGGCTGAAACAGCGTATTTTCAGAGGCGCTATAATGCAGCGCCAAAAACAGAATATAATGAAAAATAGAGTGCAGTAAAACAGAAGATCAAATAAAGACTAGAAATAGACATAAAATAGGAGAAAATTAGCTTGATAGATACTCCGTAGTTCATATTTGTACAAAGTAGTGCGATAAAACTAAACTAAAACTCGACATCTGACGAGTCCGGTGTCGTGCCCGACACCGGATCCGACGAGAAGAGGTCAATCCAACGGGGGTCGTCCTCGCCAATGGTGGTCGGCCCGGCGAGCTGCGCTTCGATGAAGGCCCGCTTCGTCGCCTTCTCCGCCCTCCGTTGTGCGCGGTCCTCCTTCTTCGCAGCCCGCCTCGTAGCCTTCTCCGCCCTCCGTCTGCGGAAGTGCTCGTTCTCGGCGGCAACGTCCTCGGGGAAGCGGGCCGCCCACTCGCGCGCCGCGCGCTCGTCCCGCTCGGCAATGCGCAAACGGCGCTCCGTCTCGCGGCGGCGGCGCTGTTCCTCCTGTCTAACGATGTACGGCGGCGGCGCGAGATCCTCGGCCTGCTGGCGCGTCCACACGTCATGGAAATTCATCGACGATCGCGGGCGCCCGAGCCGCCACGCCACGGCGTCGTACGCGCGCGCGGCCTCGTGCGCGGTCTCGTAGGTGCCGAGGCCGATGCGCTCGCCGCCGTCACGTATCTCCGCGTAATACGTACCTTTGGGGCGCGCGCGGACGCCGCGGTACCCCGTGCCCGAGACGCGGCAGTACCGCGAGCTCGACGCGAGACGAGGCATGGCGGCGGCGGCGGAAGCGGAGCCGCGGCGGCGATATTAGGCGCAGATGGGCAAATTTCAGCAACCCGTGTCCATCTTTTTTTTTGGCAGGATTACGCCATGTACCACCTTCCAATTAGAAAATAGTACTGTTCAGCCTTCCCCTGTTGGGCCCAATATTTCACTTTGGGTTGCCAACGGCCATCTACATGGTAATTGCTCTCGGCCTACTTGCTCCGGCCGTCGAAGCCCAATAACTACAAATGGGCCTTTCTGCTCATGCAATTTCGGCCCTTTTCTAATGAAACACAGATCCTATGAATGGCAAAAGAAAAAAACGCGGAGATTCTACATAAAAGTTGTTTTTAGTTATTTTGAATTATTGGGTTCCAATTTTTGAAACTGCTCATGCCCAATATGAAAATCCTTGTTCGCTCCATACCCACATGGATAACGGTATTTTTAATAATTCATAAAGTGGATTTGAAATTTAAAACATATCCTAATAATTCCATGATTTAATCTATCAACTTGCAAGATCTTGGAGAGAAAAAGCTTGTATTAGTCTGCAGAATCCGCACCGTTTCAAAGGCGGCAGTGGATCAAAAGAAAAAAGGAAGTAGCCAGAAATTAGGGGTCAAAAATAACTCCAAGAAATGAAACTTTTATTGTTCGTAGAGGATGACATGCGGGACCCATGAGCCAGCAGCTTACTCAACGTTTCAAAGGCGGCATGAGATCGGAAGAAAAAGGCAAGTGACCAAATATCAGGAGCCAAAAATAATCCAAGAAATGAAACTTATTGTACATAGAGGATGACATGTGTCCCATTTTGCGTTAGCCAAGTTTCAAATGCTTCAAATGCGAAGTTTGAGATCATGAAAAAGAAAGCACAAATTAGGGGTAAAAACTCCAAAAAAGAAAGTTGATTGTACATAGAGGATGACATGTGGGTCCCATGAGCCAGCATCTTACTCAACGTTTCCAAGGCGGCAGTGGATCAAAAGAAAAAGGAAATAGCCAAAATCGAGGTGAAAAACCAAGAAAAGAAATTTTATAGTACATAGAGGATGACATGCGGGTCCCATGAGCCAGCAGGTTCCTCAACGTTTTCAAAGGCCGGTGGGGATCAAAAGAAAAAGGCAAATAGCCAGAAATTAGGGGTAAACAATAAATCCAACAAAGGAAAGGTTTATTGTTCATAGATGCTGACATGTGGGACCCATGAGCCAGCAGCGTCAAGGCAAGTGACCAAAAATCAGGGGTAAAAAAAATCCAAGAAAAGAAACTTTATTGTACATAGAGGATGACATGTGGGTCCCATGAGCCAGCACCTTACTCAACGTTTCAGAGGCGGCTTGAGATCGAAAGAAAAAGGAAAGTGACCGAATATCAGGAGCT